>OZ023140.1:7111910-7483654 GCA_963675895.2 Styela plicata
TTAAAAAACGTCCCAGGTGCTTCTTATTTTGTTTTGGGGTCCAGATCTTCCACTGATACGGCTCTACGGCAAATTTTTTGAAGTTCAATGTAAGCCCGTACTGCTCATCCCCAATCATCGCTTTCTTAACATCTTCTTATTGCGAGTTAACCAATTTATCCAGTTGATTCAGGGGGGTCTCGAGAGACTCAAATGCTTCCAAACCTTGATATTTAACAAGGGTAAAATTCTATTTTCAACGTGCCGTGTTGCGATTTGACAATTATTTTGTAATATTTCCAGAAGTTCTCTGCCTCTCGAGTCAAATGAGGCTTCATCTTCACTCTCTAAAATCGTGAAAGTTGCATTTACTATTGCCATCCGGTCACTCTGATCAATTTTCGCATTTTTAATCAAGTATGGTTTAAGGTTTTCTTTTAGATACTTCACGCACAAAATATGTTTGTAGTGTGGAAATGCCGTGTTAATTGCAGAATGCATAGCTAATTAGTCATCGATCCCGAGAACTAAATCTTGACAATCGCCACCCAATGTGATTTTCAAGTAGGTAAAGAAATTGACGAATAAGAGAGGTTTGATCTGAAATGAATAAACATGGGGCCAAAAAAGACCGGATGAGTTTTTCGACTTACAAGAGCTAAATTTTTGAAAACTGAGACGGTTACACATGTTCTACTTAACTTATAGGTTTTGTCAAAGTTTTCTTGTTATATCTTCTCTCTTTGTAATTGTCATTCTATATTCCAAACAATCTCTATTATAATTAAGGACAATGTTAGTATAGTTAGCAATTTCATCGAGGTACTGTATGATTTTATATGTTGAGGTTATTGGTTTCAACTGTAAACATGTCACTTATTTGCTTATTAATAATATTAAATAATAATATTGATCGTTAAGGATTAATTTTTCTCTTGGACAATTATTGTTGACTTGATTCCATTGGCAAACACTAAAACCTGATAACTGTTATACCTTGATGATTTGGTTGCATTCGGTATATAAGAAGACTCCGAACCCTCCATCTCAACACATAAATCCACTGTAAGTTATTGGTTTTTCGACACTATTTTCCGATAAGTCTAAAACACTCTTTCTGCACCTCTTAAAACCTTTTTATTATTTTTTCTCAACACTTTTTTATTTTTGAAAACGAAAATATCTTTTGCCAAAACTACCTTATAGTATCGAGCCATTCAAAGGTTTCACAGCTAGATAACCCTATCAGTGCTCTGTGCCTCTTCTACTTGTTATTGTATATGCGATTTTACAATGATGGTATTGTTAGATTGTGTTTATTGTTTTTCGCATGTTGGTAAATAAACTCTGCTACTACAACATGGAGTCAGCAGCTTGGTCCTTTCATGCTCGTGTATGAACAATAATTTGGTACGAAACTAGTTAACATTTTTTACAATAAACAAGAATGAAGTATTCTCGAGAGAACTACAACAAAGCAATAAATGGGCAACAAAATCACTACTACGAGAGATCGTGATTTGCCATGCCGTTAAGCTGTATTCTCAGCTTTCCTCTTCCGTAGGATAGAAAGAAATGTCATTTTATCCCCTTTGACGTTTACACGCAGATCTTTCGTTCAGTCCCCTTTTCCTCTGGCCAACTTTTTTTCCCGTAGTGCTTGGGATTGTTCGTGCCAACAATTTTTAGTCGCTTGAAAGTTCTGCTTTTTCATAGTACAAATCCGATGCTTAAAAAAAACGTTCCAGGTGCTTCTCTCTTTGTTTTTGGGGTCCAGCTCTTCCACTGATACGGCTCTACGGCAATTTTTTCAAGTTCAATGCAAGCCCGTACGGCTCATCCCCAATCATCGCTTACATAACATCTCATTGCGAGTTAACCAATTTATCCAGTTGATTCAGGAGTTTCAGAACTTTCAACTGTTTCCAATCTGTCATACTTCTTAAAGAATGATTGAGAGACTCGTTGTTGTTTTTGGTCCAAGGGCCTCCCGAGAGACTCAAATGCTTCCAAGCCTTGATATTTAACAAGGATAAATTCTATTTTCAACGTACCGTGTTGCGATTTGACAATTATTTTGTAATATTTCAAGAAGTTTTCTGCCTCTTAAGCCAAAAGGATGCCTCATCTTCACTCTCTAAAATCGTGAAAGTTGCATTTACTATTGCCATCCGATCACTCTGATCAATTTTCGCATTTTTAATCAAGTATGGTTTAAGGTTTTCTTTTAGATACTTCACGCACTAAATATGTTTGTAGTGTGGAAATGCCGTGTTAATTGCAGAATGCATAGCTGATTCGTAATCGATCCCAAAAACTAAATCTTGACAATCTCCACCCAATGTGATTTTTAAGTAGATAAAGAAATCGACGAATGAGTGAGGTTTGATCTGAAATAAATAAACATGGGGCCAAAAAAGACTGGATTGAGTTTTTCGACTTACAAGAGCTAAATTTTTGAAAACTTAGACGTTTATCCATGCTCTGCTTAACTTATAGGTTTTGTCTATGCCGAGCACAGTTTGCCCTGTGCAGCAAATTCTTCTTGTATCTTCAATCTGTCGATCAGTGTGCGCTACGATGCTTGCTGGTTTTTACCCACATTAATATACAAGCTAAATTCCTTCGGATTCGAACGTTGCCAACGTAGTTATGAAGCATGGCCTAGTATTTATTCGAAAGTTTTTATTTGTTAGACTGTTTATTTTGGCGAGTTTGTTCTTGAAAATTTTTTTTTTGCAATATTTTTCTATGATACTAAAATTTTCGCATTAAAACCTCTTCCCTGGTGTATTTTGGAAATATTGTTCTATATTTGTTTTCACAGCCTCAAACGAAATTCTCTTATATCTCTTTTCGATGACTCCAACCATGCAAAGCTTGAACACAGTCTTCAAAAAAATACTGTTCTTCTTCCTC
This sequence comes from Styela plicata, assembly GCA_963675895.2. Classification (NCBI taxonomy): domain Eukaryota; kingdom Metazoa; phylum Chordata; class Ascidiacea; order Stolidobranchia; family Styelidae; genus Styela; species Styela plicata. The sequence continues at coordinate 7,114,809 of OZ023140.1, forward strand.
GATATTCTGCGAAACCATCGTATCTGTCCTCAGTTGCTAGGAAGCAAGCGGATACTTGCTCTAGCAGCACGTCGTCGAGAGACCAAAGAAGCAAGCATTTTTTCTCTCAACGACGTATGTAAAAATTCATTTTGAGAGACAGAGAAGGAAGACGGATTTAGGACGACGCAAAATACAAAGTGCTAAAGTGAGCACTAGGAAGCGCGCGCTAGTGACGACTTTTATTATTAACTGCTTATCATAAAACTAATTTTGTCGACTTGAACGATTCAGCATTAATTGACCTTCCCCCGGCCGTCTTATGGGGATAGTAGCTGGGAGCTGGGTATATGCTGAATGTATAGTAGAAGTTGTGGATATGCCGATAATTGCTTGTTATTTCAGCCTTTTGTTTTATTCCACAAGAACTTCTCATAAATGACGAAATGAAAGATAAAATATTATTTTGGATTACCCTATCTGTGAGGATTTTTGTGGTATGCTGTTAATTGTGGTGGTTCCGATAGTGAGGTCCGCGAATCAAAAAGTGTCCGCAGAGCAGATGTACAGGACGGACAAAATAAATATCTTATGCAAGCCTGAGAGATCTACTTTAGACAACATTGAATCGTTGCTTCTATATGCATATTGTGCAATCAGATTTCAATGTGATGAGAGCTTTCTTCATTTGGTTGAAATCAACATTACCTGAGATGACGTTTGTTATGTTCTTCACAGCCATATGTGCTAAACTAAGCCCTGAGACGGGACGAGATCAACGCATAATGTATAACGTTCCACTGTAAACAAAATATGGGTTGTCTTGCATTCCCAGAGCATGCATTTTAATATCGCAAGAGGTTCGTGATTGTTAACCACCAGAAATCTTTAAGGGTCCACCAGGTAAATTTTTTGGAGAATTTGCAGAACCACTGGTCCAGTGTTTTGCGTCTCGCTTAAGTGACCAAAAATTAGCAAAACATGCATGAATACAATCTCAAAGCTGAAGAAAAAATAATTGAAATCGTCACTGAACAATAAGAACAAACGGTATACAACATTTTTTTTGTAAGATTCTGTTGCTTATTGCCTTTTGATTTGCCTTTTGATGAGCTAATGTTATATGATTTTTTTGCATTCTTCGATGTCATCTTTGGGTGACCGAATAAATAATTTACGATCTCGCTAATTATTGCCCGATATGAGATTCAGATTTGAAATATCTGATTTGTTGGCTAGAAAGGTTGAAACGCATTCTCTAAGGCTTCCAATCAATCATCCTTGCTCTGTGCAGCTGAACAAAACAGTCAATTCTACATTAGTGGATGGGTTCAACCGGCTTATCCAAATATTAAGCCCGCATCAGGCAGGGTTGGAAGCAGCATCTGGAAAGAATCTACTACATACCACTGATTATGCTACGAACCACATAAAATAAAACAGAAGCAATTGTAGCACAGGCGAAAACATTTCATCCCCTCTAATTGGAATGCTATAATTTGTGTGTCAATGGTTTCCACCGGGGATGCGAACTGGGTAGGAAAATTTCTAAATAGTTCTAGTCAAGCTCAGAAGTCAAAAAGAGTTTGAGGTCACGCATTTTTTTCATAGTTTTAAATGAAAATAAAACAAACGTCATCTTTTTTGAAACTTATGCAAATAAACCTCGAGAAATATGAATCTATAACGGGGTAAATGTGTGGCATATTTATGTTCACTGTTATGGATTAATTCACTCATCCATTGTATTCATATTCTATACTGGTGCCATATACATAGTGTCAATTTTATTACGGTTTTTATTTAGCGTAAATTGAAATCATTTTTTCGATATGAGAATTGTGACGGTAAACTTAGCAGTTTGTTAGCTGTGGATGGATTATTTAAATATAACGCGCATTCGTAACTGCAAGCAGGTGGTAACTATATTTGGTATACATTCAATCACCCAGATATATAGGATATCATTTTTATCCTGTGGGAGAGAAAAGCCGAAAATACGGTTTAAGCATATGGCAGTCCACGGCCTCTTGTGCAGTTATCACTTGCTTTCGAGTGATAGAGTTTTTAGCCTTACAGAGCCTTACCAGTACTTAATTTCCAAAACATGGACATGGTCGGCGGGGGAAGCTCCCGTGTTTACTACAGCAACAAGGTACGAAGACAATGAGTTTAATGAATATAGATGCTTTAGTAGAAAAAACGTGCCCTGCTCAGTCTGTGACAATATGTAACGTCTAGGTCGAATACACTTTATTTAGGAACCAAGCCAAAGTAACTGCAAAGCATTTGCGCATAGTAACGAGAACAGCAACTGTGTTAGTAATAACTTGCCTAAAATCTTTCGATCATAGTACACAAAGACATTAACATTTTTAAAATATCATTAATAAGAAATATAGAATTTGAGCTGCAGGTTTGCAAGCTGGGCTCCCCATGGTTTCCACACCTCTACTAAGATTTTTACGTTTACCCTTAACTCTCAGCAATCCCTTAGCCCTCGATTCTTTTCCTTAATCCAAACGCTCTCAGTTGGCTCTCGAACGCTTTCCCTTATCCGTCGACGCTTTCCCTTACGACATTTTAGTACTTCCCGTATTCATAATATTTGGCTAGCAATACTATAGAAATGAACTGCCTTCGTCTAACTTAATATTTGTGCGGCAGTTAGCTTTATATATATAGCAAAGCTTATACCGATTAAGCTAACCGGGCAACCGATACCTGCTACCATACCGTAGTTATTTAGTTTTACTTTTTAATTAATGCATAAAATATTTATTGAAATATTCCATGCACAGGAATAATGAGTAGGTAAATGTTTAGCCAAAACCTTCACCAGCGATACGGAACTGGGTTCTGTGTGATAACCTCAAACATGTAGTTAATATGTGAGGGATTCGAATTTCTAATTTGTAACACTTTCTGCTTTACTGACTGAGCTAACTGCGGCACCCCGAATATCATGATATTTTGATACAGAATAATGATGACTACTGCTGAGGTGAATTAATGCCTTCATGAGCCAAAATTTGGCTTATTTTAGGGAATTGGACGCTGGAGATCTGAGATTGATGTTAAAACCATTTTGGCAAGATTTGGAATGTTTTAAAGAGGGGTTAGTATTTATTCTGAGATAGTCTGATTTTCAAGTGCCATTATTGACTGTTTTTGGCATATTTTAATAACATGGATATTCGTATTACTGGTATTATCTAAAGCTATGTGATAGGCCAAATCTTCTCTTTTTTTACTTATCGACCCGCAATATTTGTTCAACGGTAAATTGCAATAACACTAAAATTCAGGACATCGTTTTCCTGCAAAATATGTTGCAATTTTATTTCATCTGAAATAGGATATTGAAGAATTATTCCTCTGTTCATAATATATAATGAATTTTGAATATCATATTGTAAATTTGACATTTAGAAAAAATCATGATTGTGCTGTAAAATATTCAAACATATATTTTATTTATATAGTTAATACAGTATAAAAAAGGACAATACGCATTGTGGTAGCATGAAATATGGAGTCACGAACAGAACTTACCACTGAGGGATGGGACAAGCATTTCTGGCAATCTGGAAAGAAGGACCCGCCATTTCATGTGCGTAACGCACATCCAACTGCAAAAAAATATTATGACAAACTTTTCAAGGAAGATCAAACCGGCAGAGTATTTGTTCCTCTTTGTGGAAAATCACTGGATCTAATATATTTTGCAGACTTAGGCCAGGAAGTGTTCGGACTGGAATTTTCTGAAATTGCTGTTGACTCATTTTTTGCTGAGAACAATTTAAAATTCATCAAAACCGTTTCTCCAAATTCTTTGTTCATCATATACAAAGCAATTGACAAGAATATAACACTTTATCGTGGTGATTTTTTTCAATTAACTCCAGAAATTTGTGGGCAGTTTGACGTATTTTGGGACCGCGGAAGTTTTGTCGCCATTAACATGGACCAAAGACTCCAATACTCAGAGTTAATGTTTAAATTAATGAAACCAACATCAAAATATCTCTTGCAAGGAGTTTTATACGACGGTTCAAAATATAGTGGACCTCCACATTATTTAACAGAAGACTCCTTGAATGAGACATTTGGACGAAAATGTTCGTATAAATTACTTGAAACAAGGGATTCTACTCCACCTTCACCAAACATAGATACTGATTGGAAAATCATTGTGTATCTTCTTGAACCAAGATTAAAGGGATGTTTGTGATAAGAAAACTGACATCTTATTCTATGATCTTTTCTTAATTCATTGGATAAATAATGACAGCCAATTCCTTGATTCTATCTTTTTAATAATATTGTTTATTTATATTTATATAATTACGGAATACGAATATTTTAAATGTGTTTTTTTTTTGGTATAATTTAAATTAACTAAATTTTTATATATTACTCTTATAAATCGTCAATATTGCATTTGATAGAAGATATGTAATATAATTTTTGCCCAAATATAAGGTATCATCATTCACGTTATAACAGGATTCTTGGCCCGATCGAGAGAAATTTCTCAACTGAATGTCATGTCATGTATGGACATGTGATATGCCACACCACTGAAATAAATTCTATCTGTGGCTCATGCTTGATAGCACAGAATAAATATTTGAGTTTTATTATTTGGAATAGGTCGTCATGGGCCATACCTCATACTGGCAGGGGCCAGTTTCTCGTATTTTCTCTAGTTCTAAGTTCAAATTATTGTATTTATTCGATTAGCCAGTATACTTTACTATGGTATCTCGTTTAACAGATTTAGTCCAGAATTTCAAAAAAATTTTTCAAATGTCGAGTACAGATGCTTTAACACGGGGTGTCATTGGCATCACAGAATGGGAATGGAATGAAGACAAAGATCCTCCATTTCATAGGAGGGAATACACTCCGCTGTTAGTGAAAAATTATAATTCTCTTTTTGCTGAAGGCGAAACTGGACGAGTCTTCCTTCCTCTTTGTGGAAAAACTTTGGATATGATATATTTCGCAGATAAAGGACATGAAGTTGTTGGTCTTGAGTTTTCTGAAGTCGGTATCAAAGGATTCTTTAAAGAAAATAACTTTACTTACAGCGAAACTGATGTTGAGAATCAAAATTTGATAAAATACAAATGCAACGAGAAGAATATTACCATTTATCGAGGAGATATGTTCGACTTCAAATCTGAAGTTTGTGGTCAATTCGATGGTATTTGGGATCGAGGCAGTTATGTTGCTATTAACATTTCAACGCAGCAAAAATACGCGGATCTTATACAAAGCTTGATGAGACCAAAGGCAAAGATTTTGATGGAGACTATTACCTATGATATGTCAAAATTTAAAGGTCCCCCACATTGCATCACTTTAGATAACTTACTAAGTACTTTTGGATCGAAATGTGATGTTAAAATTGTTGATACAACAACATTACCATCACCGGAAGTATTTAATGCTGGTGATATGGTCCTGACGCTTCCGTACTGTGTTATTTCATTCAAATAGGAATAAGAATGATTGGAATATCATCATCATTTATGAACACGTTTTTGATCAAAGTGATTTAAATTTTTAAGGTTTATTCCAAGTAATTGAAAATTTCAGCCCACTGATACCTCTGGCCACAATACTGATTTTCTTATGAGCAAATCGATCACAGTGCAGGAGTTAGTTACCGTTACTTATTATATAAATTAATTAAATTGAAGTGAAGATACAATTTTGCTATGCTTAATGCAGATGTCTAATCACTATTCAATAGATTTAGGGAGTGTTGCTTTAAATCTTCAATTCATATATTTTTATTGATTGGTTGGTAAAATTTATATTGCTCGAAGTCTGTCCAACTAGTGATGATTTTACCGTTGATCATTGGGACATAAACTTAGGATAGGAGATAGGATTTTCATATTTTTTCATGTGGGAGGGGAAATCTGAGAATACTGCTTAGGTAATTATATAGGCAACCACGACCTCTCGTGCAAATAGGTTTTTTGGTTTATATTTCCTGTGCGTGAGCTTGGTTGGTGGAGGAAATCGTAAGCATTACTTACGTGAACCGCACCGGCGAGGCGTCCAGCAGACCTCTCGCATATAATCTTCGTCCCTCACAGGATTCCGACCTGCGTCATGACGGTTAGAGATGCGGAGATCGAAATGGTGTTTACAATCTGGCCACCTTAATTTAAAATGAATAAACCCCATTATTCTCTGAAGATACTTAGCAATATCCTACCAGCCGCAATCAGAAACTCATATTCAACTACCCAGTCAGTTATTGTTTGCCTAGCCATGCGTTGTTAGGTATGAGGCTTGTAGATTCGTTGCATTTTTCAAGTTTCCAAACTTTTTTCATCTTCTGATAGGGAGCGCAATGTAATAGATTAGTAGGAATCAATACTAGATTACACACGGAATGAGTAAAAGGAACCTCGAGGAATCATTCTCTTATTCTTGAAATGAATATTTTAAAATTTTGTAAGGGCTTCATACGAGTGAGAGATTCGAAAAACCTGTAATCCAATAAATTTGCAAGCTTGAGTGTGGGCCGCTGATTAATCATATTATCACTAAGATGCGGTTTATCTGTGACCCATGCTTGACATGGAATTTTTGTTTGGGTAAGGAAACACTTTTTAATGGGCATGTGTGCGCAATCATCTGATTGTTAGATAATTTCTGGAATTTGGCATTTCCCTCTATCAGTACTTTTATATTGATGCATTGCATATATAAGGTATTGTGTATTTAGTGACATTTTTTTAATTGAGTACTGAATAATCATGACTTTTATTCTTTTATGGCAGATTTTGACTATTATTAATAATTATTATATTTATGTGGCATGGCAAATGAACCATTACCAAGAAGAGTATTAGCACCAGATGAATGGAAATGGCAGAAAGATCAAAACCCAAGATTTCATCGTAATAATTATAGCCAGTTTCTTGTAAATCATTTTGAGAAACTTATCGATAGTGGTAAAGTTTCTCGAGTTTTTGTGCCTCTTTGTGGAAAAACGTTAGACTTGATATTTCTTGCTGAGAAGGGGTTTGAAGTCACTGGACTGGAATTTTCGGAAATTGGTATAGAAGCATTTTTTAAAGAAAACTCATTGACTTACACAAAGGGTAAAGCTGAAAATTGTTCATTGGGAATTTATAAATGTAATGAAAAGAATATCACTATCTACAAGGGAGATATTTTTCATTTGAAAGCAGAAGTCTGTGGTCAATTCGATGCATTCTGGGACAGAGGAAGCTATGTTGCAATAAATATTTCCACTCAACAGACATATGCAAACTTGATGTTCAGTCTTATGAAACCAAAAGCAAAAATTTTAATGGAAGCCATCACATATGATATGTCAAAATATAGAGGTCCACCCCACTGCATTACAGAAGAAAATTTATCCAGTACATTTGGTGGAAAATGTGACATTGAAGTTGTTGACATCGTCAATTATCCTGCAAACTTCCAACCTGATTTAGAATTGACAGTCCGACTCTTTTTACTTTCTCTAAAGTAAAATTTTTGGCATTATAGGTTTTATTTTTGAAAATTTCTCAAGCAGATTGGCATATTGCCAGCTACGCTGCATACTCAGGCACCCAAAAAAATTGTTAAATCAAAAAAATTTTCAACGAAGGGTCAATATTCCAAGATGAATTTTTTTTATGCAAATGGATATGAAAATCCTTTTTTTCAAATTTCTGATAGCAACCTAACTGTACAAAAAATTCAAAATCATCAATACTGCTATGAAATAGCAGTGTGGATGGTTTTGATGCTTTTTTGTTCATCCAAAGAAAATGACACGAACGTACTAGACACCTGAAGAAACCCAACATTCGAGTTCCCCTTCTTCGACCTTTCCTGCTTCATTTCAATAGAATAAAAATTAAAAAACTATGGCCATCGGTAGTTCTTAATAACCTTTAAAAATCCCCCATATAAAATGCTCCAAGATAATTTGGTATTCATTTCTAATACTGTGATCATCAATGCCCATCAAGAATGAAGCCAATAATTTTTGATAGTTTTATTACTTTCTATGGTCAAACTGTGGTACATCTTTGTACAAAAAATATTCAAGACCAAAGCTGTGCCATGCAAGGATAATCATGCAATGAGGGTGTCATTAAATGTTTCATGCAATGATAAACTTTTTTTATTATATCGTATTATATTAATAGTCTTTTTATTGATTAAAAACATTTCTTTGTAAGTCTACCTAATATCATGCACCAATGGATGCCTTGTTTTCTAATTTTTAATTCGGAATGCTTTCGAGGCACCGAAACTTAGAGGCACAGAGGAAATTTATTTTTGTGGTTCTTGAACTCTTAAGTCGGCTGTTGGTTCCTATGATTTTGAAGCTTCTGCCTGCTTTTGTCACTGCTGATTTTTTTCTTCTATTTTGATAGATGCCAAATCTGGCAAAAAACCTTGTCCAGAGTCCATAGCAGATACCACTCACTGCACTTTACCATGTTGGTTTAGTTCCTATATGAGATGTTTTCAGAGCTTAGAATACAGTTGCTGGCACTATAACTTATAGTACATCTTTGACATTTGAGTGGGCATTAGTTAGCTCCTTTCAGGCATTGCTTTCAGCTTTGCTCAGAGCGAACCTAAAAAACGCTGCATGTAATAACTTGTTGAAATAACATGTAATAACTCAACATTTCCAACAACATTAAACTTTAAAATATTTATTTTGAAAAATAGTTCATTCAATCAAGACGTTTGAATTTGTCTACGTTATAACACCCTGCTCAGGAATCATGATCAAGTTCAAGTTTTGTATTTTAAGATTTTTCGATTACTCATTAGATTTATCTAACTTTATAAAAATGACAGCCGAAGCACTTCCACGAAGAATGGTATCGCCTAAAGACTGGATAGAGGGATGGTGGCAGAAATCCCCCAACCCAACATTTCATCGATTGGTGTACAGTCCTTTACTTGTAGAAAACTATGACAAACTCTTTGAAGAAGGTAAAACTGGACGAGTCTTCATACCGTTATGCGGGAAGACTTTGGACCTCATTTATTTTGCTGACAAAGGACATGATGTTGTCGGACTAGAGTTTTCTGAACTTGCAGTTACGTCATTTTTCAAGGAAAACAATTTGACGTTCACAGAAAGTACCATTTCTGATTTTGTTGTGTACAAATGTAAAGAAAAAAATATAATTATATATAGAGGAGATCTTTTCAAAATGAAAGCAGATTTATGTGGACAATTTGATGCTTTTTACGACCGTGGAAGTTATGTTGCTGTAAATCTCCCTATGCAAGAAGCATATGCAGATTTAATCTTCACATTAATGAAACCAGATTCAAAGATTCTTATGGAAGCTATAAGTTACGATTTGTCAAGGCATACCGGCCCACCTCAATCTGTTTCAGCAGAAAATGTAAGAAATAATTTTGGGAGAAAGTGCGTTGTTGAAGTTCTTAGTACCACTGTGTATCCTGCTCCAGCCCATTACACGAATCCTGGGGCTGATTTAACCCTAAATCTTTGTAGAATAACATTAAAAAAATAGATTTAGGTTGTGAAAACTGCTGTGCAATGCTTTTTGAACTTCTAAAATCCTTCAAGCTGCTCTGGTTATATTTTGAATTGCAATAATTGTCATCCATAATTTTTATCAGTTTGGATTTTAATGAGTGACAATTCATTTAATTATAATAATATTTTTTTTCAAAAGTTACCTTATTGTTAATCGATGAGCCATAGTGGTCATATCATTCTTACCTTGTCTCAATCAAGAATATTTTGTTGAGATAAGATATTATGTTTTGTTAAGTATGAGCAACTGATAGATCCAGCCACCTAGGCACAGTACATCCGTGACTTGTGTTTGGCATAATAAAATTTCTGATCGGGCATCCTATCCTAGATTTGTGTTTAAAATTAATTTTAGTTTTCAATTATTCTGAAGCAGCTCCTTTTCCAAGGAAGTCATGATGTATATGTGCCAAACTGTACTGTTTGAAATAGAAATACTAATTTTTGATGCATAATTCTTTCTTATAATTAGTCCAAATATGCTTTTGGACGTTGGAGAATACTTTTTATACCGGTATTCAATTCAGATCATAGAACTACTATATATATTGACAATGTGAATTACACATACTGATTGGTCTATGCGAGGGTGGCAACATCTTGTTTTCTTTTGAGTGTCCAAATCTTTCCCATCGTTTTCTTCAAAGACATTGATTCTTTAAGCATGGCACAATATGTACATAAATCTGGTTTAAGTGCTCTCCTTCTGTGACGCTCAAAATATGACAAAATAATGTTTGATTGGAATTGGAAAAGTAATACAACAAATATATTTTATTATTTAATAGTACATTGCAATTAAATCCTACACAAACTTTGTTAGCGATGATTGCAGACGTAGTGTAAATGTGCCAATTTTTTGTTTTTGTTACCTTATTAGACATGGTAACAAACTTCGACTAACCCTTCCACTTCTGAGAGCACTGTAGAAATTTCTTTTAGTTCAATTAAATCAACTTTGCAGTTTATATACCTTTTCGTTAAAACTGAAAATTTTTGCTCGTTGGCATTAAGTGTAATTTAAAATAGATTACTTTCAAGCCTGTTTATGCTGATATTTGTAATTCGTAACTATAAACTTCTTATTTTAAATAATCGAGACAATTTGTTATTTTTATGGAATCTGATTCAAAAAAATCATCGGTATCAGATTTGAATTCCAAATGATTCAGTTTTGCCCAAACTATGAGTGACAGAAAAAGATCTAACTGTAATCTTCCAATTATGTTCTTCGTGACTATGATTCTTGCTGTTATTATGAAAATTTTTCTATATTTTTAATCTACAGATCCAAATAAATAATAACCATACATGGCGGGTTTAGAATTGTTGAGTGACGAAGGGTACAGGATAGACGGAAGATTACCAACAGAATTACGTCAAATACGATGTCGACTCGGTGTGTTTTCACAAGCTGATGGATCTGCTTATTTTGAGCAGGGAAATACAAAGGTACATTATGGTTAATTACTTTTTATTATAAAATCCGATTGAAAAATTCACAGATATTCTTACCATAATTGAGTTTCTCTGTTAGTCTGGCTTTGGCCCAAATTCTAATTCTTTGTTCAAAGCAAATTTGTGTGTGCATTTAGCAAGCAGAAATAGAGCCATTTCAATGTTATTACAATGTATGTGTATGTATTTATTCAACCTTTTAGTGGAATAACAGAAAAAATGCAGCAAGCAGAAGGTGGGCAAAGTTTAAATTCATGCTTTCTTTGTATAGTGAATTTAGTTAATAATTTTAGTTCTCGTGGGCAAGATTGAGAGTAATTTCTCTGCTCAGGATGCAGTTGGCGATTTTCTTTCTACGTATGTCTTTTTACATCAGTTATTAATTGTTAAATTCAGACAACGTTTTGAGGGTACTTGTCACCCTGGGCAGTAAAATCTTCAAATTTCATGTCTTTAAATGTCACAATTGTTGCTCAGTTAATTCTAGTTCTTACTGTACCTGTTTGAAGCTGTTAGTATTTTTAAGAGTTCAAGTTTTTCCTTTTTCATTCCAGGTATTAGCCGCAGTCTATGGACCACATGAACCTGCATCAAACATGAGAAGTCAGGTTCGTACGTCAATCTAAAGCATTATCTCAAACTTAACCATTCAATATAGGATATCCCTATTCAAAGCAGGAAACCAAAAACTTCCTTGGGATCCATCAATATTTTTTGTCTTTCCATAATCTTGCAAAATAAAGGTGAACCTCAAATGTAGCGTCCTGTTTACCATCACTTATTGCAGCTGATACTACTCACTGCTCTTCAATATACCGCAGACTGGGTTCAATTTTTTCCCGGGAAAAATTGGTGGTGCAGTTGCTTATACTATATTTCGGGGTGTATCCCTGTATATAGGTGGCTGTCAGTTAATTCATTTTAGGTACTGGTTTCAGCCCTCCTTAGGGTGAATATCATCCACTTCTATCCTTAGATAATTAAAACAGTGTTTAACCACAGCCGAGTATTCAAATTTCTCAGAACTCTGATTGTGTCGCTTACTTTCTGGATAAAATTCTATCATCAGAGTGTTTCCACCTTTCCATGTAGCGGCAAATGCGGATTTAGAATCCGCCACCATTGAAGCACTCTTGGCTACTCAGGGTTGCTAATAATAGAGAGTATTAAAAGCCTTATTCTTGTCCGTACTCATGTGAGTCTTCAAATAACAAATTTTCCATGAATGACGGTATTTGCATGTTCATGAATTTCTTTACAATTGTTCAAAACATTCTGAGTTACTTTTAATGCACTAAACTCGCGATCAATCAAGCACTTTTATAGTAAGCGAAGGTATAAAATGAAGGTTTTTATACAAATTTATCGAGAATTATTTCTGAAACACTCGCATGTTGAAAATCACAGCAGTATGGTGGACTATCGTTGAAAAATCCATATTTGAACCTCTGCGCTACTAAAGTCGTGTCTGAGTTACTGAACTTTATTTTAAATTGTAATAAAAAAATTGACTAAATTTATACACTCTTTATGCATCTCAGATCCTCAGTGACAAAGCATTCCTAAATTGTGAATACAGTCAAGCAACATTCAGCACGCCAGAACGAAAACATAGGTCAAGAGGAGATCGAAAAGGACAGGAGTTGTCCATGCATATAAAACAGACATTTGAAGCTGCAATTCTTACTGATTTATATCCAAGGTAACTGGATTTTCTTCTACTGAAATTTATTTTGAGCAAGGCCGGAAGCAGTGCCTAAAATGAACCAAGTAACAGCCGCTTAATAAGATAGAGCTACTAAAAGATGTAGTACCAGCAACCACACAGAAAACCTAAAAGAAAAGCATCCCAAACGGAACTAAACCGTCACTGCGAGTACAGTGAGTGGTATCTGCTGCCCTGGGCAATGGTAAAACCGTTTACCACTTCTTTGGCTTCCTTTTATTTGCCTCTTACAACATGCACAAAATACGTTGTGGCTATTCTAAACCTCGAACTTATAGGGCTAAAAATGAAGAATAATATGAAAATAAGTTCAAATAAGCAACCAGCGGGGGTGGCCTGCAAACCTGGCATTTCGTTTTCAGGGGAGCGAAAAAGGAAGCTTTGAAAGTAAATATTACATGGGTTGTCCAAAATATTCAATTTGATTCGCGGATCAATAAATTATCAACAGAATCAAAATGTATTAAATTTTAAAAAAAAAATAAATAATAATAATAATAGTAAAATATAATGCAGACTGGCAGAATGCCAGCTACTCAGACACCTGAAGTAAATGGATTTCATCCGAAGGAAACATAATTAAGCAATATTTCATGATATATCTGTGGCTAGAAATGCCTTGTTTGGAGTATCTTGTAGCAACCAAACTGTATGAAGATTCAAATGGACCAATACTGCTATGAAAGACCAGTGTTGATGGTTTTTTGAAGCTTAATGTCCATCTGAAGAAACTGGCATGAACGCTTCAGACACCTGAGAAAAACAATTCTGTCACTTTGTATCTTGCAATTCTAATCAGAAAAAAAAGAAAAAAAATAAAAAATATAATCTTTCTGATCGAGATGATTGATGTCTTCGTTGTTCTTTTCTCTTCTATTATTATAAGACTATGATTCGAATATTCTATTTATCTTTTTAATTGCAAAATCAAAAGTTTTTCGATTTCGTCGAACCACTTTTTTCACACAGTATTATTATCAGACCTTTGAAAAGATTAAACGCTTCTTTGTTCAACAGATCACAAATAGATATTTATCTCCAAGTCCTGCATTCAGATGGAAGTAATTACTGCGTTTGTGTTAATGCTGCAACATTAGCTTTGATAGATGCTGGAATTGCACTGAAGGTAGAGTTGGGTTGTAGTAGATTTAGGCGTTGCGTGATTACCTCAGATTCGTTTATGTAAATATTAAAATATTTGGTTACTGCAAATTTTTTTTTTATAGCCACTTAGAGTGGATCACCCTGTCCAAGGTCCCGTAACAAGCTTGTCATAGTCGGACAAGGTTACAATTGCTGGAAAGATATGATCTTTTCCTGTCCGACTTAGCCTACCCAAGTTATTACACCCTGAGTTGAGTGGTGGGCATGGATAAGTGAGCCGACCTCGCCGAGGCTCGAACCCGAGATCTTCAATCTGCGATGCCAACATGTTTAACCACAAGGCCATCACGCCCACATGCATGATACACACCCAAACGATATATGTTTGCGGCGATAATCCAATGCACATGCCCTATTTCTTGATAAAAGATCTAGATCCTAATCTACAAGTTGGGTGGCCCAGTGGATATCTAGAAGAAATCTTACTAATGACACTAACCCTGTTTGTCCGCAAATGGCACGTACCCAGAGTGATTCACTTGGATGAGACTCTAAAAAAGTAAACAAAAATACATTCCCAAAATAATGTTGTTAAATTTATCACAGGATTTTGTGTGCGCATGTTCAGTAAGTGTTCATAAAAGTACTGCATTGAAAGATATAAACAGAGTTGAAGAAAATGCAAATTGTCCTGAACTTATGGCTGGAATGTTACCGAAGCTTAACCAAATTATATATGTGGAGCAGAATGGAAGGTAAGATTGGGTTAGGTGGGTCCATGGATAGGACATGTCCAATTTATCAGATCTGTAAGTAAAGTTGTCTTCAAAGCTCGGTTTAAACTGTAACAGAAATTCATTATACGTTTTATTCTTTTAAATTTGCTGTAAGCACTGCCTGAATAGCTTCCTTCTTATATGGCAAAAAACTATACCGGCAACTGCACTCTAAGCTAGAAAATATCCCACACAGAACCAAAGCGCTATGAGTGCAGTGAGTCTTCTAATTCCTATAATTACGTACTGTAGATATGGGCTTTATAATAGTCCTAACGTAGTTCATGCGTATCGTAAAAGGCTGAAAATAATGGTAGACCATCGTCCTGGTCAGAAATCACTCGCTGCACTTTTCCATGGTGGTTCAGTCCCGTTTGGGATTTGTTCCATTTAGATCACAGTTGCTGGTACCAACTGCATCTTTTAGTAACTTTCTGCTGATAAGTGGCTATTAGTCGGTTAGGCACTGCTTCCGGCCTTGTTCAGAGTAAATTTCAATAAAGGATAAATGAGGCTAATTGGTGTAAGTCATTTGTAAAACTGAGCATCAGCTTCAGAATAATTCAATGGAAATGGTTTTGAAGCCTCTTCGAGAAAAATGCCGAAAAATTCTTAGATTTCTGGAGGAAAAAGTTTTCCTTGGAGCTTGTAGTTCAAAAACCACAATACATTAATTGATTTTCTTTTTTCTCGTAGCCACTTCTTACAGTGCATCACCCTGTCCAAGCAAGGACCTGTTACACCGGCTCCTTATAGACGGACAGGGTTACAATTGCTGGAAAGATATGATCTTTTCCTGTTCGGCTTAGCCTAACCGAGTTATCAAGTTATTGCACCCTGGGTAGTGGTGGGCGTGGATAAGCGAGCCGGACTCGAACACAAGGATGGGTTATGGATGGATCGCAGCAGTCCATCTGTGACACATACTTGACAAAGCAAAAATTTTTACCAATTTTCTATTTTTGTGAAATTATTTTAATGTATTCTATAGGTTACATGCAGATGAAATGGGCAAAGCATTAGAAACTGTTTCTTCGGGATGTCAAGATATCTTCACATTATTAGACAGCGCTGTACAAGATCATGTAAAGGATTTAACGACTAATATTGGGGGAGATGTCTGACAAATGAATTCGCTGAAGAGGAAGAGTTATTGTTGAAAGTGTTCGTACGGGCGGAAATTATACTAGAAGAAGAATTTACAGGACCTAAATTTCCTAATCAAGGCTTCGTGTGTTGATCGCGAGACTGATCTATCAATTTATTGTGGCTTCCCATGAAATCAAATCGCAATAAACTGATGTGTGATGGACACTTTGCGATTTTTATACTTACCGGTATGCGTTTTTCAACCAAAGTGCTGTGGCATCCTCAATCAAATGTATTAGTAATGTATTCACTTTGTTCTTTCTAATACAATCATATGAATTGGGCTAGTTGATATAAAGTTGACTTTCTGACAATTTAAAATTTGTGTTTCAAAATCCCCGTATTCTGGGGTTTTGGTGGTTTGAGCAGGGATGGGACACAGGAACGACACACTTTACAAGTTTTCCAATGGTAATAGAATATAAAAAATGCTTTTGCTCTGTCTTGAGTGTGTTCAGACTTTTTGATAAAATCTAGTTTCGAAAATCGTGAAATGAGAAATATCCAGAAGTTTGATGGGAACCCTATAAAATTAGTTTATCCAGAATGATGCGGGTAACGACAAGAGCAGAGACAAAAAAATATACGTCTTGCATTTTAAATTATGAATTTTGTTGCAGTTTCTAGCATAAGCCCCACTTCCCTGGGTGCCTATCGGAATTGTCTAGTATAATCTTGTGTTGCTAGTACTTTAATTACCGGTACTATCAAAACAAGTTTGAAACGCTGCTGCACCTCTGCAATTCTCTTATGAATTCAAGAATGCTCCCAGTTATTTATACCAGGGGTTAATTGAGATGGATAAATGTATGTAGTGTATGATATTTTCAAGCTTGTGAATGTTAGATACAATCTATTTAGTGATTATTGTGTTGACATCACAGGATGTTACTCGCATGAGGCCTCGCTCTGGAAAATCTATGTGGTTGAGTGACCTTTTAATGTGTTCAGTTCCCCTGTAGACGCAGCCTAATGCTGAAAAATATTAGCATGACATCGTGTCATTGCACTCGAAGTGCATTGTGCGATAAAAGGAGATGGAAATGGAGAAGCATCCCACAAAGACAGGACTGTCATGAAAGAATGCTCACCGAAACGTTCATCAGGCGATAATTTTCCAATAAAATACAGAAGAACTGTCATGGAGCCATGGAACGAACTACTAGTAAATTGTAGCAAGAATACAATAGGAATGGGCGACCCCAACTATTTAGTATCAAATTTTAGCTCTTCTGTTACCTGGGCAGAAAGACATAAAAATCGTACCTACATTTTGCAATAGCTCTGCACTATGTGTAAGTGGCTCTTAGTTGGCTGCTCTGGGCACTGCATGGAATAAATTCCAGTAAAATGAGGCAGATCCCTCGACTCTCCTGAAATCCACACTCATTATTACAGAACGAGTGCTTGTGTATTAACTTTGGTATTATTTATTCCACCAATAATCATAGAACCATAAGCGAGAATGAAATTGGACAATAAATTGCACACAGTGAAATAAGTTTGATTGCACACCTCGAGGTGAGAAAAACAGAGTCTAGTGAGGTTAGGGATGCAAGTTTCGATCAAATACGATTCTAATAAAGAAAAGACTTAATCTCAACAGCTTTAAGGTGCTATATTAGTTTACAAAATAATAAAAAAACACACTCGTCGTTCATATTCAAGAAATACTGAACAAGAACGAAATAGCGTGTATTGATTTGACAGCTTCGCACAATAAAATTGGCGAAAATCTATCATAAAAAATAACCAAATAATTTTGAAATGTTCACTTTCAAGTTCTGACGATGACGGAACACATACATGAATCTATTAGAACAAATAATCTTGAAATGGTTAGAACCTATTAGATTTAACAGTGATTGGGTTCGAAATTCTAAAACTTACACCCCTATCCCTGATCCGGTAGCATATTCCAGAATATCATCAAGTCTGAAATTGAAACTGGCAGAATTTTCTAGTCCCAGCCCGAGGGTACCAATGCTGCAAGCATGAGGACGATGACTCCTTCCCAACATGGGAAGAAATTTACATGATATAACAATTTCTATAACTAAATATTATTAATCCCAAAACCGAATTTGATTAGCCAGTTTGAATATGGATCTTTCTGGTCAAGATCTCTCTTTAATCACCAGTTCATCGAATCCAGTTTGATCATCAAATTCTCTTGTAAAAGACAAATCATTACATTCACCCAGGACAATTTCAGCTGTTGTGAAGACCTCCAGGTCACCCATGACATGTCCGGCTACCGCGTGCCCATTTTTATCACCCAGTGTGATATGAAGATGAAAACTTCCAGTGTTACAAATTGTCCCAACAAGAGAAGTGATCTCATGCCTCCCTTCAAGGTTTATTATTTCATTTGAGCGATTTTTTGCACCAGCGTTTGCAAGACGAATTGACCCTTTTGTGATACTCCCGCAACATGTCAGAATGAATATTGCATTCAAGCCGTTTTCTTTAACATATTTTATAATTTCTTCTGTAATATTCTGTCCAGGGCGTAATCTCAGCGCATGACAAGTTAATGAAGACTTGTTGGATACTATAGGACGAATTTGAGCAAAATCGCCAGACATTTTAACACCACTGTGCGACATGTGAAATAAAAGTGCATGTCGGAAAACTCGTATTTATAAGAAAGAAATCTTTCGAGTAGGGGCGCTACATTCACTTACCACGTATGTATTTTTAATATTGCGCAAACCAGCATTGCAAACAGCTACACGGCAACCAGATTGTTAATAATTTTGAAGGCAGCCGGGGGAATAAATTCAATACGATTGAGAAAGAGAAGTGTAGAGTATTTCAAATCTGGCATCCATATAAATAAATTGAGATAAAGTTAGCGCCCCCTTGCGAATGACTCAATATAATACACGTTGCCGACAGGTGCGCAACAGAGCTAGTGGTGGTGAATAGAGTCTAAATTTTGATATCTGTAACATAAAATGGTTGGTAATTCCTAACTCAACGGTATTCATGCGGAAAATTTCTCAAAAAATATCATAAAAAAAAATATCAATTATTTATCATATTATAAATTGCAAATAAACCGATCGTGTTGTCACGTTTCTTGTCAAGGCATACCCCAAAAAATGTTTTTTTTTTCGGATTTCACAGTTCTATCGAGTGATTCTACGATCAACCGAATACTGTTTTTATTCGAGACATATAAACATACATACATATATCTGATTTTCTGTAGAAATCAGTTTTTAAACCATTCACATCTTTCAATGAATTACCTTTTTTCGCATCATAAGTAGATATTATACATATATGAACAGGCGCGGATACAAGCGGTGATACCTCCCACCACCAACCTCTAAAACTTCAAAAATGTAATAAAGCGTACAAAAAAAAAATCGTTTTTATTTCGCGCTTTAAAATCTGAACTCGATTTTTTTTCTCATCTTTTCGAACCATAAAACATGATTTAGACTGAAAAGAATTTCGCGCCTTCGCTACGATTTTATATTTTTCTTTTATCGGGCAATGAAAATGTATATTTTGTTTCCAGATATTTCGCCTGTTGCGCACAGTATGACGTGATAGATTTGACGACGACTAAAATTATCACCCTCCACCAGAAAAATCTTCATCCGCAACTGCATGTGAATTGTTGCCAATGGAGCTCAAAGGAATGTCAAGTTAGGTCGGTAAACATGCGGAGAACATGCAGCGCCTATCCAAGCAAAGAAGAAAAGTAAAACCGCGAAAATGCATACAATACGCAAATATACAACAAGTGAAATATTTTTTAAAGGCAGAAGGAAACTTCAGTATGTGACAAAAGATGTGCGACGACAAGTTGAGTAACCTAATAAACAATATTAGTTGATGCTCATGTCTGAAAACTTTTGGCAGTTCGTTTCAAAAATAAAATAGATTAGTCATTCCCAAAAAAAGAAAAAAATATAATAGCGAAAGGTAGTAACATTTTTTATATATATAAATGGAGCAAGGAGATAATACCATGCATTTCAGTACCTTTTTGGCGTACTTCAGTTAGGGCTGGGCAATTTAAGTCGATCCGAAGCACACCAATCGGGAATCGTACATAGTAACAAGTGGCGAAAAATTTTTGTACGACAACTAGGACTGGATAAAACCGGATAATCGCGAATTCAAATCTAATCTGATTCAGATAATTTTTTGAATATGATCAAATCTATAATTCTATTATGTAGGTGAGGAAATCCATAATTAAAAAAGCACTTTCCACCTCTTTAAGGTCTTCAGGATGGAAATACATTTGACCAATATCGATAATATTCCAGTTGTATGTTTTTCATTAAAATTCAAAAAAAAAAAATCCTCTTTATTTTGCAACCCATTGTTCCTATGACCCATGCACGAGTCTAAGGCTGGACTATTCAATTCGGCGATGTAAATAAATTTCGAATTACAAATTATTCGAATCAATCCCGAATCGTTCATAGAAACAAAGACTTGGCTACATAAAAGGGAATTTTTCATTTTCATTTCGATATGCTGCTCTTAGACATAAAGCGCGAACTTACTATAAACTGAAAATTTTTTGATTAGCACAGCGAGAGACAACATGTAAAAGTAAAATCGGATGTTCGTAATATAGCTGGAATTCGTGATTCGATCTGATTCGAACAAATTATTTGAAATTGATTCGGATTGCAAATGATTCGGTTTTGCCCAGCCCTATGCACGATTGCTTTGCATTAATATAATCCCACGGATAGGACCTCTTTAAAATCCGTGGTTCATTCAAATTCTTTACCTATTAAACGCAAGAATAAATATCGCATATACGATGTTTACAACACAAAACAATCTGATTGCGGTCTTTAAAGTGACAAAACTTTTTTTAAGTTTTTGCCACGAGATGTTTTATTTCCATAACACAAGTGACATGTTACGCCGGAGGCTATAATGTCATTCGATATTTAGGTGACTCTGATTGGATAAAACACATCACGTGGACGGGGGCGTGTGAGAGGCTTTTGTGTATCATATAACGGATAAAACAATATAGTAGGTGGGATGGTGGATGTGACGCTAAAAATAATACGCTGGTACTCATCTACAGTTTCATCTTGGGCTTCTGTTATCGCGTAAACCTACCTGAGATAAGAAAAAGTGAACGTATCTACCAAATTAAAGATTTATATAAAAATGCTTTATCCTTGTCTTGGTAAATGTTGGTGGACAAAAGTCTTTGCTTTTTATGGCCGCTTTACAGGCCATTTTTTCCTGTCCTCCAAAACGAACACGCCAATCACCAAGGCCCTCTAAGAAGCTGGAACAACGCTAACAAATATCACATGATTAATTAAATTCTCTACATGGAATAAGTCATGATATAAACAATATACGCTCAATGTATACACTTACTTATTAAAATACACTTTGAGCAATATTCAGAATACCAGTACATAAGAGGAACTAGATAACGCTAAATGAAAATATGCCTTGGCATGTATAGCCAGAGACGGACCGTTGATGCGCGCCAATTGCAAAGCCAAGGAATCATATAAAAATAATTCTCCCAGTCAACTCTGGACATTGTTGGGGGGAAATGTACAAAAGCTTACAATAAACATGGCGAAATACTTTTTGTTTATCTTAATCACATTCCAATCAACGGACTCTACACAATTAAAATATAAAACAATAGATATGAGATAAAGGCTACACTCAGTAACAATTTCAAGAAACAAATCTTTTGTTGAGCATGGGCCAGTGATGAACCGCATCATTTTGGCGAAAGAAATTGATATTACTAGATAAACCTTCGAGTCAGAGGTGGGCGGATGCGTTGGCCACTGTTAAATTACACCTTTTATAAGAGGTCCGTCAAATGGTTCATACGAGACAAAATGAGACTCCTTATACACACGCAGGTGGGCAGATTGTTCACTATAATCAATCCGTGCTTGGCTATACCTCAATTAATTTTTCGTCACGATGTATTAGTATTTCCAATAGAGTACAGACTGTCAGATATCAGATTGATTTTTATACGTGTATGTTTTATTACGAATGCTATAAAAATGATTTATGAGATGTTGAAATTGATTAAAGAATCGTTTAAGACTTGAAAGAAAATTTGAATATTATATGTAGGGTGAAGATTGGGTAGTATGGACAGGACGGAATTTATATTTAAGTTTTGAGAGGGAAAAGTTTCAAAGTTTCTGAAAAACAAGCAAAAAAAAAACTATTTTGATAGCAATTCTTCTTTAGAATAAGGGTTGGTGCAGTGAATGGCATGTTGCACGCGACAAAATTCACCCGTTACGTTTGTACTTGAAACTACTGGCTATTAATTCCATTCTGTAGATTAGAATAAGCGGCGCGGGTTCCTTCAGCAGCTCATACTTGGCCCAAACTATGTTCTATATTTCATTTTAATATTATTACTAAAATAGCTGTCAAATAAAGCGAATATAATTATTACAGTATAAGAATAACAAGTCAAAATTAGAAAGACATTTCGAAATTTTTTGAGTAAGTAATCGTTTCTTCCGGATATAATTTCATAATTATCGCCAGGTTATGGTGATATCTACATAAATTATTACAAAATTGAGGCCCTTAGGCCAGTGTATGCTGGCATAGACCTGCGTACCTGCAGCGTGATTTCATTAGATGAAATGAGATCAGGAAGGTAGGGTTGCGAGCATAGATGTCATCCTAGATACAAAATTTAAATAGATTCGAATATTGTTTGATTTGGATGGTACTTATTCTCCTATTCGAATTCTCATTTATTTGATTCAACTTCAGTTTTGAGGAAAAATAGATTGGACATGCTGTCATTTTTGCTCTCGGAACGCGATCCATGCACGGCCGTGCCTTACGAAACGAAATTTCAGATGAAAAAACTTACTCACTTTTCAAGTATTTTTTATCCATAGTGCGATATGGGAATGTTCGATTCAAAAAAAAAATTGACGATTTTATTCTAAAATAAATATATCTGGAAGTGGCAGCCTCACGTGCCTCATTGATGTGATCCATTAGTGACACATACTCAACAAAATATGCCCTTCAAATTACAAAAAAGGTGCCTCTTGCACTATAATTAGTTAATTCGTATGGCTAAGGATTTTTTGGTTTCTGATAATGAGAACGAATTAAGGTGAAATACTCCGTCTAGAAACAAACAAAAATAATGGCGAATTTTACTGTTATTTTGTTACAAATGTAAGCACAGGCATTGACGTCAAAATATTTATGTAGTCAAGTTTTCAAGTATGATTCACCGATGAATCGCGGACGCCGAGGCGCAGTTTATCCGCGGCGCATGTCTGACAAAAGGAAACAAACTCAAAATAGGAATACATATGATAAAAAAATCGGCATTTGACAATCCGACTCTGAAAACCTCTGATATGAACAGTAATTTTCGCTAATGCATGGTAATCGTGATTTGAAAAGAGAATTGATCTGTAATAATTTCTTCAAATTCCACGACTCGAGGTTCAGGAGGTATACCCGATCAGAAGATTTTGTAAAAGTATCTTTCGTTAAGTATGAAGTGATATGCGGTCCATCTATGGCTCATGCTTGACAAAATCAAGTTTCTTATTTGAGTACAGGGATGCCCCAGGAAAATTGAGTGAAATGCGTTTGCTATTTAATTCATACAAAAGCGCACAAGAGGCAAACCTAACGATTAAATTGGTTGTGATCATAGAAAATACCACGAAAAAGAGAATTATTTGCTTTTTGCCAGAATCTGAAATTTTCTTTCAAAGTGTTCGTATAAATCTCATCCCTAAATTCTTAGATATTTGAAATTGATTTTCTTCATAAATATTTTCCTACTTTGCAGAAAAATGACTTCTCTTACGCCTACAATAAAACGAGTTGTATTAAAAACAACACCAAAATGGATACCATGTTTGATTACGTCATCAAGATATGCTTCAACGGTTTCCACATCACGGAAATCGTCTACGTCACCAGCAAGAAAGTCACGCTTCATTGATTACCGCGAAGACATAAGAAAACCACGTGTTATAATAACAGGTTGTTAAGTTCATAAAGTATAAACTCTTGAAAATAAAGGATATCATTTTTATCTTGCGGGAGAGGAAAGCCGAGAATACAGCTTAACCATATGGCGAACCATGACCTCTCGTGCAGATACCAGTTTCAAATCGGGGTGAATGTTTTTGGATTATCGTATTTCTCATTTTTCCTGTGCATGGACCTGGTTGGTGGAAGAAGCCGTAAGCAGCGCTTACGTGAACCAGCGTGCACCGGTGAGGAGTCCAGCAGACCTCTTACATATAATCCTCACTCCCCACGGGATTTGAACCTACGTCATGACTATCAGAGATGCGTAGCTCGAAGCGTATTCTCAACGCTTTACCGATTGAGCCAAACGGGCAGTGGTATTGCTTCCGGTCGAGTGAATTTCGAAAAAAAGAAAAGAAAATTTCCGCTATTTTAACTCACTGTAAGACTGGTCAGAAAAAGTTTCATACAAACTTGTTTTGTTAAGTTTAAGTCACTGATGGATCGCGCCGCAAAGGTGCGGTCCAACTGTGACCCATATTTAACAGAATCAAATTTCTGATTTGATAAGCTCCTCATAGTACCCATAATTTGACCTCCGGCTGTAAATTTGTGGTCTAACTCGTTTGGTTTTAATCAGCTATTTCGATCGACGAAGATATTTTAAATTGCTCTGTTGTTTATACAATTTATAGCACAAAATTCCGTTATACGGTAACGTTCTCCATTACCAGTGTTACTTGACCTTTTGACATTGCCGGGCAATTAAAAAGACAAAATTATTTGCTAGATTCTAGCGATGGTGGCAGATGCCATTCTCGAAGCCAATCTAACAAACGTTTTTAATAAGTAAATTTTGCAAACACTTGTACTTAGAATAAAAATTTTGTAGAATGAAGCAAATACATTTTTCAGATTTGATTTTTTATGCCGAGGGCAATCATGTAAAAAAATTAATCTATGAATTTCGTACCTAACTTCTTTATAGAAGTTCGCCAATGTGATGGTCGAAAGCAGCTCCTGAAGGGAGCTAAAAATAACCCGAGGAAACCCGAGATTACGGCTTAATCATATGGCATACAACTCAATCATATATAATTAGAATGTAATGTCTGTGTGACGTTTTTACTTATTTTGGCGCATTTGCAAAATGAACAATTATTAACACTTTTGCGAATCGGCAAAATTTCCTACAATACTCCAGGTTTTAATACATATCGCCATTTTTTAATGAGTTTAATAATGTATCACATTCTAACTTGCTCTCGTGTATGCCGTCTTTTTCCTTCGGCCATCACCGGATGAGTGCTTGAATATTTAATCGTTCATAGTTTGTCCGCCTTAGGTTGTGTTTGTTGTTTATGTTAATATTATTCGCTGCGTGGTATTCGAGTGATGTGTTCGAGGTTTAGATCGATAGGTGACTTTCTACGTCTAACATAATATCTGTATCGTATCGTATACCCTTTACGACAGAACGGCATGCAAAAATTTTTGCGCGCTTTCTAATTTCCTGTTTATCGGGACTTGCCCAATCACCGTTGATCGACACTCAGTAAATTCGACGTTGATTCAAAAACTGTACCCACCCTATGTACACTGTAACAAAACTACAGTAAATTTACTGGTCATTTGCAGTAATTTCATATATCCAAAGCTAAAAACGCCATGTTGATGATATTTATGCCAATTATGGGCTGTTGATGGACCGCACCTTCGTTTCGGCAGTAAAGTCAATTTAAATTTTTTTTAATACCGCTAAATAAAATTACTGTCAAAGAGCAGCGATTTTGTCGCATTTTTCGTTACAGTTAATGTTTCTTGAACAACTCTATTTCTCCATCAAACAGGTGGCCTCGGACAGCTTGGTCAAGGATTGGCCGAAAGCCTACGTCAGAAGTTCGGAAGAGAGAATGTTCTGCTCACGGACATCAAAAAACCTTCACAGAGTGTCCTGCAAACCGGTAAGTATATGGTCGACAGTAAGACAGGACAAATTCGAATAATTGGATTGTATTTGGCCTTAAAATATGGTAATTTCAATTCATTTCGTTACTTTTTGTCCCATCACCAATAAAAGACAAAACACCTCAGAGTGTTCCACAAACTGGTAAATAGGGTTGCGACTATAAGAGCAACAAAAACTGCAATAAAATCACTGGTCTTCGGCAGTAGTTTTACTTGGCGGTATTAAAACAAAGTTCAAAATTTGTTTTAGCCAAATATGGGGTGTTGATGGATCGCACCACAAAGGTGTAGTCCATCAACAGTCCGTAATTGGCATCAATCGCATCAACATGGCGTTTTTTTAACTTTGGAAATATGCAATTACTGCAAATGACCAGTAAATTTACTGGACTTTTGTTACTGTGTGTCAAATCTAGCAAATTGAAATTTGATAATTATATAATCGAACGGATCGAATCACGATGTTATATCAATTCACACACCACGTCTAAGAACAATTTTTATTGAAATTTACTCCAAGCCGTTACGGAAATACGGTTATAGCAATTCCCTCACCTATGCTTCTCAATATGATCCATCAACTCATCTTTTCATCCCAAAATATTCACTTCTCAGGGCCGTTCGCATTTGCCGATGTTCTCGACACAAGAAACCTACGGGAACTGGTAGTGAACCATGGAGCTGACTGGTTTGTGCATTACAGTGCGCTGCTTAGTTCTATAGGAGAAAGCAACGTACCTCTGGCGATGCAAGTCAATATACAATCCGTGCATAATGTATTGGAATTAGGTGAGTCACAGGTTTCCACTTATAAAGTGGAATTATTATTATTTTGCCCTGCCCGGTTACAAGACCAACTGATTTGGATCAAATTCCAAACGAAAAAATATACAAAACATATTTTGTCAAGTATGTGTCACTAATGGATCGCGTCGATGAGACGCGGTGCATCTGTGGCGCATGCTTGAAAAAAGAAAATTTCTGATTGGCGGCTGATCAGAAAATATCTGATCAAATAATATGTTTTGTCAAGTGTGTGCCGCTGATGGATCGCGTCGATAGGACGCGGTCCATCTGTGGCGCATGCTTGACAAACTAAAATTTCTCTTTGGGTCATGCCTATATGAGATATAGTCAACGTGCGTTACTCACTTTGAATCGGTTTTATATATTTCCTGTAGCGTATTAACGATAACTTAAGTTAAAGTAATGGACAGGGGGTGGGTGGGGGGTTGACCTTAAGGTCGAAAAAACTATGTCTCAGTCCAATTCATTCGCGTTCTTCGAATAGTTACCATCCAAAATAACACCAGAAAATCAGTAAAATTAATTAGTGCCACCGATGAACCCGCTTTATTTTGGCGAAGTCCATCCGAGAAAACAACAGATAGAGGTACTTTTTAATTGTAGTTGTCTCAAACCAGGCCAGAAGCAGCGTCTAAACGATACCGACCAAGGAGCTCCTAATGACAAGGAGCCATTAACCGCTATAATTAAGTGCATTGAGTGGTATCTGCCCTTTGAGCAATAGTCGAACAAACTACCATTTTACATATTACACCTACACCAGAAATTCACCACATCGCCAGGAGTTAATAACCAAATTTTTGTAGTGAAAGAGACAGTAGATGTTCATAATATGCTATGATTAGGGTATATGTATTCAGATAGATCTTTTACCGTATTATGATTATATATTTCCGTATTTCAAGTATTTGGCCTGATAAGGATAAAAGCCTAATTCCAAGTTGAAGAAGTCCAATTTATTTCAGCTGAATAGCAAAATACTTTGGTGAAAGTAATGTAAGTTTCGAATATTTTTTTCGAATCTAATAGAAGAAAAAAATTTGAATCGAATCTTTCAAATGTGATTTTATTAAAAAAAATTATTTTCAATTGTGTTTAAATACTATATCAGTTTATAAGACCAAAAGAACGCATCCGTCATTGATTTTAAGACTGGACACAATATAATTTGTACATAGAATTGGAATCACGATTTCTTTTCCCGATTTCTTTTCAATTGGACTCGAAAACTTACATCTCTACTTACGACAACCGGGAATTAATTGCACAATATTATTTTATTCAGCTCGAGAATTCAATCTTCGTTTATTTATTCCGAGCACAATCGGTGCATTTGGTCCAGAATCTCCACGGGATCCCACACCTGATATTTGTATCCAGAGACCGAAGACCATATACGGGGTTGCGAAGGTCCATGCTGAGTTGATGGGAGAGGTGAGAGAGATAGAGGCGTTAAGAGAATTTAGCAGTTTTCTGCCATGTCAGTACTCGAGAATTTTCATTGATGAGTCTTAAAATTTCGTCCAACTCTCGAATTCTGGTGTTATTTTTTATGTTTTTCAGTAAAAGTTTTGTTCAAATATTCCTCGCCCGTGGCACAAGGTATGACGTCACAGTTTGACGGCACAAATCATACCTGTATACCTAATATTTCTGAATCGGCTAACTTGGGCCCAGCCTGGTCAGCGTGATACACTCGACAGGAAAGAATCATATCTTCCAGCAATTCTAACCCTGCCCGTCTATAAGTGGCCGCTGGTACAGGGCTCTTGCTGGTGATCCACTACAAGAAATGGCTATACAAAAATTAAATACGATATAATACGCATAATATGTTATACAAAGTGTTCTTTTGTTTGTTCAAAAAGTGTTCAAATTATTTTTCAGTATTATCATCATCGCTTCGGAGTTGACTTCAGAAGTCTGAGATATCCAGGAATTATATCCGCAGATACGGAGCCAGGCGGTGGAACTACAGGTTTGTAGTTTTAGGAGAAAAAAGATTGAAATTGAAAACATTCCCAAACGAAAACACTAGGAAGTTAAGTGGTGAAATATATGTGTTAAAATCTTATTATCTCTGGCTGACGATTAGGGCTGGCCAAAACCGAATCATTTGGAATTCGAATCTGACTTTGATAATTTTTTTCGAATCGGGTCAAATCACTAATTTCATATAAATAATAACAAATATCATATTTTTACTATTATAACTTCTCCATATTTTGGAAATCAAGAGGTTTAAAGATAGGAATTACTAACATTAACATAAACAGACGTTAAGGCAGTCTGTTTGCAATTTACAGTCCATGTCTTGGAGCAATTTTTTCCATTTTTACACGGCAAAATACAATCGATCTTGGTCAAATTTGACCAAATTCGATTGCCATGTGGTGAAAAAACGGTAATAATACCCGACGTGACAAAGCTATCTCACATGCCAATTTGAGAGCACTGTCCGCATAGGGATAAGATCGCATATTGCAAGGCTAAATATAATTTGCCAACGTTTTGAAAAAAAAATTGCAAGGGATGATGTCAGGTCGATAATATATCGATTAAATAGCATTGTTATACACGAACCAAGAAATTTGTTTGGAATATTTTTGCTGCAATTAAACACAGTTGGCATTGGTGGCGCGATCCAACTATGGTGAACGATTTGACTAATATCAGTTGTGTGTTGTCGTACCAGTGAATGTTTCCAACTTTCGTTGGAGTGAATTTCTACTAAAAAAAAATTGTTTATCTTTTTATAGACTATGCAGTGGACATATTTCACTCTGTCTTGGACAATGGAAGATTCCAATGTAATCTGAAGCCAGATACCCGATTACCGATGATGTATATTGATGATTGTATTAAAGGAACGGTTCAGGTATGGTCGATTTACGTGATTCGTTGATATTTTGCAATGAACTACCTATCCCTCCTCGTTGGTTCCTTACAATCCTGGATCCGTGTGTGAGAGAATTCACAAGGATACACGAATGAGATAATATCAAGCTAATATACAAAAATATCTTGTTCTCATTCCACAGAAATATAAGTTTATTGTAAGCTTTCTAAAGCTTACAACAAACTTATATTTCTGTGGAATGAGAACATGATATTTTTGTATTGTCGATTTATCAGAATTTTATTTCCGAACTATTGTTGTCTCGTTGTCGTCGCACGGAACCTCATTGTATTGTTAATTTCTTCACATACAAATCATCTTTTGGTTTTCAGTATTTGGTGGTGCAAGTTAACAAAGCGACCACTGATAGTTGGAACACATAATAAATAATACGCAGTCACAGCTAAGCATACCGAAGCCCTTCCAGGCCGGATAATAGACCTCACGTCACTCTTTTTATAGCGGTAGAGGTCTCTTTGACGTTTTGCGCTTAAGCTGCAGATACTAATTTTACATATTTGTTTTGACTCTTTGCATATTGGTGGTCACTAGTTGCGTCATTTCGGTTTGTATGTCTATTCTAATTGCAAGTTATTGAGGTTCAAATTTAATTTTTTCAGTATTGTTCCTCGGCACTGGCGTGTCCCCCGTAACTTTTTAAGAAGGGTGGACAGTCCCGGAGGAAATTTTATTTATGTTTTGAAATACCTCTATAATAAGCCAAGTTTGCCTTTGTACGTCGCCTTTTGTATACGTTTTTGGTCTTTTTTGTGTCCCATGATGAAGAGTTTTTCTCCTAAAAAACATTTTGGAAAGAGAAACAGATAAATTTTTGATTTTAGTTTTTTAACTTTTCCTGAGATTTGAGACCTTCCGCTGTCACTGCTTGTGTGTAACCGTTCATGCCAACATTTTTGTAATAGAATAGAATAAAGTTCATGGATTTAAAATACTGTGTTATAATTCTCTAGTTCATGGATGTACCGAGTGAAATATTGAATCTTCGAACCTACAACGTGAATTCAATGAGTTTCACACCTGAAGAAATTGCTTTTGAAATCAGAAAACACATCCGAGATTTTGAAATGTCGTACAAAGTCATCCCGATGCTTCAAAGTATAGGTAAGTTCAGGTCAAAGTTTTCTTACGTAGTAATAATTTGACTTGGTGACATTGAAATATATATCTATAAAGTTGATCTCTTCGATCAGTTGTAAAGTCTTGATGATTGAACTGCCCGAGGCGTACTCTCATAAATCTCAATAAAAAGGCAGTTGCCATTATTAATTTTGATTTTTTGACGCAAATGCTATATTGGTCTATAAATGTTGTACCTATTAAATCATCACTGGTTTTTGGCAGTAATTTTACTCGACGGTATTGAAAAATAAATTGGCCAAATATGGACTGTTGATGGAGCGCGCCTCGGAGGTGCGGTTCATCAACAGCTCATGATTGGCCTAAATCTCATCAACATGGCGTTATTTAACTTTGGAAATATGCAATTACTGCAAATGACCAGTACATGTACTGTACTTTTGTTACAGTGTATTGATATTTCTACTGCGATGAGCACGAAATGCTGTTATGCAAATTGCTTATTTTTAACAATAATACAAAAGAAATATAGTTTCTAAGACCGAACGATAAATTTGTTGTACTAAGCCGCAGTATTTTATGGGTATAAAAGCAGGTAGCAAAACGTTTAATATGCTTTATTTATATCTTAACGCTTCTCGTCTTAGAAACCCTTCTCGCGTCTCTCTACTCTGTATTGAAAGTAAAAATGACAAAAAATGGATTACCTATTTCAATTATTGTTTTTAATTACTTCCTTCAATTTTAATCGAAGCATCAATATCATTTTACTAAGCGCGAGTTATAAAGAAGGTACCTTTCTCTTCAACGCTT
This sequence comes from Styela plicata, assembly GCA_963675895.2. Lineage (NCBI taxonomy): Eukaryota > Metazoa > Chordata > Ascidiacea > Stolidobranchia > Styelidae > Styela > Styela plicata. The sequence continues at coordinate 7,146,185 of OZ023140.1, forward strand.
TGAATCTAAGCAATTCAGAAATTTAGTTTTGCCGAGCATGAGCCACGAATGTATAAAAATGTAATTTTAATTGGTGATGTTGAAATAAAACTATAGAAACGACTTTTTTGGCCGAATATGAACTGTTGGGAGCGCAGCGCCAAAGTGCTGTCCATCAACATATCTTACTTAACATAAGAGGTGGTCGATGGATTTACCATCGCACGTGGCAGATACCACTCACTGCACTTTTTCATAGCAGTTCAGTTACGTTTTGGAACATTTTTTGCTTGCGGTGCTGTTGCTGGTAATATATATCTGGTAGTAGCTCTTTGCTATTAAGTGGCTCAAAGTGATATCTAATAAAAAAAAGTAAAATCCCAGCAAAATTGCGATTTCGAATTTTAGAAATGACTAATAATTACCGCTAATGAGAATGTAAACTCACTGCTTTTTTGTCACAGTGTGGTTTGCATCTTGACGCCTTGTACAAAATATACCATATTTATAAAACAATTTTCTAACTCGGGAATATATTTTACAGCTGACAACTGGCCGAAGAAATTTGAAGACAAAAACGCTCGTAGAGATTGGGGTTGGTCACATGATTACGACATCGAAGATTTGGTTCATGTGATGTTCAGTAAACTCAGGATGAAACGAGGAGATTTAAATCAGGATGTTAAAAGGACTGTTTAGATTTCATCAAACCCTATACCAGAAGTGTTCTATAAGGTTCTGCAATTATATATACACAGATGCATTATAACTGTTCACCACTCAGATAGCAACCATAGATTTACAATTAGGACTAAGTACTTTTATTCCGAAGCACACATTATTCGAATCAATCGCGAATCATTCATAGGAACACAAAGAAATCAAGCCGAATCTTCCATTTAAGCGACAGAATGCATTTGACCATAATCGATCTTATTTTTTCGTTAAAATATGAAAATTTTGTTTTTAGATATGTAGTGTCAATTGAAAAAACATTACCTTCATGTCTGTCTGTGTAACTATGAACCAGATTTTTTTTATCGGTAACAAATTGTAACAGTAAAATCGAACATTTGTTATTCATATGGAATTATAGATCCGTTCTGATTCGAAAAAACTATCCGATTCAAATTCGAATTTTAAAGGCTTTGGTTTTGCCCAGCCCTATTTACAATAAGATGAACCAATTTCCAATTTTCGAATGTTTTTACGGAAATGCCCAAATTGAAACAATATATAATACCACAGTGGCGCAACTCAGGGGGAACCCCCCACTGCCAATATATATATATATATATATCACCACTTATAGTTACCGATTGAATTTGGCTATGTCATTTTCTGGTCTTATGAGGACCTGCTCAGGTTAGTCAACTCAAAAGATTAGGTATAAAAACAATAAACCAACCTTTCATTATATGTACCTGCGTCGGAACAGAATGAATTCTGTATTTTTTCTACATTCCAATGTTATTCAAGTCAAAAGAATAGTCATATTGTTTGAATATTAATTTTTTTGCACTTTTTTTGAGTTCAATAGTTTTAGTTGATTCTTTTGCGTTGTGCTTTCAAAAAACTATTCTCCATCCTGGAATTCGATGTCTCAAGTAAATGTCGTAAACACCCGGTACCGTCCCAATCGGAAATTGTATTTCGTCAAGCATGAGCCACAGATGGACCGCGTCTCATCGACGCGATCCATCAGTGGCGCATACTTAACAAATGCTTGGACAACATTTTCGGATTGGAGCAGGCAGTACCGGCGACCTTGCTCGGAGTGAATTTTAATATAAAAAAAAATGACGATCAAACAAAAGATGACTGATTGGGAAGAAGTTTCAGTTGTTTTGCCTAAATTATGATGTATATACATGAATATTCTATGTCAGTTTGTAAATAAATAAACTTTTTTTTCTTTTCTTATCTTGCCCTAAATTTATTCGCTTTTTCATAAATGTTGTATTGCACATATTGCAGAAAAATTCCATGACAAAAATAAACAACTACTGGCCTTTTTATTTTATTTTGATTTTGGTTTTCTTGAATAGAATATACGATACAAACACCTCTTTTTTAAACTGCAAATCAAAGTAAGTTGGTTTTGAAATAAATTTGAAAGTGATTAAATTTTGTTGTCTGCAAATTTTTCATTTCTCTTTTATGGCAAATGTTATGAGACTGAGCAAACTAGAATAATTTGTTACAGGATATCATTTTTTTTTCTTGTGATAAAGAAAAGTTAATTCAACCTTCTGGGAATTGGAGCATTCGTCTATCGGCACAGGACAATTGGACGGGGACAGATCGAAAAGTAATCTTCTAATGACGAACTTTTGAAAACGTTATTACAATATTTGTCAAGAAATAAATGGTTTTTATCTGAGGAAAAATTAAATGCAGAGATTTCCATACGAATTGAGTGCTCCTCTGAACTCTCGGTACACGTCTCCCCAATAAAAATGCGTTTTATTATTACATCACTATTTTTACTCTTTTCGACCTCGTGTGATTATTATTTTATTCAAATTCAATAAATATATATAAATAAATATATAAATATATCGTGTTACAGTCGGCCCCATGACTTTTACCTCTCCCACAAAAAGGGGTTATTATCCCCCAAAAACTCCGTTATCGTACACAGTAAAATATTTCGGTAATTTTAATTATCATATTCCGTAATTATATATTTTAAAAATTCGAAATCAATTTGTCGAAAAGGTTTTCGCTACGTATGGGCTGTTGATGGATCACATCTCGGCGTGCGTTACATCAACAGCTCCTAAATAGCCCGAAAAGTCGATTACCAAATATTACCGAGTAAAATTACTGTCAAAGAGAGTTGATTTTATTACATTTTTGTTACAGTTAACGCAAGATTACGCCGTCACCGACTATATATAGGGTACACTATCTTATTTTGTTGTTAACTAGTATATTTAATGAATATAGAATGCCGCAATATCCAGGCTGTTTACAGTTTCAATCAAATAACGCTTTTAGCTCGTTTAAGCACGTCACTTTCTTATATACCTTTATTGTTTTTATTATGTTGATTTCTCCCCAAACAGAGATTTGATTTTGTCCGAGTCCGATTTATAGATGGACCGCGCCTCAGCGGCATGTTTAACATGTTTGAATAGCAATTGCTTGACAGGGTTATGACTAGGGCTGGGCAGTTCGATTCGATGATTCGAATCGATTCGAAGCACAAATTATTCGAATCCAATGTGGATCGGTCACAGGAACAGAAGAATTCTAAATGAAGTGCATTTTTCCATTTTTAACGATAAAATACAATCGATTTTGGTCAAATTTGGCCAAAATCGGTTGTATTTCGTCGTTAAAATGAAAATATATTGCTTTTAAGTCAGTTTATGCTAATATTTGTAATTTGTAACTGTATATTTCCTAATCATCATATATGGAGACTATAGTAGTAATAGTAAAAATGGGATATTTGTTATTTTTTGTGATCAACGATTCAATCCGATTTGAAACAAATAATCGAATCAGATTCGAATTCCAAATGTTTCGGTTTTGCCCAGCCCTAGTTATGACCATGACATCTTAGCAAAATGACTTTGCGGTATTTGACAACTATTTTTCAAAATTATTTTCACTCTGTTTGTTTTGTTCGACACTGTTTATAGGGCTGAGCAATTTAATTTTTATAATTCGAATCGTTTCGAAGCACAATTATTTCGAAGCTGTCGTTCAAATAAAACTTGCAAACGAAATGAAATTCTAATTCTTGACGGCAAAATATAACAAAAATATTCTCGATTCTGGAACCTTTTGTTTCTGCCCTTAAAGGCGAGGTGGGAATTTGGAAAATACTTAGCCTCCTTGTAAGTTTAATAATTAATGATGCATTCGTAGTTGTAAATTTTTTTTTTTTTTGTTTCGATTTATGTTTTTTATTTATGTTTTCAATTTGACCAAAATCGATTACATTTCGTCGGTAAAAATGAAAAAATTTTATAGCGAAAACGCATTATTTGTTGTTAACATACCAATAGGGTTTCAATCTGATTCGAAAAATAAATATTCGAACTCTAAATATTCGATTTTGCCCAGCCCTAACTGTACATAAATATAAAAAATGTTTGAAGATGAAATAAATGTTACATTTTGAAACCAATGGTTTGATATCGCAGAAACGTGATTAATTAACATTGCCCCTTCTCCAAAAATAAGATGCTTTTGAGATTATAGAACACAGAAAATATGAGAGGAGTACGGAAACTTAAGCAAGATAGAATATCGCATTTGTCGTGCAGGGAATGCAGGGAAGGAGATCCTAGAATAGGGTTCAGACAACTATGGTCTTTCGCATTATTATTAGTTTATTATTACCAGTTCCTAACCATGAATAATATTTTTCATACAACTTTAACTCAATTTCGTATGGTTAGTGAAGAAAGGAGAAGCAATGGATTTTGAATGGTCATACACGCATTTTCTGCGTGTCGTCAGAAGCGAGATAAAATAAACAACAAAGTTGTAAATGGTTCTATAGCAACGCCCTGGGTAGATATCACCCACTGCACTTCACTATAACGTTTCAGTTGTGTTTGGCTTGTCTTCTGCCCAAAGTGCAGTTACTGGTATTACATTTTAGTGCAACTCTTTGCCATTAAGGGAACGTCGTTTGGTGTGATTCAGGCTCTGCTCCCGCCCTTTCCTGGAGCGAACTTTAAAAAATAGTATGAAAATACATTGGACAAAACAAGCGAAAATTTTTGGATTTTCCATTTTTGCATTTTGCAGGCAATCTAACTAATATTGGGGCATTAAAAATCTAAGAAACTGGCTTCTCAACAGATGCAACAGATTCTTTCTAACGACAGAGATTTATTTCGCCCATTGTTGGCGCCACTGAGCCACGAATGTTAAAGGTTTGGAATACCACCGCTGCTCTGAGATATAATGATCGTCTAATGTTTACAGTTGCAACACTTTAAAACTCGTTACAATCACACGACGCTATTCAAAAAAGATACATTTTTCTTCGGACAAAAAGATCTATCGCGACATCATATTGTATCAAATCGGCAGGTTTGAAACATGATATATTTGTAAAAATTTGTGAATTATACAACTATTTTAAAGTAGTTTTTTACATAAGTTTACTCAAATGAGCGTTCAATCGAGCTTGACACGCACCAGAATCCCTGGTCATACTTAGGATATAAACGATTGCAATTTCGATTTATGATTAATTGCCAAACTTGTCAAAATTCTATTTTCGAATTAAGTTTTGGTACACATGGGCAACTGATGGATCGCGCCGCGGAGGCGCGGACCATCAGTGCCCATGTTAAACAAAACTTGATTCTGACAACAATTATAAAAATACATTGAAATACAACCACAAACCCCGCGTTTTTTATGTGTATGGAAAAGATTAATATATTTCGTGTTTTACAAGGGTTCGAGAACAAGCTTCTCCAAGCTTGCTGTTTAAAAAAGATTTAAAAATTGTTCTTAGCGACCGAGTGTGAATAGGTGAACAGCTGCTGGAAAAATTAAAAATATTAACTGCAGTGAGGTAGAAAAAAATGAACAGCAGATAGAAAATAAAATTGTTAATATGAGAGATGTTGTAAATGTTTGTAGGGAATGGTAATGTAATCAATATCAGATTGTAAGATTTATTTCGAAACTTTTGTCATTCAAAAAATATGACAAATGAAAAGCAAAAGCGTGAAATTGAAAAACATCTTTAGTGAAGGTTGGAAAAGTCGCAAAGCGCTCACTTTACACAGATAAATAATATTGATATAAGATTTAAACAGTGTTATTCCTCAGTCGGTAACGATATTTTTTCATTAAAAATAGGCATTTCGTCAGTGAGGACACAAGGAAATATAAACAAATGAGAAAAGCTAAAATATGATACCTATTTTATTTACATACTATCCTATTTATTATCCTACGTGCTACCTTATTTAGACACTATTTTACTAAAAAAAAACGTATTTTGGGCGATGTGTCGAAAATAGGCATGACGTCATCACTCTTGGCAGATTGACTCGACTACAAGTTTGTTATCAAACTGATCAAGAAATCTTTTTCCATTTCTTATATGAGGAATTTGAAAATATAAGTAGATTGTTTCGCAAAGTTGCGTTGGGGTGAGAAATATTACTCCCACTGTCGCCCAAATTCAGGTCAAGTCATCCATATAAAGTCATAATTATGCGAAAGAATAAATTGAGTATAGTGCAATTAGTATATAGACCTAACGTATTTCCTCTGTGTTGTAAGAGGCAACTACGAAGAAATAAAGAAGTAGTAGATCTTTGTATCATCTGTCAGAGAAGATACCACTTCAACTTCAATTATGTACAGGATGGTTTTGCCTTTACGACAGTTGCTTGCACTACATCTTGTAGCTAGGGCTAGGCAAAATTTATTCATTTGGAATTCGATTCTGATTCGGATATTTTTTCGAATCGGAGCGAATTGCTGATTCCCTGAAAACATCAAATATGCCATTTTTACTACTACTATTATTGTATCCTTTATAGTAATTAAGAATTTCACAGCTAGGAAATTACCAATATTAGCTTGAACAGACTTAAAAAAGATGAATTTTCAATTTCAATAACACCACGTTCCAAGTGCAAAAATTTTCATTTAAACGACAAAAACATCGATTTTGGTCAAATTTGACCAAAATCGATTGCATCTTGTCGTTAAAAATGAAAAACTATATTGCATTTGGTGAGTTTTTGTTCCCAGTCCTACTTGTAGCAGCTCTTTGCCATTTTGGTGCCGTTGGTTAATTTAAAACTTCTCTAAAATGCTTAAACACGTCAGTGCATTTGTAGTTAAAGATCGATCACTACGATTTGTGTACAATAATTTTATCAAACATTTGTTGAATACTTCCATCATTATTAGGAAACATCGTCCAAAATCCGAAATTAGATTATAATTTATAACACACAATAACTTGAATTATGTATCATGAAAAGTTCTTACTATCGCGAGTGGAGAGCTCGGCAGCGAAATAAAAACTTTGTTGGTGACCCAGTTCAGCCATCTGATTCAAGAATTTCATTTGCATCCCTTGGACGAAAGGGTAAAGTACCTGCAAGCAAAGATATTTGGAATAAAAGTCATCCATTTGTTGACAACGAATACTTTTTAACTCAGCCAGACACTAAATCGACCGATCCTATAAACATTCAATCAGTCAATGGGCGACAGAGTCCATATGAAATTGAATTACTAAAATACAAATTTAACTCGATCGAAAACGAAATTTTCGATTTCCAAACTGCAGATCCGACTCTTGTTGAGGTGATCGTTTCACCCGCATCATCGAGCTTGTTCGGTCCAGACTTGTCCGACGATTCAAGCAGCGTTCAAGTCCCTGTACCAGCAGGTCGGAAAAGCTTTGTTTCGTTACGTGGGTTACCTGGTTTTCATCCAACTCCTGAATCTCGGCGAGTGAATTTGAACAATTGCAGAAATCGCCAAACAATCCTTACGCGCTCAAAACCTCAAAACCATTCTTTCTCACTGTTCCGTTATTGGAAGATAAAAATCAACCAAAAGTGAAGTTCATTGAATCGGGGTCAGAGGCTTCTAGTGACACACTGGTGAGTATCAAATTGTCATATTACACGGAATAATTGCAAAAAAGTGGTAATTATTTATGAAGTAAATAGAATGCATTAATTCGCATAAAATGTGTAAACGAAATTAGACATTTTTTTAAATAAAAGGAGAAATTTATATCAGACATCAGTTGAAAAACTGCCAAAAAGTTTCAATTCAAGTAATCAACATAAATCTATAAATAGACGCGTGAAGTTGAAATAAACTTATTGGCTTACTATCACGCTTCGTAGCTATTGTCGTAATAATTTTATCACAGAGCAATCGAAAAATTTTCTTTGTCAAGCATGAGCCACAGATGGACCGCGTCTCATCGACGCGGTTCATCAGTGTCACATACTTAACAAAATAGGTTTTGTCAAAAATTTTCCGCTTGGGAGTAATTTCGCGCCAACAAATCTTTCGAAGCGTGGTTCTGACAATAATATCCAACAAAACAATGCTTGGATTTCGTAAAATAGAAATTGATGAGCCGATTACAGCTAGATTGGAAATGAGTCTATGGATGTGGGCATATGGAATTTGGTCTAGAAAAAGAACATGCCGAAATAATGCTTGGCCTTGGGCTACGTGTAGTCTTTCAGCAGTTCATTCTAGATAAATTACGATAAATTGCAAGCTCATCCGAAGCTAATTTCCAGGGAGATTTTTGTTTTCTCTTCGCAAGACAGCTCGTTAGTTTGAGATATCTCAACCTCAAAACACGCACGATTAAGCGCTTGAAATTTTCCAATCTTTCTAGGAAGGCAGCGTAATGAGTGATTCCCAACCAAGAGAAGTTCATGCACACGTAATACCCAGAACCGGGCCTGAAGATGACGTAGTATCACGTGACAAAAGCACCAGTCCGTTTTTACAAGAAACTGACGTTGAACCAACAGTCGAAATGAAGACGTTTCATGTTCACACAAAACCACCCAAGATAAAACCAACTCCACATTATCCTTTCGAAACAGGAAACAACTCAAGACAAGGGCGTGTTTTAAACAGGTAGGCTTCGCATAACCAGATTCAGTGCAATTTGGAATGTTTTCTGCCAAACGAGTATTATTATTGCCCGTATTATATTTTCATCTCAACTTGTCATCTCAATTGGTCGTTAGTCGGCTGCTTTTGATTGGCGACGAAGGAAGATCTACGACATTGATGCTGTCCGACTCGCTGACAAAAAGCCTAAGTTGACAGTTTTAAATTCGACAAAAAATTGCGCCTAAGGCGGGAAAGAAACTTCAAAAATTTTTAACCAAAATCATTTTCAAATAATGTAATTAGGCCGTGTAACGCCGAAGAATAAAAATTGCGCCAAGGCGTTCGAGCAGTTAGAATTCTCTTAATCGAGAATTTAATTTCGTCAAACATGAGTCACAAATGGACCGCGCTTCTGCGGCGCTATTCATTGGTGACCCATGGGTGACAAAATTTGCTTGGACATAATTTTTCGACTGTGTTACGCAATTGTATAATAATTTTTGTCAATTTAGGGGGTCTGACTCCCAGTATTTGGCATTCCATAGCCCGTAAACTTCACCACCACTTCTTTGGTCACATAGTTTGGTTGGAGTGAATTTCAATATTGATCAAAAAGATACCAATACCAATCAGAAATTTTATTTTGTCAAGCATGCGCCACAGATGGGACGCGTCTTATCGACGCGATCCATCAGTGAAACTTAACTAAAGGTCTTTTGGCAAAAATGGTATGACTTAGATTGTACCAAATCTGAAATTCAATTTCGTCAATTATGGGCCAGAGAAGGGCTGTACATCACTTCCCGATACATCTGAAACACGTTGATTAACGTAAATGGATCAGGTGCTGTCACAGCTAGTTTTATCATGTATGAGCCAGTGATGAATCGCGTTTGTTATATTCGCTTACAATAAAATGAGATATTGGCGTTGATGGCGTTGCTTGGATTGGACTATCCGATTCTGTCATTTGGGGAAAAAAACAAAGCGAATTAAAACATTCGAAAATTGGATATCATTGCTCAACACCATAAGACACGGAGATTAATTTGGAATCAATTTTATCATTGTGAATCAACAACTGTGATTTTTTTAAACAAATTTGATTTTCGATCCGATTTAAAAAACATATTGAATCAACTTTATATTCCCCAAAAAATCACTTTAGAACGACAGCTACATATTGAAACGTCATAAAAAGTTGTGTCCAAAAGGTGTTTTTTTTGTCAATAAATTCTTTTTCAGACTTCTCTATTTTATTCTATCACTTCTCTACAATTTCTTTTTACTCCATTTTACTCCAGGCCCACTGTTCACAACGGCTTGCTACGAAGCAATCGACTTCAAGATTATTCCCATCCATCCGTCGTAAGCAGCACACAGCAACTTCTCTGCCTCACTCCAAGTCGTGGCGGAGTCATCACCCTGGGATCAGAGGAAGATGTCAACAAGGTTGCCAGATTAAACGAGCATAATCCAGTTACTCAACCAGCAAGAAGGGCTGCCGATCACGATAATAATGCCCCAGTCCCTTTGGCTACTGCGATAGTCACAAGGACCACGTCTGGCAACGAAAAACAATATGGAAACACATTTTATAGACTTATGCAAAAGAACAATTCTCCAAGACCGCGCACTTCAACCGCTCACGGGCAGCCGTTTTCACTGGCCAACATCCACTATAAACATACGACCCAAATACGCAAACCATACAGATATCCTGCCATCTCGCCTAGCGCATCAGCTGCAAGAAAAACTGACGGGGTAGTTTCAAAAACACCCGTATTTGAGCGCAATGCCACAGCGATGAGTATGGCCAAAAGTCCTGCGAACACAACTTTTAAAATCATTGAAAATCATGTGAAGTGGAATCGCAGACTACCTGTTTTCAACCCTGACGATGTACCAAATGTTTACCCTTATCAACCGTGTTTTACAATCCATGATCCCGGTGCACAATCGCGCAAAATGGCACCAGTGCTCCGAGTGATACCAGCTTTTCCACAGACCACAAAAACCCAATTTCAGAGACGCGCAAAGATTGCCAAATCGCCTGTTGATACCGAAGGAGCCTCTCAGAAGAAAGTACGATTTACAGACCAAATCGGACTTCCTCTTGTCCGAAACGCGACTCCTAATTACAGACGCAAACATTCTTACATTCTCAGATGGCTCGAAACCGCTGGCAGACCTGCCAAGACTATACCACTCGTGTAGATACGATATTATACTTTATACAATGTACCAATTGAATTCAGTTATCCCTTGTATAGTATAAAAATTTTAATTTGCATTAAGAGTTATCTTGAAAAGTTGAATTTATGAAAAATATATAAAATTCTCTTGACAATTAAAATCATTTCAGAGAGGGGTGGCGAGTAGGTGATCAATCCTCCTTGATCCTGCAGTTACTTGTTAACACTGGTTCCCAGTGGAAGGAGACATTTTGATGAACAAAAATTCAGAATGCTCTCTTTCTGCTACCTTGATAATACTCTTATGATACGCAGAAAATAGGTTAGGGCAAATCTAGGAGCCAAACTCACAGATAGGGCTGGGCTAAACCGAATCAAACAGAATCCGAATCTGATTCAAATATTTTTTTCGAATCCTATCGAATCACAAATTCCAGGTACATAACAAATATTCCATTTTTACTATTATAAGTTGTCTTCATCTTGAAAATGAAGAAATTCATCGTTTCTGGTGCATTTTCAAATCACATTAAGAGCAACGATTTTCATACTCAAAAATGAAAATTCTAGTTCATTTAACAAGTTTTTGTTCCTCTGAACGATTTACGATTGATTCAGATAAATCGCTACTCGAATCGAATTGCCCAGCCCTATCCACGGGATGGTTATTTACTATTCTGCGCGAACACTTTTGTACCTCACAGCTTATTAGTCATACTGTTATTGTCAAATTCTGTGCCATTAGCAGACTGAAATTAAATCGGTTTGTCATGGGCTGAAGTTAACCTAATCACCGTCGGAAACGACATCTGCAATACGGTCTATTAAGACCACTGAGACAGAGTCGAAAGTAGCAGCATCCAAAAAGAACAAAGGAAAACCTAAATTGCATAGAGTAGCAGCCTCATTTACAGTTAAACACACAAAAAATCGACCAAACAAAACGGGGGAAAATCAGGCATAAAACGGAATGGAGTAAAGCACCAAACCCAAACAGCCGAATAATGCCTAAAATGTTTGCTTTCAAGGTGGAACTTCACATACGTGACGCAACGGGAAACTTAATTTTCTTGAAATGCTTACAATTGATTCGAATTAACATTGATTCTAAATCCAGCACTTACGTCCACACTTTCATGCCTAAATAACAGTTCAAATTTGGGGTGAAGGTTTTGGCTCAAAATTTTACTCGTTTTACCAGTGTGGGGAATGGTTGGTAGAGAAGGCCGTAACCAGCTGTTCTGTGAGCCAATGGGCGTCGGCGAGATGTCCAGCAAACTTCTTGTATATAATTATCTCCTGCTTAATCCAAACCTTTGACAGGACGAGTATAGATACCTAGGTGGAAGTAGACGTAGATTCCAGTCAATGATTCGACTTAAGTCATCTTTTTCCATAACTTGACTTTATTCGTGTTAGCGAAGTATCTCGACTTGACAAAATCGAGATGCGATTAGACACGGGATTTGGCATGAATTTACCCCGTGCATGCTATTTTCTTTCAAAACAAAACACGTGCCTTTCAGTAAAATATGTGAAATCGGCGTTCGTGTACCACATAATGATGATTTTAAGTGTGCACTTATGGGGTGAAAAAGTCAATTAATCTGTCATAGCTGTTGATTTTATTTTGAAATCGACTCGTGACCCTACTTGCAACTTCTAAATGAATTGCTCGATTTGACTTGCGACTCGAAAGTACAGTGAGTGACTCGAGATTATATTTGGAATTTGGTAAGGCTCGGACTCGACTCGCAACTGGTGTGTTATTCAACGACTTGACTTGGGACCCAACAGTGGCTTCGAAGAGTGTTCCAAACGTTAGGACGATCAGAGAAAGATGCTCAATTCGAAGCGTATTCCAAACGTTTTTCCGGCTGAGGCAAATAAGAAAATTATATGTGGGACAATTCTAAAGGCCGTAGCTACAGGACCCCTGAAATTATGGAAGCTGAACATTTTTCTAATATCTAATATCATTTATATGTACCCCAAAAAAACTTCAAGCTTCTGAAAATCCCATAAAATCGATTCCAACGACGAATTGTTTACAAACCAATCTGATAATCTGTCCTTAAGAAAACATATCAGAGCAAGATTTGCATTGTCACATAATGTTTAGCAGTTGGATGATTGGTCTCTTCTTTAAGTTACTGATTATCAAGCAATTACCATAAAAATTTGATAACAAATGAGCGTCACAAAAAAAGATTTTTTAATTCAAAATATAACGTATCGTAACTTCAATATAAATATTGTACCGTAACTTCACGCTTATTTTCAAGCTCAATAGCGCCATCTCGAGTTCGATATTTAACACTGATTCAGTTTGAGTCGTGTTCAGCACGCTAATGCAGTTGTTATCATTCCTGCGTACACAGTGTAGGTTTTTTATGTGAAGATTTGTCGACTTTTGCGAACTTGTTGCTTTGTAGGATCTGTTAAGATTGTGCTTTTAGGAAGGAAATCGACCGTTTAGCTAGATATTTTCACGAATTGAAGTGCGTTATCACAAAAGTACGGTAGGTCACGCACCCCGATATACACTGCAAGGAACCTCACTCCCATATTCCACAACGATTGACTGAACACTATCACTGATAGAATATCACACTGATTTAACGTTAGGCAGAAGATGGGCTGTACTTTGATTGACCATGTGAAGAATTTCATTCTGCACCAAGGAAATACAGCTCAGACGTTTTATTTATTCATGGAAATTGAAGATCAGAAACGATACTGGCAGAATTAACTAAAGTTAAACTATTCTGGTTGACTTTGTACTTGAACCCTCGCAGCATGTTAGTATCATTTATTGTATATTTGGGTCTAGTGAAGTTTAGTACCATAATCCCGAATTCACCAATATGAAAACTGGCAGAATATTCTCATCCTAACTAGGGGGCGCCGATGCTGCAAGCATGTGGCATTGTCTCCCGGGTTAGGATGAGTCGCTTGCAACATGGGAAATTTTCATGATAATCAGATATATGGTACTAAACTTCATGAGACCCGTATATTTGTAGTTTGTACGATGACTGCGTGACTGTTGGAAGATGAAGATATAATTTGTTCGGTATAAATAACCTCAATAAGTAAAGAAAAAATTACATTTAACTTGGAGTTAATACAACCGCTCAGTTCAGAATGAGAAACTGTATTGGCTTAGTTTCAATTCACCTGTATTACATGTATCTAGTTTTTCAAGTCGCAACTCTCGATTTCTACTTTAAACGAAAGTACGGGCTCTGTTTTGTATTGTTTTCCATTACCGCCGAATTTAATTTTGCTTTGTTTTGATCGTACAAGGAAACGCCAGACTGAAAGGTCGTGATACCATGTTAACGCCCAACGATTGTCATTGTGTCTCCATTTGTTGTGTTTGATAAGCGTGAGTGTGGTTTGGTCGGTGCGTCTCGCCACGTTATAAACCTTTCTTTTGGTTTTACCCACCTTTCAGGGTGTCTCATCAATGTGTGCATATTATTTTTGTGTCTAATTCAAAATAAATTGCAATGTATTAACTCAATTTTTGTCAGTCTCTGGATAAATAAAAGTGAGATGGACCCAATGATATCATCTTACTAATACTTCTCATAGCAAATCTAATAGCAAACTTTTATTTTTCGTCATTTTGAAAATTTTATTGTATTCATTTTTTTTTATTAAAATTTGCTCAGAGCAAGGCTGCTGGAGACATAAAGTGCTTAAGGGGATGAAGTTTTCCGATAAAGTGCAAAGAGTTACATGAAAAACTGTAATAGGAACTAAGGAACCTTCATTCCTGACAGACAGTAGGCGCCGATTGTACTATGCTACGACAGACATGCTGCATGGCTTTAAATATGACGATGGCATGAAGCAACTTGGGTCTAGTGAAGTTTAGTACTATATTCCTGAATGTCATCAAAATGAAAACTGGCAGAATATTCTCATCTTGACTAGTTAGGATGAGTCGCTTGCAACATGGGAAATTTTTACGATAATCGGATATATGGTACTAAACTTCATGAGACCCAGCAACTATACCAGGTGATATTGAACTATGGTATTGTTAGCCAAATATTGCAAATGCGGCTGGCCTGCACAGGGCTGGATCTCTCGCGAGGCTGGCTGGTTGCATAGGACTGGCTACTGAGAGGTCTGGCTCACACGCGGCTGGATCTCTCGCAAGGCTGGCTGGTTGCATAGGACTGGCTACTGAGAGGTCTGGTTCACACGTGGCTGGCTGGATCGCGCAGGACGGTTTGAGTAATGAACGAATTTCCAATTAGAAGTTAAATGAGCAATCAGAAACGTTTTCATGGCTTATTTAACCTTAATTTTGCGTTATTGTTAGGATATAATAGGAAATCATTTTTATCTTGCGGGAGTGGAAAGCTGAGAATACGGCTCAAGTGTTGAGAAGACACCAGTTCAGAATCGATAACGATCCCTTTAGCTAAGGTGACTTCCCCCTTCACTTTGAAAATAACAACAAGGAAAAGCAAAGCTTACTATTTTTCAATACTTTTATTTTTTGTCAAGGCCTCCTACTAATGGCCGCAATACACGTGAAGTTTCCTACCGTTGCGTATTAGGCGTTGCATTTCTATGCTTCAATTGTACTCATGTGCCCGCAGAGTGCAAACGCACGCAACGAAACGAGCGCACTCCGTTAACTTGCATAGGAAACCGTTCGGTTGCGTTTATGACGTAAACAAGTGTATGTAGAGCGTTGCGCTAGCGTAAAACGCAAGATTGAAATAAAACGAAACAAAAAAAAAAAAAAAACGCAACTTACTCAAACGTGTATTGTGCGGTGTTCGTGTACCACATAATGATGATTTTAAGTGTGCACTCATGGAGTGAAAAAGTTAAATTAATCTGTCTTAGCTATTGAATATATTTTGAAATCGACTCGTGACTTTAACTGCAACTCCTAAATGCATTGCTCGATTTGACCCGCAAATCAAAAGTACAGTGAATGACTCGAGAATATATTTAGAATTTGGTAAGACTCAGACTCGACTCGCAACTCATGTTCTATTCAACGACTTGAATTGGAACTAGAAGTGAAGTGACCCAACACTGGCTTCGAAGAGTGTTACAAACGTTAGGTCGGTCAGAGAGAGAGACGTAGCTCAAAGCGTATTCCAAACGCTTTTCCGATTGAACTAAAAAAAATTATATGTGTTACAATTCTAAAGCCTGCGGCTCCAGGACACCTGAGATTATGGAAGATGAACTTTTTTCTCATATTTCATATCATTTATATCTACTTAAAAAAAGGCTTCTGAAAATCCTATAAAATCAATCTCAACGACGAATTGTTTACAAATCAATCTGGAAATCTGTGCTCAAGAAAATATATCTGAGCAAGATTTGCATTGTCTCATCATGTTTAGCAGTTGGATGATTGGTCACTTCTCGAAGTTACTGATAATCAAGCAATAACCATGAAATTTGATAACAAATAAGCGTCACCAAAGAAGTGGTAGACGGTTCATACTCTCGCCCAGGGTAGATACCACTCACTGCATTCGATGATGGCTGATCAGTCCCTTTGGAATGTTTCCTGCTCAGCGCGCAGTTGCTGTTTTTTTCACATATTATGACGTGTCCGAATAAAGCCAATGGCCCCCAGTCCCGTGCACCCCATACTAGGGGAGGGGGTGCTAAGAATCTCATGGTCAATTTTTCATTTTGTTTTCAACCCACGTTCGTGGGTTGAGAGGAAACTTCGTTTCTGTGGAATCATTCCTTGCGAGGAATAGTCCAGACGTCTTTGCACTCTGCGAGACCAACCTTAATTCTGGAATCTCATCTCCTGATTTCGGGGTTGAGGGTTATTTGCCGCTCATATGCAAGAATTCTCCAAGGCATATTACGGACTAGCTGTCTACATTCGTAGCAATCTGCCTGGTAGCTCGTGCATTTGCCTTTGAGTCTACATCACCTTCATAACTGTGCCTGCGAATGTCGCTTCTGACATAGACGTCATTCCTATTCTTCGTATACCGATCCCCCTCAACCCGAAATTGTTCTGTCCTGGACGACAACTCTTTGCAAATGGACAAGATTTTGATGTCTTTTCCATCTGCCAAATTTTTTATAATGGGAGATTTTAATGCCAATCACGATACCTGGTTGAATTCAGCTGCAACTGACCTGTCCGGAATTAAAAATCATAATTTCGCCATTACTGAGTCACTGACACAGATCGTGAAATTTATGACTAGGATCCCCGACAACCTGGCTCACGCTCCTTCCCTATTGGATCTTTGCTTTGTCTCAGATCCAGGCGATGTATTCTCCCTGGTTCCCCATCCCCACTTGATACTTCCGACCACGTCATTTTGCAGCTGAGATTAAAAAGCCGACTCTTATAAGTAAAAAGTCTCCTTTACACCGCAGATTAATTTTGTTTTGGACGGAAAACGTTCAGGAAATTATTCCATTTCATCCGGTGTCCCTCTTGGTCTAACTTTGTTATTGATATGTATTAATGACCTGCCCGATAATGTGATATGTGATTTGGTAATTTACGCTGATGATACAACTCTATATTTTTGTCTCAACGAAAAATCCCTCCTGGAACAACGTCTAGCTGTGACAAAATCGCTTGAGTGTGATTTAGGAACAGTATCTAACTGGGGTAACTCTTGGCAGGTAACTTTTACTTCGGAGAAGAACAAAGTTTAATCTAACAATCGTTACACTAATACGAATGCAACTGAAACTTTATTATCTGGTACTGTTCCGGAGGAATCCCCAAATATTCGCCTCGTTGGACTCACACTCTCTAAGGACATGAGTTGGAATGAATATGTCACTAGTATTGCTAAACAAGCCTCGATGAAAGTCGGTTCTCTATATCGAGCTCACCGTTATCTCACTCTTAAAATCATTCTCCATTTGAACAAATCATTGATTCGACCCTGCATGGATTATTGCTGTCACATTTGGGGCAGTACCGCTGTCACTGCTCTTAGCATGCTCTGCCGTATTCAACGGCGTGTGATCAATATGATTGACCCTAAACTTTCTTTCGGTCTGCAAAGTTTGACACACCGCCGCAACGTTGCCTCACTCTGTTTATTTTACAGATATTATAAAGGTCTTTGTTCAAGGGAGCTCTCTGATCTCGTTTCTCCGAAAACACGATTAGTTAACAATTCGCACCTATTCATTGTGGAGGCTCCACAATGTCACAAACAGTTTTATACAAGAAGCTTTTTCCAAAGAATCTCTAAACTTTGGAATTCCGTGCCTTCTTGCTTCTTTCCTGATCCTGTTGGTCTACAAGGCTTTAAAATTCGCGTTAATAGACATCTATCAGGGATGGGGTCTCCTCAGTTCCTATTCCTGCATTCCATGTAGCTCTTTGCACTTTAGTGGCTTCAGGAGAATTTTCAAGTTTGATTCGTCTCCTGTGCCTTGCTCTGATCAAATATCAACAAAAAATTTTTTATTTAATATACAACGTATCGTACTTTCATTAAATAATATATCGTAACTTCACGCTTATTTGCAAGCTCAACAGCGCCATTTCGAGTTCGACATTTAACACTGATTCAGTTTAACACCATCGTGCAATACAATACAATTTATTTTAAATTTCCCATGCTGATAAACGAATAAAGAATAATATACACGCATTGGTGAGAAACTCTGGAAAGTGGGTAAAACCAAAAAAAAGTTTATAACGCGGCGAGACGCACCCACCTTTCGCACTCACTCTAACAATCATTGGGCGTTAACATGGCATCATAACTTTTTAGTCGAGCATTTTCTTGTACGATCAAAATAAACAAAGCAAAACTAGACTGGGCGTTAATTGAAAACAATACGAAACAAAGCATGTACTTTCGGTTAAAGTAGAAATCGAGAGTTGCGAAATACATGCGACTTGAAAAATACGATACATGTAATACAGTCGAATTGAAACTAGACCATTACAGTTTTTCATACCGAACTAAGAGGCTGAATTAATTTCAAGTTAAATGTAATTTTCTCTTTTCTTATCGAGGTAATTTGGACCAAACAAATCATATCTCCATCTTCCAACAGTCAAGCGGCCATCAATTGTCATCGTACAAATGATACAGTAAATGATACTAACAAGCTGCAAAGGTTCAAGTCCAAATGCAACCAGAATAGTTTAACTTAATCTCTGTCAGTATCGTTTGTGATCTTCTATGCTAAATGAGTGTGATATTCTTGCGTTGTAGATCCGTGTTAGCGTTCAGTCAATCTTTGTGGAGATAACGTCCAGCCTTCACTGCTACTCTCATAGCAAATATTCAAGATATGCAATTGGTGACTTTTATTTTTCGTCATTTTCAAAATGTTGTTGTATTTTTTTTATCCAAATTCGCTCAGAGCAAAGCAGCAGTAGACATAACATACATATAAATTTTCCCGAAGCCGCTAGATTACAAGGAGTTACATGAAATGTTGGAATAGGAACTAAGGAACCCTCATCCCTGACAAACAGTAGGCGCCGATTGCACTATACTACGACAGACGTGCTACATGGCTAAAATATGGCTTTATATATGCCGATGGCACGAAGCATCTATATATCAGTTGACTATGGTATTGTTAGCCTCAAATTCATGAAGAAATATTAGCATTTATATAGCCGATATGGCGTGGTACTCAACTTCATGAGGAGATATTAGGGTATTTAGAGTCATTATCGTCGTGTTAATAAACTTTATATGCGGATATTAGCGTGCTTAGGGTCTATGGGGTCGTGGTACTCATGATGGGATATTCACATTTTTTGGGCATCATGGTCGTGTTACTAAACTTAATGAAGGAATATAAGCATTTTCAGACCTGTTATAGCCGTTGTACTCAACTTCATGAGAGGATAATAGCGTATTTAGAGTCAATATGGCTGTGGTACTCAAATTCATGAGGGGATATTCGCATTTTTAGGCCCATTATGGCCGTGGTACTCAACTTCATGATGGGATATTAGCATCTTTAGAGCCAATATGGCCGTGGTACTAAACTTCACGAGGGGATATTAGTGTATTTAGAGTCATTATCGTCGTGGTACTCAACTTAGTGAAGGAATATAAGCCTGTTATGGCCGTGGTACTCAATTTTATGAAGGGATAACAGCGTATTTAGAGTCATTATGGTCGTGGTACTGAACTTCATGAGGGGAAAATAGCGTATTTAGAGTCAATATGGCCGTGGTACTCAAATTCATGAGAGGATATTCGCATTTTTAGGGCCATTATGGCCGTGGTACTCAACTTCATGAGAGTATATTAACATTTATGGAGCCGATATGGCCGTGGTACTCAACTTCATGAGGGGATATCAGGGTATTTAGAGTCATTATCGCCGTGGTACTAAACTTCATGAGGGGATATTCATCGCCCATTGAAAAAATTGAAAAATTAGTGCTTTAAAGCGCACATTTTCAATATTCAATCTCAGGCTCGAAAATCTTATTATTGTTTTTTAATATTTTCGCGTCCCCGGGCGTTCCACCGCGATGTGCTGCAAGCAAATTGAAGACATGGATCTTAAAATAGTCATATCGTATTCCCCGCGTGTCGTAAAATTCCTACTAAAGGGAGACAAATAATTGGGAGAAAGATGCTTTTATTATCACCCAAGGGAGATACCACACACTTTACTAGAGCAGTTCCGTTTCTTTAGGGATTTTTTCTCTTAAAGTTCAGTTGATGGTGCTACATTTTGTGGTAGCTCGATTAGTTTGAGTTGTCGTTAGTTGTCTCTTTTGGCTACCCACTTTGCAACAAACCAAAACGTAGTAATTTATTTTCGATTCAATTTTCCCATTAAATGTGACTTCTGCTTCATTTTGCAAGATATGTTCCTTCAGCGAGAGATTCGAATAATTTATGGTTCGAATCAAATGAAACCGCATAACCAAACCTACAAGCTCAAGTTCACGCCTCTTTTCATTAATATTTACAATTTTAACTATGAGGTCAGTTAATCAAGATCTATTTATTTACAGCCACTTCTTGGAGTTAATCACCCGGTGACCAAAGTCACGGGGCCAGCGGACACTTATAGACAGGCATTGTTAGAATTGTTGAAAAGATATGATCGGCTTAGCCTAGCAAAGTTATCGCAACCCGAGCGGAGGGCATGGGTTAACCAGACGGACTCGTCGAGACTCGAAAAAAATATATTTAATCTGCGATGCCAACATGTTAACCACTAACTCTATCGCGCCCACAACGTGTGTGCGAAAACAAAAAAACATATCACGTGTGGTATAATCTGCAGATTTGCTGAACAAAACAAATTGATGAGTAACTCACAACGGCGAAACCTACTGGTATAATTACTAATTAGTGTATCAATACACTCCTGCCCGTATAGAGTCGCCTAAACAAACATGCTTTGATAAGCATGCGTCCCCAAATTCACCTGCGGCTTTGGCTTAACGAAATAAAATTCCAGATCGGAAGGCTGGTTACTTGAAATAAGCATTTATAATACATTTCCAATATGTATATTATTTTATTTATTTATTTATTATACAAATTATTAATATATTATTATAATATGTATTTAAAATAATATTTTCAGTGTTTTTGGAAGACTGCTGGGCTTTAGGGCTGGGCAAAATCGAATCATTTGGAATTCGAATCTGAATCGAATAATTTTTCCGAATCGCTGATTCCATGAAAATAACAAATATACCATATTCACTATTATTGTCTTCTTCACGATAATTACGAATTTCATAGTTACGAATTACAAATATTAGTTTAAACAGAGTTAAAAGCGATGTATTACAATCCGTTAAATGGAGACAATTTTCATTTAACGACAAAATGCAATTGATTTTGGCCAAATTTGTTGCATTTTTTCGTCGTCGAGTTTTTGTTTGAGTTTTGCGATTCATTCGAATAATAAGTGCTCCGAATCGATTCGAATCATCGAATCGAATTGCCCAGCCCTACTGGCCTTGCGGTGTCAACTAATTAGTTGTCTGCGGTCTTCATCTGCCGATTGGTTGATTTACCACTGTGAAAAATAAGTTTTAATTAGAACTAACGATCGCTATAACTGCACAGACTGCCATTACCACAACTAATAAGCCTTTCATGCATGAAATTTGTGACCAATGACCATGTAATAATAAAGTTGGCCGTTAGATGGCGCTACGGCTCGTTCTTGTTAAAAAATTGCTATATTGGCACATTTATTTGTACTTCTAGCGTATTTTCTGATTGATTGGGTATTTAATATTTTTTTAAAAACTGCATGAAACACTTTTTGCAAAGTGCATTAATATTTAACAAAAAAACTTCTAACTCCGGCCTTTAAAATCTGCATAAACATATTTAAAAGGGAGCATAGGTGATAGGTGATTAACAATCGTCCAGGGCTTCGATTGCAGTTGCTGGTACTATACTTTGTAACAGCCTTTTGCTGGAAAGTGTGTTGTATGATCCGTTTTGGCTCTACTGGCCTTACTTAGAATGAACTTTATCAGATAATGAAATGAAATTATCATTTTATACTTGGAATTTTTCGATATCAATGAACATGGCACGTTTCCTTCACACGCAAGTTAAATTTAACTGTTTGTTTGTCATTTCAAGTAATCGTTAAATTCAATTGCAAATTATTTTATATTATGACCAACATTTAATGTTACCTGGGACACCGGGATCTGTAAATTGTAATATTTCTCTGCAGTTGATTCTTCGTCCAGATCTATTGTGGAATTGAGGAAAACATCCACCACAGCTGCTCATACGACATTGCATGTTGGGATCGTAGTATTGACTGGTATAGTAGTATGAGGATTGTTGATTGTTTGTGATACATCTATATTGTGAACACTGTTGTTGACTGCAGCCTGGGAACGGTGGATATCTTGGTGGGCATCGACCTAAAACACGGTTAAACATTTACTGAAATGGAGCCAATAAGCTATTTTATTTGTCGAAACAGAAGCAAGAAATAGAGCCTTTAGGGTGATTCGAGTCGATCAGTATCACAAATAGGGCTGGGTAATTCAGTTCGATTATTCGACTAGATTCGGAGCATGAATTATTTTAATTCGATATTTTATTTTGTTAAGGATAAGCAGCAGATGGCCAGCGCCTTGATGGTGCGATCTATCAGTCCCATGCTTAAGAAAATTACTTTTAGTCAAATTTCAAAGGCTAGGAAGAAGAGCTTGAAAATGAAGATAAATAAAGTTGAACTTTAATTTCACTGGAAAAAAAGTAAATTTCAATATTTTGATAACGGAGCAAATATTTTTTGGTAACACAGGACATTAGTCATTAAGTCGTATCTATGGATTGGCTTGAATACTCCGAATCAGATCCGAATTCCAAACGATTAGATTTTGCCCATCCCTACTCAATTAACAAAATGAGATTTTTTCAAGGTTTAAATTTAGGGACCTTCGTAAAATGTCAATAACCAAAAATGACTTACATTGCCTCGTTATATCTTTGTTGAAGTCATCGAAGTTAGCTTGACATCCATTACATGTTGTTCTGCATTGTGCACCAAGATTTGATGGACATGATGTGACTTGACATGCGTTTACAAGACAGTTAGTTGTAGAACATCGGTTTCCTCCGATTCCGCCAAACAGTAAAAGGTAGAGTAGTTCTGCAAAGGATTCGAAATTAAAAATCCAATCAATTTGAATTATACTTAGTACAATGAACTTTTTCATCTTGTTTGCAGCTATTTTTCTCACTCATTAAGAACCGATCCAAAATGTACCTACGTCATTTTCTTCAAAATAGACTTGCATTTCATTCTTGATCCAACATAGGGCTTGGCGAAACCGAATCATTTGTAGTTCGAAACTGATTCTAAATTTTTTTTCCGAATAGGGTCATATCATCAATTCTATGTAAATAACAAATATCGCATGTTTACTATCATAACTTATCTTTATCGTGAAAATGGAGAAATTTATAGTTTACAGTGTATTTTTAATTCACACATTAAAACAACAAACTTCATATTTCAACGACGAAATATAATCGATTTTGCTCAAATTTGACCAAAATCGATTGTGTTTCGTCGTTAAAAATGAAAATTCTATTTCACTCAATTTTCACTTAATGAGTGTTTGTTCCTATTAACGATTCAAAATTGATTCGAATAATTTGTGTTTCGGATCGAATCGAATTGCCCATCATCCCTTCAGCAGGATGATGGATATTTATGCTGAAATATGAAGCACAAACAACTGCGCTCTAAGTAGAAAGAAAACATTTTTCCTAAAAAACTCAACCCTTTGTGCTGTGAGTGGTATTTGCCCTGTGTGACATTAAAACCACCTGTGTTTTTCTCGCTCTTCTGAACCCATGGAAAATATGTTCTATTCTAAAATAATCCAACTCGCCTTTAGGAATAGTGCGTTTTGGTTTCTTCCAGCAAACTGCAGTTCCACATTTAGTCGGACAACAAATCTTATCTTTATCATTGCAATCTTCATTGACTTCACAATTTGTATCAGGACATGACGAACCATGCTTGTGGGCATCAGGACATTTCGGGTCGTACTCTGAAAAATGTATGGTGTATTATTGTTTTAGAATATATACATATAACTGCAGCAACAAGAAAAACAATTTTTTTCAATTTGAATATATCCTTACTCAATGTCAAACGAAGAGAATCGAAAAAGGCCAATCGAAACACATTAGATAAGACAATATATTATGTAAGACAAACCCATAGACAACAACTTTTCAATGTTTTTAGATTTATGTAATATTTTGTCCAGCATTTATAATATCCCAACCCGAGAATTTTATTTTGCCAAGAATGCGTTACTGATGAATAGCGTCTTATCGGCACATACTTAACAAGTGATGCTTTAACTAACTTCATCTAATTGAGTGTAATTATGGCCTACCTAGTGGTGTGTCGTCATCGAGGGTGTATCTAATGTTCGGTGGCTCTTTTTACTCAATGCTTCCGGCATTGCTAAGAAGGAATCACAATAAAAACATTAAAAGCTCACTTTTACAGGTGGGGTTTCCATCTGACCATTCTCCATTCCAAATACAAGTCACTTTCATCGGCCCCCATCTTTGTAAACCAGATTTGCAGTAGAAACTGTGCACATGAAGAATGGGAATACTGTGTAAACGCCAGAAAAGATATACGAAAACGCTCAGAACAATTAGGGCTGGGCAAAACCAAATCATTTGGAATTCGAATCTGATTGGGATAATTTTTGTCGATCGGATTGAATCGCTGATTCCATAAAAATAGCAAAGATTCCGTTTTTTACTATTGCTTATGAAATTATGGAAAATAAGAAATGTATAGTTATGACTAACATATATTAGCATAAACTGACTTGAGAGTTATATGTTTTCTATTACACCTCATGTCCAAGCCTGAAAATTTTAATTTTCAAAGACAAAATACAATGGATTTTGGTAAAATTTGGCCAAAATCGATTGTATTTTGTCGTTAAGAGTAACAAAAATTTAACTTCGTTTAGCAAGTTTTCGTTCCTGTGACCGATTCACGACTGATTCAAATAATCTTTGCTTTGAATCGAATTGCCAAGATTACAATATAGAACTATCTACCTCCCATCGTTCTGATGAACATATTCTTCTATACCGATGGTTATACAGCTCTGGGAGCAGAGTAGACTGTTTCAAACATAACCCGAAGATTTTGACCTAATACTCCACCATCCTTGGTCAGAAACTTTCAGTTCAAATTTCTTTTATATTTATTTTGACGGCGGCGCGTTCCATCTGTGGCATTTACTTGCCAAAATGGACTTGTTATTCGGGTATTGTTGAAGCCAACAGATATGTTATTAACACATTATTTCGCGTTACTTTTTCACTGATTGTGAAGCAAATAATTGTGTGTTCATTTTGTGTTAACACGGTTTATCATTTAGTCCATTGGCTACAGAAGCACTGCTGAAGTTGGCAAAATATTTCGCACACTTTGCTCATTAAATATATGTAATGAAATTGGCGAGGTCAATCCTTAACAAAAACGTAATTGAGTGAAAGTTTACTGATAGGCAGTGCTGTGGACTCTAAGCCAAACGGGAATGCGACAAAACATGCTTTGATGAATCTTATTGACTGCGAAGGCAGCAGTATTTTATGTGGGCTTTGTAGACCTGCAATCTCTTATCCGAATCTCGTAAATTCGAAATCAAAATCTCTCCACAAGGATAAAAAAATGGTAACACGTTTAAACTCACGAGCAATCACTTCCATAGTTCCTTCCATTCGTGCATTTCATTGTCCCTTGATCAACAGGGAAAATCAATCGGATCGCAAACAACATCTTAAAGGAATCGAGACAAATTTTTAAAAAAGAGTTACACAATACTGATATCAAAATCATATTCGCCATATTGGAGGTGCATTGGCTGCGAGAGGTCTGAAATCTCGAGAGAGGATGTGAAAAATAAGACTAGAATATTTTCAACCAAAAGTTGCGCACCACGGGGGGCGAATGTTTTATTTTACTTTTTTAATTTACATATACATAATTAAATACTGAAAAAATACATAATCGTCGTTTTGCTGCATTCAACTCATTTTTCATAAATTTGAAAATTGGAATCAATTTTTAATACTTTTTTATAATAAATATATGACGTATCTTAAACAAAGTAAATCGTATATTCGTGAACATCGATAAAAGTAATTAATAATAATAAAGGAACTCGGTGAGCTGGTATGCCAAGTAAATTTGGTAATGCAATCTGGAATTGTCAACAACAGAGCAGTGATTAGTGGATCACGTACATCTGCTAGATCTCAAACCAAGTTGCTAAAATACTTGCTTATGAAACTTCTCACCTTCACAAGTTGGCTGCATTCCCGACCATGTTTCATCTGCCTGACAAACTCTTGTTCTCGGTCCTTTCAGTTTTTTGTGGGAATCGCAATGAAATCTATGCAAACAAAATAAAACTATATCAAACTGTGTCCAAACAGACAAGTTATTATCAAATGTCAATGATCAAATACAACAATACAAGTGAAGTTGTCTTACCGATGCGTTACGTTGCGTTTTCGTGTGACGTAACAAAAACTATAATACACGCCTGAATGGCTTCACGTCAATTGTATTAACTTACCTACAAAGCACAAACCTTAGTTACAAAACGAGCAGTTTCCATTAGCTTGCACAGCAAACCGTTCGGTTGCGTTGGAAAACTTAAAGAAATGCATGCACAGTATTGTGCTAGCTTAAAACGCAATATTAAAAAAAAAAAAACGCAAACGCTTATTACGGTTCTAACGCATTAGTATCTGGGAAGGCTTTTAAATCAAGTAGGATGGATTTGACCGATCTGGAAGGAGTAACATTAACCTAGCAGAGGGTATATTCGGCATTCAGAGTGATAAACTTAAGCGATTGATCGTGGAAAATAGTTTTTCTTGTTCATTAATTAAGCATTGCTGGGATGTGGTTGCAGCTCAAAGCAAGAAGAACTCAATTCAAGTTAGATTACTCACGAACATGTATCCTTATATCCATTATCATGGCAGACTATTATTCCTGGTTGTCCATCGAAATTAAGACTCGGACATTTAACAGCTGTGAAATTAGGAGTCGTTTGGTAAAAGCGGGTTTTGCATTTGCTATTGTGAAATACAACCAGTGAGGGCTACCTGCCCTGGGTGCAGGGTTTGGTTATTCAATACGTGATTCGAATAGATTCGAAGAATAAATTATACAAATCAGTCGAGAATAGGATATAGGAATAAAACGTCGACAAATATAGTTTTAAAGATCAAAGTTTAGAATAGGACGAGTGTATAGACGGAATATCCACTGTAAAAAATATGCAACAAAATCACTGGTCTTTTACAGTAATTTTACCTGCCGGTATTGAGAAAAAATTCATAATTTGATTTTTTTGGCCCAATATGGGGTGTTGATGGAACGCACCGCGAAGGTCCATCAACATTCCATAATTGGCCAAAAATCTTATCAACATGGCGTTTTCCAATCTTAGAAATATGCAATTACTGCTAATGACGAGTTATTTTACTGCTCTTTTTTACAGTGTACCCCCATTTTTTTTATTTAAATCAATTTTGGTAAATTTGTGGCTAAAAGTCTCTTTATTTTGATAATTACGATAAATTGTAATGGTAAAAGCGAGACATTGTTATTTTATATTAAATTGATAATTCCAAGGCCGCTGATTTTTAATTTTATGCAATTATACTCTAATGTGCAATATCATGATGAAATCAAGCTTTAACTTCGACAGTAAATTTGTTTTTTAAATTTGCCTAAAGCAAGGTAGCATGTGGCATATCTTACATGAAAGTCTCTAAAACCACTAGTGTGCAGAAAAACTACATAAATGCCAAAATGAAGAAAATTAAAGAGTCTTCATCGTTGAAAGATATTAATTAACACGAGTTTTAAAACCATTTAGTCAAATGTGAGAAGCGTTCGAAGGTTGATAAAAATTTACAATAAGATATATTTTCGAAATTGAGCACAATTTTTCTGCGACCCACGCATGATAAAATATCACTGATCAAAAATTCAACCTGGCTAAAACTTTTATTTGACCCAATACAAATGCAGAATATATACATACGTTGGCATACGGGTACTTCATCATTGTCCCATGTAAGATCATCTCCACAGGTCCGAACAACACTGTTTGTACCGTCAGCATAAATGTATCCAGGTTTGCATGATATACTGAAATGGATTAGTCAAATGGTTATATCATTCATTATATTATTTTTAAGCCACTTCTTGGAGTGAATCGCCTTGACCGAAGCCCCGTGCCGGTTGCCAACTGTAGGTTGCCGTTAGTTGGTTCCTTTTATATCAATTTTGATTATGATGTATTTGTACAATTTTATTCGTTTAAACCTACAATTATTTATTCGATGTACATCGTCTTTCGATTCGAGGCATAGCATTTCATACTCCATTTCCTAAAATGAATTTATGATTCCAGCTATTATTTTTATCAAAATTCGCTCGAAGCAAGGCTGTACGAGATGTATCATAAATGGAAGTCTCCTGAAACCACTAATGTGCAGTTAAATAATAATAATAATAATAATAATAATAAACTTTGATATTGATAGGATTGACATTTTCAAATATGGTTATTTATGAATCGCATCTCAAATCAAGAAATATAGAATCCTTCAAAATCTTTGTTCATCTGTATATTTATTTACTGCGCCAGTCACAGTGTTCTGTGACTTGCATATTTGTCACAATGCATGCAAGCGAAGATCCACCTCGCTATTCAAAGAAGGAAATAAAATTTACTTTCCAAAACTTTTATTAGATAAGTGAAATGTTACACTATTGCGTGTTTGTTGAATTCTTTTGTAACTAGGAGTGGACAAAACCGAAACATTTGAATTTCGAATCCGATTCGAATATTATTCTTGAATCCGATTGAATCAGTGCAGTTTGTTTTGCCTTTTCCTTTACAATTCACCCCCATTACCAAAGAAAAAGAACCTAATACTGATAATGACTAGAGACAATGTAAATAGTCAGTGTCAGTGAAATCACGATTAATCTTTCAGATGTATGGGTCTGCAAATTTTTTTTTTCTTTAAAATGTGATAAATTTTTGATATTTTATACCTTTATGTTCCTATGGCCATTTTCGCGACTGATTCGCATGGTTTGAGCTTCTCTTCGATTCTAATTACCGAATCGAATTGTCTAGTCCTTATCGTAACCCTATCGGAGATATAAACCTGCCAACCATGAGCCACTGATGGACTGCGCCTTGACGACGCGATCTGTTAGTGACTCGAACTGGACATAAGAAGTATGAATAAAAGTTTGCTGATCGAGAACACCACGTTACCAGTCCTATATATTTGATATTGGGTGTCATAGCAATCTGGCCTATATCTTGATGTTCCTTGATATTATTTATGATGTTACGTGATATTATGGGGTGGAAGGTGGTTTTAATATTGCTCAGGGCAGATACCATGTGAGGTACAGATGCCGGTCCTATATCTTGAGAAAGCTCTCTGCCATATTCAATGACCGTTAGATGGCATCTTTTAGGCAATGCTTCTAGACTGGCATAGAACCAAATTCTACAAAGAAAAATACTAACGTGCATGTGTATGATCCATCTGGTGGGCAATTCTTATTCTGAGTCATTTCATCAATAACTAGAGGAAGACAGTCCAGAACTGTGAAAAAAAATATTCAATTCAGAAAATTCTATTCTAACTCCGAGATGTAGTCATCATTACATTGGTTTTAGCAATAAGATTTTTGCGAAATTTTCTACCTCAGCACAAATCGAAAAAAAAATGCCAAAATATGTTCTGTTAAGTATGGGCCACTTAAGCTTCGCGTGCAAGCGACGCGGTCTATGTTCGGTTCATACTTGATAGAATAAAATTTCTGTTCGGAGTGGTTACTTCCAAGTTTTTTAGCAAGACAGGGTGACCCACTCAAAGAAGTGGCAATAAAAAAAAATCTCTCTATAGTCTCACCTCACGCGATTTGATTTAGAGAAAAAATTAACGAATCTTTCAACTTCCTTATTTTGTTGCAAAGAATAGTATCAAATATTAAAAAAAAATTTTCCAAGTTCTTTTGCAAGTCTCCCTGGAATTTTACTTTGCGCGATCTAACTTAAAAATAAAGTTATCGGATTTTCTAATTTTATTATTTTGTTTCAAGTTCTGGTATCCAATATTAAATATTTTTTTAGGATTATTGTGATTTTAAAAAATAATTTATTAACTAATGGGTGGCTTATACACAACAACCGCTAAGCACGGACCTCCGTAATGGCTGGAAAAAAAATCGATTTTATAGTTTTATTTCAATATATTCTTGGAGTATTTGTTAGAGTTACATTTTGCGGTGGCTCTTTGACGCGTGAGTAGTCTTTACCTAATTCTTCCGGCTTAGGTTAGGGTGAAATGAATAAAATAAACTATGTGGCATACCCACTTACATACATACATACATACAAATGGCTAAACTCTAGGACTGCATTACAATACAGTATGTTCGGCCCGGCTCGGTGGTTCAGTCAGTTAAGCGCGATCGAATTGTCCGAAATGCCGATGGTTCGATACTTGGCCTTTTCACCACCCTACGTGCCCTTCAGCTTGGCACTTTTCGGGTCGCTGTAACGTAGAACGAGTATTTGGGTTGGTTCCTGGGCAGACCATAGCAAATATTTTCGAAGCCATAAAAAA
The DNA here is from genome assembly GCA_963675895.2 of Styela plicata. Lineage (NCBI taxonomy): Eukaryota > Metazoa > Chordata > Ascidiacea > Stolidobranchia > Styelidae > Styela > Styela plicata. The sequence continues at coordinate 7,177,170 of OZ023140.1, forward strand.
ATATTATTCTCAATATAATTATTACCTCCAGATTCACATATCACACCAAGATTCACTTCCAAATCAGTTAAAGTAGTTCTTAATCCGAATTCTCCTGGTGTAGTGCCGATTACAAAGTTCACTCGTGTAGCCTTGTATGGACCCAACATGCTCTTCGGCTGTCCAGTCTGCCATATTGTCTCCGGTAATGTTGAAAGGCTGGTATCATAATTTAAAAGTTGTTCTGTCTATAACAAAACAGAAAACGGTGAGACAGTTTTCAAGTTTCTGTCGAAAAAATTTGATGAGAAAATCTTTGTTGAGCGCGGGTCACTGATGGATCGTGGCGTTAATACGTGGGAGATTTGTGATTTTTGCTTTAGTCAAATGATCTGAGGTTATATTATTTATTATATTTATTATATTTATTATAACATTTTTAAAACCATATTTTGGAGTGAATCACCCTGACCAAAGCCCCGTACCTGGCTGCCACCTGTAGGGTTATAGTTGTAGAAAAGATATGATCTTTCGTGTTTGGCTTAGCCTATCAAAATATTACACCCTGTGTTTAGTGGCGGAAAAAACAGAAAACGATGAAACACTTTTTCAAGTTTCTGTCGGAATAATTTGAAACTAGAAGAAATCGAGGAAGTGCCAGACTGGTCAATCGCCATGCAAGGCATTCAGAAATCACTACTCTTCTTATTTAAGAGTTCAGTTTGATTTGGTAGGTTTTCCTATTAGAGTGCAGTTACGTGTACAACATTTCTTGTAGTTCGTTTTGTCTGATTAGTGGCCGTTATTCTGTTCTTTTGAAGTGCTGTTTCCGACTTCAATCAGAAAAGGTTTGTCCCCGCAACTCATGACAAGTATGAGCCACTTATGGGTCACGCCGCTGAGACGTGGTTCATATGGGGCTTATGCTTGGCAAAATAATATTTCAGATTAATTGGATAAAAGTGAATAAAAATAAATACATACGTAATGAAAGTGCATCGAGAACCTCGTCAAGGTTGATCAAACATGTTTTGTTAAGTGTGCGTCATGGATGAATGGCGCCGCTGAGACGCGCTCCATCTGTGGCTCATGCTTGACAAAATGAATTTTCTGACAGAGATGTACTCACATCAGGGTTAAATTTCATTCCAATATTGACCATATAACCCGGAACCGGTGCAACGTCTGGATGAAGCCCGTAATTCAACAGCAGATTGTAATGCTCTTCGTTGTATATGTTCGCAGGTGTTCCTTCATTTGCCAAGCAAAACGCTTCCGCCTGGTTGGAATTGAATGCTTCGAACTTAGCCCAGTAACACCTTCGGTTATAAATGGCATTTCGAGGCAACAGTTGGCATGGATGCTGAGATTCTGTTTGTTAAAATATATAGTAGATATAGCTTGAGTGTCTCTCAACAATATAGCTTAATCTGTAACCAAAAATACCGTATAATTGCAAATACAGTATACAGGTTTCGGCAATAGGTTTACTTGGTGATATTGAAATAAAATCATAGAACCGATCTTTTAATTTTTAAAATTTTTGAATTGAATCTGTTGAATTTGTTTTTTAACTAACGTAGCATTTTGAAACGGTTGGGAATGAATTGTATTTTAAGTAGAATCACATTCGGAAAGATTCAATTGAAAAATTTTCGAGATTTGAATATAAATATATAATACAAGAAAATATTCTTACCTACAACCATAGGACACAGCGAGCTGGCGAATAACATTAACAAAGTAACACTGTATTCCATGATCTGATAGACGAAACGCAAATCTCAGATATGAACTTTTGTATTTTTGTACGCACCGCCGAGGCACGGTACATATGTGGCTTACGCTTGACTAATCGCAATGCCAGATTGGAATAGGATGCCAGTATTGTTTATATACACTGCGCCTACTTGTTTTGAGCTAAACCGTAGCAAAACGCAGTAAAATTATTTTATTTTCTGTAAATTCTACTCGATGATATGAAACTAAAGCTGTCGCCTTTTTTCGGCCAAATATGAGCCGTTTATAGAAGGCTCATATTAACATATATAGCAACAAAAATGTCATTAAACTTTGGTAACAACTTATTACTTCGTGTCACAGTTTATTCTATGTATTGCAGTATTTTGTAGCAGCTCGTTGTTATTTAAGTGGCCTTTTGTTGGCTTCTTTTAGGCGCTGTTTTCTGTCTTGCTCAAAGTGAATTTCTATAAAAGAAAAAAACAAACAAAAAGACATAGAAATTGATCATGATGTAGTAATCGCGCAACAACGCCACAAACTTCATATACCAAATATATAAACGAAGTTCACACTGTCAGCAGGCTGTTTGAGTGAAAATATATATAATGATGACGTTTACGTTCCGCAGTTATTATTAGACATAAGATGTTTTTAAGAAGGTTTAAAATCACCCGGCTAAACTACAAAAAAAAGAATTATTTCGAGTAGCAAAAAAAGTATTTACTGTTTATCGTAGTCGCTAGTTGAATTAAGCAATATATTAAGAATAAAAGTAAAACATGATGTGGGTTTTAAAAATTACCTAACAGATTACTTGAATATTGTTATGGGTGACGAAAAAGAACCAGTTTATAACCGCTAAGTGCATTGTAACAAAAATGCAATGAAACCGCTTTTGAAAGTAATTTTACTTGATGATATTGAAATATAACTATGAAATCGAATTTTTGACTAATTACGGCCAATCTGTCCAAAAAAGTTCATTTTTGAATTTTTTCTAATACCGCCAAATAAAATTACTGTAAAAGACCAATGGTTTAGTTGCGTTTGTGTTACAGTGTCGAGTACAAAGCTAACATAATGCAATTCCTAGTTTGTCTAGAATCATAATCATTTAGATTTTTAAATTGGGGAATTATGAAACTTTTTCATCCCAAAACAAATATTATTTTTACGCAATTTTCAAAGTTGTCTTTTTTATCTCGAAGGAATTGGAAAAGTGAACAGGCATGTATGTACTTTCATTTCTATTCCGCGGGAATGAAATACCGCGAGAATACCACCACTTCTCGTGAAGATACCATTTCCGAATGTAGTAAAGGTCTTATACTGGGTTATCATGTTTCTCATTTTTCCCGTACGTCGACCTGTTTGGTTCAGAAAGTCGTAAGCAGTTCTTACGTGAACCACTGTACTTCGGAAAAACGGCCAGCAGGCCTCATATAGCCATCATCTCTCATCCGGATTCGAACCTGCGTGTGGAAGATCAGAGATGCGTAGCTTGAAACGTATTCCCATGGCTTCACCGATTGAGCTCATTGGATCATTTTGAAAGTATTTATATTATCTGAATTGGACGTACATATTTGAATCGATTCCAATTTTAATCTGAAAATTGCATCTCAGACACAAAACAACTTTAACGAAAAAATAAATTCGTGAATGGTATCAGCTATGCACGGAGACAATGTTTATCCAAAGATACAGCGATAAATTCTTTCACTATCAGTTCAAGTTCACCAAGCGATCGATATAAACATTTACAAGAAATATGCGTTGGTTTCCGGCTTCAATCACCTGTACGACCGCTTTGCTACAGTGTAGTGCATTCGATTATTTGAATTGACGAGAAACGCAAACTATTCAAATCCATTGCCAATCGTTCATTAGAACAAAACTTGCCACGTGAAGTAGTATTTTAATTCTATACCCATAAAAGTCAATCAATCTTCGTCAAATTTGCTTAAAACCAATTGTAATTTGTTGGTAAAATATGAAAATTCTGCTCTTAGGAATGGAGTATGCTTTGAAAATATTTTGCCTATAAATCTATCCTACTCATAGTGGTAATTCATAAATATAATTTTTTGGATTTTCATAATGGAGACAGGTTATAATGGTGAAAATTTATTTTTCATTATGATTTATCGATTCGATCCAATTCGGAAAAATTAGCCAAATCGGATTCTAATTATAAATTATCCGGGTTTGTTCAGCCGTACACACTTGAAATAAGTTCGATCAATTCTAAAGACGAAGTCGTATTAAACTTTCATTTTGATACATTGATTACCATTTCAAAATTCAAAGTCACGGCTAATCAGTGAACCATATTTGACTTCTCTTTTTTTATTCTCGGGATATTTTCTTTTTTGGTTCGCCGAGTGTTAATAAAAACATGCTATATAGAACAATAAGCGCATTCCTGTGGAAACTAACTGCCACTATTAAATCTATTTTACCCAAGTCCACAACAGCCATCGCACGAACGTTATATCTCGGTCAGATCGGCATTCGTTAATACAAATATTGCTCCTTTTTGAATTTTAATCACTGTAGTCGGCTTCAGAAATTCAACCGAAACAAGGTATTTTCGGCTGATATCACGTTCGTGCAATGGTTGTTGTTAACTTGGGTAAAAATAGATTTAATAGTGATGGTTAGTTTCCACAGGAATGCCCTTATTGTTCTATATAGCATGTTTTTATTAACACTCGGAAAACTAAAAAAGAAAATATCCCGAGAATAAAAAAAGAGAAGTCAAACATGGGTCACTGATTAGCCGTGGCTTTGAATTTTGAAATGGTAATCAATGTATTAAAATGAAAGTTTAATACGACTTCGTCTTTAGAATTGATCGAACTTATGTCCAGTGTGTACGGCTGAACAAACCCGGATAATTTATAATTAGAATCCGATTCGGCCAATTTTTCCGAATTGGATCGAATCGATAAATCATAATGAAAAATAAATTTTCACCATTATAACCTGTCTCCATTATGAAAATCCAAAAAATTATATTTATGAATTACCACCATGAGTAGGATAAATTTATAGGCAAAATATTTTCAAAGCATACTCCATTTCTAAGAGCAGAATTTTCATATTTTACCAACAAATTACAATTGGTTTTAAGCAAATTTGACGAAGATTGATTGACTTTTATGGGTATAGGATTAAAATCCTACTTCACGTGGCAAGTTTTGTTCTAATGAACGATTGGCAATGGATTCGAATAGTTTGCGTTACTCGTCAATTCAAATAATCGAATGCACTACACTGTAGCAAAGCGGTCGTACAGGTAATTGAAGTCGGTAACCAACGCATTTTTCTTGTAAATGTTTATATCGATCTCTTGGTGAACTTGAACTGATAGTAAAAGAATTTATCGCTGTATCTTTGGAGAAACATTGTCTCCGTGCATAGCTGATACCATTCACGAATTTAATTTTTTGTTAAAGTTGTTTTGTGTCTGAGATGCAATTTTCAGATTAAAATTGGAATCGATTTAAATATGTACGCCCAATTCAGATAATATAAATACCTATTTCAATATGATCCAATGAGCTCAATCGGTAAAGCCATGGGAATACGTTTCAAGCTACGCATCTCTGATCTTCCCCACGCAGGTTCGAATCCGGATGAGAGATGATGACTATATGAGGTCTGCTGGCCGTTTTTCCGATGTACAGTGGTTCACGTAAGAACTGCTTATGGCTTTGTGAACCAACCAGGTCGACGTACGGGAAAAATGAGAAACATGATAACCCAGAATAAGACCTTTACTACATTCGGAAATGGTATCTTCACGAGAAGTCGTGGTATGCCATAGTATTAATCTGTATTCTCGCGACATTTCATTTCCGAAGAATAGAAATGAAAGTACATACAAGCCTGTTCATCTTATCCAATTTCTTCGAGGAAAAACAAGTCAACTTTGAAAATAGCGAAAAAATAATATTTGTTTTAGGGATCAAAAAATTTCCTAATTCCCTAATTTAAAAATATCAAGTTATGACTCTAGACAAACTAGGAATTGCATTATGTTAGCTTTGTACTGTACACTGTAACACAAAATGCAATAAAATCACTGGTCTTTAACAGTAATTTCATTTGGGAGTATTGAAAAAAAATCAGAAATGGACTTTTTTGGCCAAATTGGCCGTAATTGGCAAAAAAGTCGATTTCATAGATTTATTTCAATATCATCAAGTAAAATTACTTTCAAAAGCGGTGATTTCATTGCATTTTTGTTACAATGCACTTAGCGGTTATAAACTGGTTCTTTTTCGTCACCCATAACAATACTCAAGTAATCTGTTAGGTAATTTTTAAAACCCACATCATGTTTTACTTTTATTCTTAATATATTGCTTAATTCAACTAGCGACTACGATAAACAGTAAATACTTTTTTGCTACTCGAAATAATTCTTTTTTTGTAGTTTTTCCGAGTGCTTTTAAATCTTCCTAAAAATATCATCCTATGTCTAATAATAACTGCGGAAGCTAAACGTCATCATTAAATATATTTTCCCTAAAACATCCTGTTAACAGTGTGAACTTCATTTGTTATATAAAGTTTGTGGCGCTGTTGCACGATTACTTCATCATGATCAATTCCTATGTTTTTTTTTTGTTTTTCTTTTATAGAAATTCACTTTGAGCAAGACAGAAAACAGCGCCTAAAAGAAGCCAACAAAAGCCCACTTGAATAGCAACGAGCTGCTACAAAATACTGCCATACATAGAATAAACTGCGGCATAATTGCAACTAGTGCAACAGTGAAGTAATAAGTTGTTACCAAAGTTTAATGACATTTCTGTTGCTATTTATGTTAATATGAGCCTTCTATATATACGGCTCGTATTTGGCCGAAAAAAGGCGACCACTTTAGTTGAATATCATCTAGTAGAATTACCAGAAAATAAAATAATTTCACTGCGTTTTGCTACAGTTTAGCTCAAAACAATTAGGTGAAGTGTATATAAACAATACTGGCGGCCTATCCCAATCTGTAATTGCGATTTGTCAAAAACACAAGTCCCACAAATATCCTGAAAAATGTTTTCTCGCATTCCATGCTGCGATGCCAAAGCCTTTACTGATCTGTAAAAAACACACATACTGGCAAAGTCCGGTATTGACCGATGTTTCTGTCACTATATTATTAACCTTTTTTTCCTCACGCTAATTTTTTCTATGTTCGATTAGTTATTTTAACATCATCATTTTATTTAATTACTGCTGCGCATATATTGCTGGTATGATTTTATTTTTCGAACATGCGCCTCTCGTGGGTCACGCATCCGCGACGCTATCTATCAGTGGTACATCCTCGATAAACAAAAGGTAACAAAAATCTAGCTGGACAGCTCTACCACCGCATAGCCTGGGGTTGTTTAAGATTTTGTCGCTCTTCACGACGTCTTTAAAAAGTTAATCTATGCTGTGTGTACAAATACTGCAATATAACTTTTATTTCATAGTTATGTTGTTTGACTGAAAAATATTATCCGCTATATAAGCACGATCTGCTGTAATAATAAAAATCGCTCAATCATGGGCCATATACAACACATGACTAAAGTATAGTATTAATGTTCCGACTTGACAAAGTAACTAGAAAATGCCAGTTGTTTTCATGTTTCAGGCAAGGTGTAGCGGATGTTCTGATCATATTTTGCGTTTTCCGCTACATCTATATTAATCACATAACTTGTAACATTGGTTTATTTCCACTTGGCTTTAATTTTTTTCCTGGAAATTTACCATGAAAAAGGTCCGAAACTATGGAGGAACTTGAAAGAGCGGGACATGAAAAATGTAATTGCAATTTTTTCAACAAAAAGTTGCGTACCACAGGCGGGCGAATTTTTTTTTCCAAGTTTTTGTTTAAAAATTAACCATTTATAAAAAACAGCGAGATACGTTACTGTTATGTTAAATTTTTTGTATGAAAACTTGATGAGGGACATGTCCCGCCATCCCTCTGTTTCCGCCGCCAGTTGAATTGACACCTAAGAGGAAGCATCTAACTGGGGCTGGGCAAAACCGAATCATTTTGAATTCAAATCTTATTCGAATCGGATCGAATCGTTGATTTCATAAAAATAACTAATATCCCATTTTTACTAATATAATTACAGTCTCCATTATGATGATCAGGAAATATACAGTTACAAATTACAAATATTAGCATAAACTGCCCGTATAAGCAGTATATCCGATGCTCACCGGAACAACGCCCGGTTCTCTTCCGAGGTCCAGGATGGAGTATAAATGCTCTTTACTGTATATGTTGGCAGGTAATCCATCCATGGACTTTAGATAGAATTTCTGCGAGTTGGTAAAAACTCGGTTCTATATGGAACCAGAAGCATCTTCTGTTATAGATGACAGTGTGAGGTAAGTCTTGGCAGGCATGCATTTGAGATTTTGTTGAAAACATAGAGATGGTAAACATTGCTAATTTTCTATGCGGCGCCACAGGAAAGCTGTATTGTGAATATTTTCCACTTGTTTTATACTTCTTTTAGATAAATGAATTGGGACGTAGAGGTTATTATAGCCCTCATTATTATAGCAGCACTGCGCCGTGAAATCGCCGTTCTTTAATATTTTTCTATTTTGTTTTTCATTGAAATTTGTTCTAAGCATGACAACAACCAGCGCATAAATAGAACCACCCCCCAAATGGCAAAGAGCAACTACGCCGCACTAGTGATGAAAAGCTTTTTTTCCATTCTTTCCCTCTCAAATATAGGTAGAATTTTGAATATTTAAATAGAAACCAGTACACTATTTGATCACGATTTGTCTGTATTTAAAGCATTTTTAATAGTTTTGAAAGTTAAAAAGATATTTAGAAAGCTTTTTTTACAATGAATATATAATTTATTATTTTTTCTACAAGGTACCTACCTAGTTGAAAACTAGTTAAATTACCTTATTTTCTCCAAAAATAACTAGGTTAAAATTCATAGAATGACTCGGTAAAAGTTAAAGTAGGTGAATCAGATAACAGACAAACTAAGCAAAAGTATTTTAAAAATAAACTAGATAAACCGGTACTTTTACCTAGAATTGCTAAAACTAAACTGCACTTCGAGCTGGGCAATCCGATTCGGTGATCCGAATCGATTCGAATTCCATTTTAGTTCTTTTTGCCAGGCCCGAGTACTATTGAATTGAAAAAATACACGACTAATTAGCAGTAGCTGTTTTAAGTAAACAATGACGACCTTTCCACGAAAAACGTCGAGAACCTAGACGATATCGCTCCTCATCGACCTAATTATTTCTTATCGCGACTGTGATCGGTTACTGTGACGTTACAGTGCAATCGGTTAATGCGGATAAACGTGTTTACTTGTAGGAAAAAGCATAAAATTCGCTTTTTGATTATGATCTTAGGGTACTGCTATCTAAGATATTCTAATTGATATGTTAATTTGCAAGTTCGGGAATTTTTCGATTCGATTTTCCGAAACAATGCGAAATCAACGGGATCAAAATCATATAGTTTGATGGGGTCAATGTAAATTTTATGTGTTATTACAATTTTCTAGAAAAACGATATTTTAAGTTTTACATATATAATTTACATTAATACTTAAACACTATTTAATATTCGTTTCGCAAAAATTGTTTAATATGATTCTTAAAATAAAAATCATTCAATTTTTGTTACCCCTTTTGATGAGGGCGATAAATTTTATTTTATCATGTATACGTCCACGATGGGCCGTATAAAAATTGCACAGAAATTTATCGACTGAATAGTGGTGCCTTATCAGTGGCTCATATCTGGGCCGTAAAAATTACAATGGAATATTCGCTATAATTGTATGATTGACGTGAGAGTCGAAAAAGCGCCGGGGTAATTTTTCCATTGACCAGGAAAGTTATCACTCACCATTAGGGCTGGGCAAAACCGAATCATTTGAAATTCGAACATGATTCTAATAATTTTTCAAATCGGACCAAATCATAAATTCCATGTAAATTACAAATATCCGATTTTTACTATTGCAACTTGTCTCCATTGTCAAGTCAATCACTTCATAGTTCATAATATATTTTCAATTCACACTAATACAACATATTCCATATTTTAACGACGAAATATAATCGATTTTGGTCAAGTTTGACAAGTTTTTATTCCCATGAATTCGATTCGCGATTAATTCGAATAGAATTCCTTCGAATCATCGAATCGGATTACCCAGCCCTACTCACCATGCTCTGTATAGCGGCAGATTTCTCTAAAACAATCTACCACTTCTTCGCTTCCTCATAGTCCGTTCCCTCTTACGACACGCAGGAAATACGTCAAAACTATTTTAAAGCCCGTATCTAAAGGACATGATATAGTAGAACTTTTTGTGCTCGTTTCGAGTGCTACACTGTACAAAAAATGTAACACAATCACTAATCTTTGACAGTTATTTTACTTGGCGGTGTTCAAAATTGATTTTTTTTTTGGCCTTCGCAGTGTATTCCATCAACACCCAATATTTGGCCTTAAAGTCAAAAAAATTTGAAATGTTTTTCAATATCGCCAAGTAAAATTACTGTCAGAGACCAGGGATTTTCTTATATATTTTGTTTCAGTGTAATAACAACATGTGAATGTTTTTTACATATATTGGACGAGGTTGCGGACATTCTCCCTCTCATAAATAACTGATGGGACCGAAACACGGACACGATAAAATCTTGTCACGTATATCTATTTTTTTAGTGTTTCTCGCAATATTGGATATCTTTTATGCTGACGGCACAAGTAGCAATGTGTTCATTTGCCAAGAAGATTTAACTTGGGACAAAGAAGTATCATTAAGTCAAGGTAAGCGTGTAGCAAATTTTGCTGTTTTAATTTTTTCAAGATTTAGAGAAAAGGGAAAATTCCTTCAAAGATTTTATATCAACAATAACATGGGTTATAAGAAAATTCATCAGGGTCTTTCGGCTTGCAATCATACTTCTCATACATTTTTATTGATTTTAGTTAGGAAACTTCTGTCCCTTAAACATGACAATTCAAGGGGTTAATTTGTTAAATTTTCATTCACCTGCGAAACATGAGTAAGGGAATTTTTTTTTCTCTGTTTGACCGCTTTTGAACTCATTTATTTTATGGAGATTCGCTCTAAGCAAGGCCACAAACTAACCGGCACTCGAATGGCAAAGGGTTGATAACAAATGTAGTGCCCGCAACTGCACTCTAATCGGAAAACATCCCATACAGAATCGAACCACCATAGTAAAGGGCTATGAGCGGTATCTACCTTGGGCCATGATAAAATCATTCACATTTTTAGTTTCCGTTAATCGCCCACTACGAGACGCATCAAACACGTGCTCCAAAGCCTGCTCCAATGCCCGTAGCCGCCACAGGTCTACAAATATAACGCGCTCTGTACGTATTATACGCCGAAATCAATTGGTTTTGCAGTGGTCACATGTCCGGCTCTTAGTTTTGATGGACAACCAGGAACAATGATTTGCAATGGAGTTGCATATGAAAAAGAATGATTGTGAGTAATATTTATTATAAAGTTTCTTTTCAATGACCACGTCACTGAGAATGCCATTTTTGAATTTTTAGGATCTCGATCAATCGAGGATGCATGACCCCCCTCCCCCAAGTTTTGAAAAAGAGTGTCCCCTCCAACAAATTTAGGATATTATCTCAAAATTTCGTAATAATCATTCATCATTTTTGAGACTTCGACGCAACTATTTTAAGACAAAAGGGTGAATTTAATTATTGATTTTATCAGTCGCGTGGTTTTGTATGATTGGGGAAAAGGTTTTGAAACACTTTGTTAAGTAAGTGTCACTGACGGATCGTGTCGAATAGACACAATCCATCTAGGGCACATGCTTGGCAAAATAAAATTTCCTACAGGGTAAGATCTAGTGAAACCCGTTTCTTTAATTGCAGGCCACTGGATTGCCAAGGCGCAATTTAGGGTTGTATTGAAAATACAATTTTTAGAATAGGATAAATTTTACGCCTGTTTATATCGCAGGTTGGTGGAAATTGCCAAGGCGCAATCCAAACTTGTGAAAAAAACAAACCAAACTACTATCAGTCATGAAGATATAAATTTCGGCGATTTTTAGGCTCCAATAATCTTCTCCGTTTCGAAATTAAAGTTTTTGGCTTCAAATTTTCTCTCCGACTAAATGCTCGGTAAATCCATCTACACTGTAGATGTAGTAATTTACTGGCGACTTTTGGTAATTGATGTTTCCAAAGTTAAAAAACGCCATGTTGATGACATTTATGCAATTAATTCAAAAAGCAATTTTGATTTTTCTTTTTTCTGTTACAATTACTGTCAACGATCAGTAATTTTGTTGTATTTTTGTTACAGTCTATTCTGACAAAAATTTCTGTTTGTTTTACAAGTTTTTGATATTTCGGCCATTTTTACGCAAATTCAACTATTCAGTTGAAAATAGTTTACACTTTGACTTCTAAATTTTTTAGATCAATTTTCTCAAATATTTTTAAAGATTCTTCTGCGATTCTCATAAAGGACTTGAAGGAAAAACATATAACACCAGGCAGATGACATAGTCGAAATAGCCAAACTTGCGAGGGTAGAAGATTTTAGAATTTGCGCGGTTTAATGTTGAATGAAAACTTTTTAGCATAAATTTTACGCGGTTCATATTTTAAATCCAATTCATTATATGTTCTAGCGATTTCTTTTTATTGACAGATAAAAACAAACCGATTGTAAATGTTGCCGTGCTGATATAAATTTGCAATGCAATTTGTACTCTATCTCCGATGGAAATAAAAGTGGAAATTTTCGTCGACTGCTCGGTTGACAGCGAGATGAGTCATGACTGTCGACTTTTATAAGGATGTATTAAGCTTCGTTAGAATGTCACAATTAATTCACGCAAATATTTTCTTAGTGCTTCACGACTACAAAATAGTTTGACATTACTTTATATAGTAAATTGCGCGTCTTCAGCGTGTATTGAATTTTTCCAAGATATAGCCAGTTATAAGTCGTATATTTGTTGATATTTGTTTTGTTTACACAAGATATCAAGCTTCTGGGCGCTTCAAGGGCTGAGAAAAACATTCATATACACAGTGACAGTGAATAAAACAGTAGGATTAGAATTTGCGCGCTCACTCGAAGAAAATGCATAAAATACAATCACAACTTGCTCTATTGATATCCCACCCACAACAGATATTGTTTTAACTTTGTATTATGATAAAGGTACAATGCAATGTACTTATGGATGGAACTATGGAAGCGAATGCAGGTGTCAAAGATTTTTTTTATAAATAATAGGCCATGGGAAAGGGATTCCGAATGCTTCTTCGACCTCAAAGCGAATACTTCGATAGTAAATATATTCTTTACAAACAACAGAATTCGCCGGACACTTTTAGAACAAGTTCGACTTTTTTTACAGTTTCTACTTTTAATTTTGCGGTACTTAACTCAAATTTATGAGTTTTAAAACTATAAAAAGTTAAAAATGATTTCACTGGTATCCCAAAACTTATTTGCTCGATATCCCACCCACAACATGTATTTTACTAAGATATTAGAACTGCTTGACTTGAAATAAACTTTTTTTTTCCTTTTTTTGGATAGGAGGATGGCGGGCTTCGAAGGATTCTTCCTCAAAGCGAATACATTCGGAGAGGATATTTTCAAACAGAATTAGACAACACTTTTAGAAATTGACTTTTTCACAAACGCAACAATTCCAAAACTTTAGATTGAAGCAAATTAAATTTTTAAGGCTGAAAGAAAAGGAAAACTTGGACCTTCTTAAAGCACCTTAACTGCGTATACTCCAAATATTTCCTACTAATTGTTTTAATTTAAATTTATGCTGTAGTGTAAATTTTTTTTTGCTTTAACAGGGCTGCTTTGAATAGTCTGGCACATGACGTCATAGGTTTCAATTATCAATTAAAAGATATTTCTTGTTTTGATTATTTTTAAAATATTTTATTTTTCATTAAAATCATGATATATATGCCAACTTTTATGTTGTGAAATTTAACATAAATAAAAACTTTGTTTCTAAATGGGTAAATGCAGTAAAAAAACATCAGCATAATTTTCATTTGAAATCTTTTTTTATATCATACAGTGATTTGAGAATATCGTTGAAACTAGACTATTTGAAATATATAGGAACCGAATGGACACCGCATCTAAAGTGTCTGAAAGAAACAAACTAACGGCCTCTGAATATCTCAAGAAGATACTAAAAGATCGGGTACCAGCAACTGCACTCTACCCGGCAAAGATTCCAACGGAATTGAACCGCAATCGTAAAGTGCAGTGAGTGGCATCTGTCCTGGGCGATGGTAAAACTATCAACCACTTCCTAAATCCTTTCCAAGATCCTTTTGCTACGTTAAGTCGTATATAGCCATATATAGTAGTAAAACCCTAATTCGTTTGATATATTTGCTCAGAATACGACCCGAAATGCCCTGACGTACAAGCATGGTTCAGCATGTCTTGATACAAACTGTGAAATCAACGAAGATTGCAATGGTGATGATAAGATTTGTGTCCGACTACATGTGGAACTGCAGTTTGCTGGACGAAGCCTAAGCGTACTATTCCTAGGGGTGAGTGTACCATATACCATGCTTTATTTAAAAGGTACAATTCTAACAAATGATGACGTAATTTATTTGATACGAAGCTCCCAATAAGTGTTACCAGTACCATAGCTGCTTTTAAAACAAAAAACAGGAACTCAATTGATTTTAAAAAACCAGTATTTGCATCTCAACCTTCTTTTTTGTCTTTGCGCATTATTCAGCTCATTCCGTTATACAGGAAATATCGACTACAAAAGACAATTCCAGTATCAAACAAACTATCAAAGAAGGACGATTATACTGTCTGTTTTTTTTTTTTTATTTATTTTTTTTTTTTTCTAAAAAATTTTCAAAATGACTGAAATTCTATGCTTCCTGACACCGGATAGATGTTGGAAGCTGGAATTTTGCAAAAGATATAGATATATATGAAAGGCGATAAAAAATACTGTCTTCATTCTGAACTTCTTTATCTGTTATTAATTGGCGGATTTGGAAACAGGAGACCTACTGGAAATAGATGCACCATTACAGACTGTCTTGTAAACGCATGTCAAGCTAACTTTGTTGGTTTTAACAGAGATATAACAAGACAAAGTAAGCGAAATCAATTCATATAAAACCTTTTAATAAATAGCATAGATTTAAAGTGCACAATTCCGGAGTAGCATCATCGTTAAACGGCACTATGCGAGTGTTTACATAAACGTACTTTGATTTCACAGGTCAATGCCCACGAAGATATCCACCGTTCCCGGGCTGCAGTCAACAGCAGTGTTCGCAATATAGATGTATCACAAACAATCAACAATCCTCATTACTACTATACCAGTCAATACTACGATCCCAACATACAATGTCGTATGAGCAACTGTGGTGGATGCTTTCCTCAATTCTACGATGGATTTGGACAAAGAATTAACTACAAACAAATATTGCAATTTGTTGCCAATCCAGGTGTCCCAGGTAAGACAATGATAATGTTTTCTTACTCAAATAGGGATCGTTGTGATCTTTCTGTAAAATTAATTCACAATTGTTTTACAGTGCAACAAGTCGCTGTATGAGAACTTCAATTTGTATTTGAGAGGAAAAAAAACAAGTCAACCAAAAACACGACAATAAAAAACTTTTATAATATGACGGGCAATGTTCTCTAGATATTAAATAATTAAAATTAATAAAAATAACAAAATATATAAATGAATATTAAATATTTATTTCGATTTCAAAAAGTCAATAATTGTCAATACCTTAGCCAATATGCTTGAAATGTTTATCATATATTCCAATTTTATTAAAAAAAAAAAAAAAAATTATGTAGATTTTGATTCAAATTATTCGATTATAATAAAGGTAGCGTATTTGATAAAAAAATTTAAAGTATTTCAATTACAAAATAAATAAATAGATGAATATTCCGCGCGTGTTATTGCATAATTTGAAATAGAAAATCCAAAAATATTGTTCCACGCTGAAACTTCAGGGTTTGTATGGTTTGCTGAGGGTAAGGTCAAAAGCGATTTCCGAAAGGAGCCAACTGGCATCCACTCAAATGAAAAGAGATACAAGCAAATGCAGTGCCAGTAACTGCACTCTAAGCGGAAAACATCGAATAGAGAACCTAACCTCCACGGTAAAATGCAGTGTGTGCTGTCTGATATAGTCATGCACCACTTCTTTAGCTCTTTTTAGTTGACTCTTTTGGCATGTAGAATTTTATTAGGACTATTCTAATGTTCGTGTCTACAGAAAATAAAACATTCTTTCCGTGATTTGATTCCCCAATATTCCATATAGTCAAGAGTGTTTTTATGATATTATTTTTTAACTAGCAAGAAAGATAAAATGCTCAAAAATTAACAATCTATCAAAAAAATTGACAAATTTTCTTAATTTTTCTGATAATAAGGGGTGATGTCAACTTCCGGACACCATAGTTATGCGGAATGTCTTTATATCATACAATGTCAAAGTGCAGATTTAATAGAAATCTACCTCAAACTCAATAAGCATTGATTCATGAATTCAATTCATAACAAAATAACGTTTTTGGTTTTCCTCTGCGAGAGGGGCTAAGGTTGGTGTCATGTCCTTCACCTCCTGTGGCCCAAAATGATAGTCGCATCTCCATATTTTCTCCGTTTTTCAAGCGCGCTCTAGGTATCTTCAATATTTAGTAGGCATCGAGCCCTAAAATCCGTCTTCAATGTGCTTCAATGACTTGATATAAAATAAAAAAGCAAATTTTTAGTCTAATGTTTTTGTCTGTGACGCCCATCCAAATAATAGTTTGATCACGATTTTCTTTAGATTTTGCTCTCCTTTTCAAGGTTCTAAACAGGTCACTAACCACCAGCTTGTCTGAGTTATGTCAACGACACGTCTAACTAAATCGTATCTTGATATGTTCCACTGTGACGAAAAGCACAATAAATTTAGCGTTTATTCGCAGTTATTGTAAACTTCCAAAATTAGATTTTTGCGATTTATGCCAAGTATTGCATGTTAGTGGACAACTTCCATTCCGTGCGTTCCATCAACAGCCCATAAATGGCTAAAAAGATGGAATTTATATTTCTTCTTCGCCGAGTAACATCACTGTCGAAGAAAGGCAGTTTTGCTGCAATTTCGGTCTAAGTGTAGTTCTCTATACGTGTTGTAGTTGAGCACACTACGCCCTCATTTGGGTGATACATTTATAAATAAAATAATATGACCAAGGTCGATCATATATAGAGATGATTTGTTTTTCATCATTAACAATATACCCAAGCAGAAATCTGGTTTTGCCAAGCAGGCGCCGCAGATGGACCGCAATGGCGGCGCGTTCCACCAGTGACCCATACTCAACAAAACATGGTTAGGTAAAAGTTTTGTGACGGGTGTGTGCAATATGCTGCGAATGTCCCTGTCAAATGAGAATTTGGTGATTCTACGTTAGTATTGCCATTTGCATCAAGTAAAGAATTAGTCGAATATTCTTTTTTTTTATTGAAATTCAATCTGATTGAAATTCAATCAAAACCTAAAAAAAACCAACTAACGGACATCTAATAGCAAAGAGTAACTGAAAGATGTAGTACCAGGAACTGCACTCTGAACAGAAAACATCACAAATGGAACTGAGCGGCCATGGTAAAGTACCGTGAGTGGTATCTACCATGAGCGATGGAAAAACAATCTACCACTTTTTTGATTCCTTTCAGTGGCCTTTTGCGACACGCAAGCAATACGTTAGGACAATTCTAAAGCCCGTACCTACAGGACTCTATCAGATAGAATTAGGCATTTTCACCCAAAAAATTCGAAATCGCGCTTAAATGTCTGAAAATGAAAGCTTTCGGTAGGTTATAACCTAACTTAGTAAACTAAACCAAAGAAAATCAAAATATTATAAATTATAATCAAGTCTTTATATTTTTTCGTCTGAAGAATTTAGGCGAAGACCCTTACAAAAGCCTACAAGTTGTGCTTTTCCGCTTAGAATGCACTTCTGGTACCTCTTTGTCATATTGAATGTCAATTAGTTGGTTCTTTTTATGTGCTGCACGCGGCCTTGCTTGGAGATAATTTTGATAAAAAATATTAATCTAGGGTAACTGGATATGTAAAGGTCAAGAAATAGTTGGCGAATATCGCAACATATATATCAGCACACTGTAATGGAAACATAAGAACAATTTGAATTTTCACGTTGAGTCATTTCAAGTCTTGTGAACTCAAAAATTTAAAAGTATGCGGATTCATAATCCATGGCAAGCATCAGGCCTGAGTCGCCTATGGCCTATGATTTAGCTTTGTTTTCATAACAATAAATCATTTCCTGATGGCTGGTATTGCCTGTTCATTTTCATTATAATTTAATATAAAAATAACTTGTAAAAGGGTAAACTGCCCGTAGGGTAGGCATACCGTGTTAGGGATGTCCTGTCATATTTCAATTTAGCGGGTTTTTGTTTTGTCAAGCATGAGCCATTGATGGATCGTACCACAGAGGCGCAATCCATCACTAGCACAAGCTTGACGAAACAAAATTACGCCAGTGATGTATAAAAAAAGGTTGTAAGAACCATGGAAGCAAAAAGTATAAAAATATTAGCAACGAAACAGTTGGTCAGAATCAGTGTTCGACAGTCGAGTTGGTGTTACTTGCAAGGAGGTATTCCAGTCTTCAAATCATGGAATACAGGAACAACAATCTGTTGGTGATATTTGTGGGATTGGCATGCTTAGCGGCAGTGGGTAAGAGAAATTATATATAATATTTTTTATCGAAACATTACGCCAAAGCAAAGCCGGTGTTAGCACTCAGAAGAGATTGAAAACACCCATGCATGACAAAAAAAAAATCGTGTATCATAAAACAAATAGTTACAAGCGAGAAATATCGTGTCCAATAAATGTAAAATATGCTGCTGCAACCTAAGCAGAAGAATACATGCAGAACGGAACCCTAATATCATAGTGTAATGAATGGGACCTACCAGGGATGATGGTAATAAATTAATAGCAACATATATAATTCTAAATCTATAGGTTGAAAAGTGTAACAAATCCCGACCATAAAATTGGATTCAAAGTTCTTACGAAACTCATCGTTGAATGTAACGTTTTGCATGTCACCATTACGCCGAAGAAGTAAAATTTGCACAAAGTTTGGAATTTTTTTCTTACTTCGATTCGCGCGAAGTAAAGCTTCATGTATATCCTAGGACTGTTTGTGTGTTTTAAATGTTTAAAAGATAATTAATAACGCTGGGTTTGGAACAGTTGAACGTGAAGTCAAACTTAAGAACAGATTCAGAACAGAAAAATATTAAACAATTCTGAAATCTAAATGTTTTGAGACGCTTTTATCAAAATATTTGATTTGCCAAAAAGTGAGGTATCGAAAGTTTGCGACCGGTTTAGTGACGGCGCAATGGGCGCCAACCATCCGAGCCAAAAGCGCGCAATTGGCGCCGGTCACCGAGTTGTAAAATTCGAATCGTTTCGAAAGCAATTCTGCTATATCATTATTGCATGGAATCCTAGAGAATTATGAATGCGTGAATTAACCCCGTTCAAGACTAATTTTAATCAGTCGGTCACCAAACCGCAGCTGTATAAATGAATTAACAGAGCCGAATACGGCGCAACATGTCTCTCCAACAACACTAAATATACTAATTGTATATTTCCAAAGGTAAAAAACGCCATATTGATGAGATTTATGCCAATTATGGGCTGTTGATGGACCGCACCTGCGCGGTGCGCTCCATCAACAGCTAATATTTGACCAAAAAAGTCAATTTTGAATTTATTTATACATCGCCAAGTAAAATTACTGTCAAAGAATAGTAATTTTAAGGCATTTTTTGTTACAGTGTATGGTTCCTTTCCGATCATTAAAAAAATGATATTATTTTATTCTTTTCAATGCTAGTAAAGCATATAAGCCGTCAAACAACTATAAAATATTCTAGAAATACGCCCTATTCATTTTTTGAAATCAGAGACAACGTACGGTTAACTGTCGGTATCTTCTCATTGTTTTCTTACAATTTCAGATCAGTATGTAGTTAACTCTACAAAAATGCTTTGCAAGGTAGCATTCGAATAATAAAACTTTATTCACAGTCAGATTATCTCCTGACCAAAGCTTGTAGTAAACTTTTTTTTTCGTTGAATGAAATGTTGCCAGTGTGTTTTATATTATTTTTTTTATTGAAATTTCCGGTGATTCGAAGGAATCACAAATTATTCTAACGAAGCACAAATTAGTCTAATCAATCGCGAATCGTTCATAGGAACAAAAACTTGCCAATGTAAGTAAAATTTCTATTTTACCTGCAAAATGCAATTGATTTTGGTCGAATTTGCCCATAATCGATTGTATTTTGTCGTTAAAATAGGACAATTGTTGCTCTAAGATAAATAGTGTGAATTGGAAATATATACTTTAAAACATTATTATCTTGGTTTTCTGAATGAAAACGAGTCATAATACTAAAAATGGGATATTAGTTATTTACACAGAATTAGTGATTCGACCCGATTCAAAAAAATTATCCGAATCAGGTTCGAATTTCAAATGATTCGGTTTTGCCCAGCCTTAGTGGGAATCAGAGCTTAAAGAGAATTAAACTAACGGTCAATTGCATGACAAGAACAATTACAAAATTTAGGTGGAGCATTAGCACGTTGAGCGGAAAACGAACTGAACCGCCAGAATAACGTGCAGTTATATATATAAGTAGTATCTTTCCCGGACGATGGTGAAATCATTTACTTATTTTTTTCTAACTGTGTTACGACACGCAGGGAATACGCCAGGCTCTCCCGCAGCAAATAAATGCAAAATTCTTAGAGAGGTGGCTGTATAAAAAATAATAATAATGAACATGGCTTGCTATAGGAGTGCAATGTATTTGCATATATTATATTCATTCAAAAAGCGAACTTTTACTAAAAAAAAGAAAAGGATTTTCGTCAATTGTCAGTCCAAAATTATCTCCAGAACAACATCTCTGTATTGAAAAAATGTTTCAAAGTACTTAGTAGTAAAGTAAATATTTATCAATTATGCGCCACTGCTCGATGGCGCCACTGAAGCGCAATCCATCTATGGCTCATACTTAACCGAATAAAATGTTTTATAAAGTAAAGTGCAGGCCAGGCTGATATCCGTGCAATTTCTCGAAAAATACTGCGATAAAAATTCACTAAATTGTCGCTGATTGACAGTAATTGGCTATTTGAGATAAGTATTATCTATCAACCTGGCATTAATTTCATCATCGTGGAATTTTCATGGCTTAGAAGAAGTGTCCGTTACACTGCGCAAAAAGTACAGTGAACTTACCACTCATTAGCTATAAGTTAATATTTCCCAAAAACGTTTTGGGTACGTCTGGGCAGTGATATATCACAACTCAAAAGAGCCAAATAAAACCACTTTAAAACAACATCGATTTTACTATATTATTGTTGCAGCCGCCAGGTATAATAACGTCCTAAATTAGACTAATACTAAGTTCAAAGTCTATTTTCAGCCCAAAATCACACCTTGTTTAAAAAATCGTAATTAGTTTTTTTCTGAAAGGGAGGAAGTCGGAATACAGGTCACTCTCGTATTAATTATTGTAAAAGTTTATTTTTAAATTCCGACAACCTACTAATCTAAAGATCACCAAAAACTGCGCCCTTGGCCGTAAAAAATGCTCACAAGACTGAACCTTTTCGAGTTTATGTAGTGAGGAGTATCTGTCCTGGACTACTTCTTTATTCTTTGACACTTGTTTGATTTTTTTTATTTACTTGTCAAGAATAGTACTATTTTGTGAGAGCAAAAAATACAGTTCAGAGGAAGTATATTATGACAATATGACATATTTAAATGTTTTTACATTCGTGTCCACTGCCAAGCGAGCAGATAAGTTGAAGCGATTCTGGACGCATCTGCCCTATACATAACAAAAACTGTCCCTGAATTATTTGAACGAACGGTTTATTGAACCTCACTATTTTGTTGAGATTGTATATGTTAACACCGAATAGGGCTGGACAATTCGATTTGGTGATACGGATCGATTGGAAGCAATATTCATTCCAGCCAATCGTGAATTGTGAATAGGAACAAAAACGTGTTGAATGAACTAGAATTTTCAATTTTAGCGACAAAATGTATTCGATTGTTGTCAAATTTTACCAAAATCGATTACATTTTGCCGTTACAATATGAAAATCTCTCAGACTTTTATGAATTGAAAATACACTATAAACCACAAATCTCTTGATTTTCCCAATGGAGACAAATTGTAATAGTAATAATAGAATATTTGTTATTCCCATGAAATAAATGATTCGATCCGATTCGAAAAAATTATTCAGATTTAAATTTTAAATTTGGTTTTGCCCAGTCCTAACATCGAATCGTAGATCTCGCTTAGTCAGGAAAAAAACTTTGTCAAAACTTGTTTTGTCGAATTTGAGTCTTTAATGCATCGCGACGTCGAAACTAAAAACTGTGAAATAAATTCATTTTATTTGGTCATTATTTTGTTCTCTAAAGAATCTCAGTTGCATCCCTGTCAAGAATCACCCAACAATGTCATCTACAACAGAAGGTGCTTTTGGTTCAGTACTGGGGCGAGCGTCGATTACGATGGTGCAGTATCTGCATGCCAGGCTTCGGCAGCGACACCTTCCAACATCTACAGTCAAAAAATCACTTGGACGCGATTATGGAGCTGGGATCAAGGGTCGATGTCGCCCCTCAGAACATTTACACTGCATATATTGGAATGGAATGGAGCCCAGAGGTGAGGTCTATATTAGTCATTGGGTTAGGTATGAGTCCATTGTAGCGGTGGCAACCTAGTTTTTACGTAAACTATAGGTGAAGTAAAACGAGTTTACCAGAAAACTAGATATTAGTATTACTAGGTAACCTAGTTTTACGTTCACCAAAACTAGGCCGTACCAAGATAGCAGGCGAATTAGATGATCCTTGTTTTGCTGCATTTCAGACATTTTTTATAAAAATTGAAGATTGAAATCACCTGGTCAATTACAGAAAATTTATAACAACTTTAAGTAATTTACTTTTTCGTACGGGGTACCTACTTTTTGAATCAGATACTTTTTTTACAAGTACCTGGTTAAAAATTAGCTAAATTACCCTTAGTAAAACAGAATACTCTGTAAGAGTTAAACTAGGTAAATCGGATATACGTGAAACAAGCTAAAAGTACCTTATGAATAAACTCGATAGAAGTAAAATCGGTGCTTTCACCCAGAGTTGCAAACACTAATCTATTACTCCTAAAAGATCAAAGTTTTCAGGGTTTTTATTGGTAACTATGATACTTTCGCTTTTTTTACCAATTTTTCCTTCCATATACAATTCAAGACTGATTTAAATTATTTGTGCTTCGAATCGATTCCAATAACCGACTCGAATATCCCGGCCCTACTCAAGGTGAATGTCACTCAGAAAGATAATTCAGCAGTGAGATTGTTAGCAGCTCCCACTCGTTACAGAGTAATTTTATGTCATTAAGATTTAAAAACAGCAACAATGCATTCTTAGCAGAGAACATCCTAGAGAAACTGGACTGCTGTTGAAGACCTGTATGTACGGTTTTTTTAATAATCTTAAAATATTTCCAGTGTGTCTTAAGAGCAAAATAGAGGCAAAAAGTGATAGCGGGTTTCACCTCATTCACTGAATTATTTGAACGAACGGTTTATTGAAACTCACTATCTTGTTGAGATTGTATATGTTAACACCGAATAGGGCTGGACAATTCGATTTGGTGATACGGATCGATTGGAAGCAATATTCATTCCAGCCAATCGTGAATTGTGAATAGGAACAAAAACGTGTTGAATGAACTAGAATTTTCAATTTTAGCGACAAAATGTATTCGATTGTTGTCAAATTTTACCAAAATCGATTACATTTTGCCGTTACAATATGAAAATCTCTCAGACTTTTATGAATTGAAAATACACTATAAACCACAAATCTCTTGATTTTCCCAATGGAGACAAATTGTAATAGTAATAATAGAATATTTGTTATTCCCATGAAATAAATGATTCGATCATGATGTTTTTCTCAACGTGTAGTTACGAGCCCTTCATTTTGTAGAAGCTCGTTGTCAGTAGCTCTTAATGAAGTGCAACTTCATGTCTATTGACAAAATGCACTGGATTTTGTTGCTCAAAAGGAAAATTTCGCTCTGGGAAATCGAATGTTATTGGAAATACATTGCTTTTTTGTCTTGTATTATTAATTTGTAAGTAGAAATTTCTTGATTAATATAATGGAAGCAAGTTGAAATAGTAAAATGAGACATTTTTGTGGAGTAAATTATTAAAAAATTAATAGAGATTCGTATTCCAAATGTTTCGGTTTTGTCCAGTTTTAGCTGTAGCCCATAGAGTTATCAAATCAATCCGCCACAACACTGCAGTGCTTTTGATTCTTTTCGACGTGAATTAAACTACCATATATATTAAGGATCAAGCTTTGTCAAACTACGACGGAACATCAGCTAACTTGCCTTCCACTGTTTGGGCGTTGAATCACCCAATGGATTTTAATGGTCTGAATCAACCTCAGAGGAGAACAACTCTTTCCATATGGGCCAACGATCCCACGACCAATTTGGCCGGGATGCAGACCACAATACCGGACGGTTTTTGGCCAGCAGTTGTGTGCGAAACGGAGCGTAAGTATGATAATAACAGTCAAACAAAATTGGAATATTATTTCTCACTTTGAACATTTAACGTTTACTTTCAACATTCATAACACTTGCCAATCATGAGCTACAGATTTGCCCGAACTTGGGCGCTCAGGACGCGTGGAAAGGTTTTAGTTTTTGACATCAAATACACCATTTTGGGTGCAAAAACAATAAAAACATGTAGTATATGCTTTTTCGTGCCATAGTTTAAGTTTTTTTTGTTGGTTTAAAATTCTAGAATCTTAGGGGATTTTAGAAATGGGGTACTCCCTTCTCAAAACTCCTCGAAAAAACCTCCTCCGTTCCTTCACAGTGTTGAAATCAATGATTATTTTAGTCTCCCATTAAGAAGTATAGCCCTCAGCAAGACACTGCGCAAAAGCTGTAACAAAAAATAAACACACAACCACTACACAAAAATCCTCGATTAGCTAATTTTGGCAATGAATTGAAGTCATTGTTATGAAACAATCATGGTCACTTGTTGAAACACTTAGGACTGAGTCTCAACGTAGCTATTGCGTGTCGTAGGAGGCAATAAAAGAAAATATCGGAGAGGTAGATTTCTTTGTTATCGCACAGAGCACCTAAAACCCATTGTATCTTAACACGGTGGTTTGGTTGTGTGGGATCTTTTCGCTTAAAGTGCTGTTGCTGGCAAAACATCGTATTGTAACTCTTTGCTATTTAAGGGATCGTCTGTTTGCTCCTTTACATGCTGTTTCCGGCCATGCTTCGAGCGAACTTTCGTAAAAAAGTGGAAAATGATTTGAACAATGTCAATTTAGTCAAAATCATTCATAGCTTCTGCTGTTTATTTTGTTTCAGAGTTATTTTGCACCACTCCCGTCACAGATTCCGACACTCAAGGGTTATCTTGCCCCGAGGAAACGTTTCAATGCACGTGAGTAATATATAACGTTCAATCAGTGATGGTCGAAGGTCTCAAAGCCTGAGGAAACACACACAAATAAAACTTACGAATTACTCATCAAAAAGTTCGACGCGTGATTTTTTTTAATTTTTTTTCTTAGTGGAATTTGCGAATTCGACTCAAAAACATTTGAGGTGCATGTCGACAGCAATCGGGCGTCGAACTTAACCTGTTTTAATAAAATGTTAGAATAAAATCCAAAATTTCGGAAGGGGTGCCTGGTCTGTGATCAGTTTTTCAATGATTTAGCACATGTATTATCCACTTTGTTTTGCCAACTTGTGTGTTCTCGGCTCATGTTTTTGGAGGGGAGGGGTTTTACTCAACAACCGTTAGGCACAAACCTTTGTAGT
This sequence comes from Styela plicata, assembly GCA_963675895.2. Lineage (NCBI taxonomy): Eukaryota > Metazoa > Chordata > Ascidiacea > Stolidobranchia > Styelidae > Styela > Styela plicata. The sequence goes on from OZ023140.1 coordinate 7,203,036, forward strand.
GACTGTGTATATGTACTATGTTACTGCTACACGCGAAGTAGCTTGCTGAAAAGCACACTCTGCGGTAAAATGGTCAATCATCGAACCATTGGCCTTTCTGACAATACAATCGTGCCTAACCGACTGAGCCACCGAAACTTAACCTTGAAATATTTTCTCAGCTAGTTTTGAGTCACTGATGGATAGCGTCACTTATGCGAAGACAATCTGTGGCTTATGCTTGACAATATTTGATTTCTAATGCAGGTGTATGTTTTGTAGAACAAAACCATTCAACATGGTACTTTTACTCGGAAGGCTATTGTGTCATATAATTGTCTGAGTCTTTAATTCGGTGGCTCGAATTCATTCGAAGTGCTCACAAATGGAGGTGAGCAATTCGTTTCGGTAAATCGAATCGCTTCGACGCACAATAGCTTCGAATCAGTCGTGAATCGTACATACGAAAGAAATGCTGGATGAGGTGGAATTTTAATGTTTAACGACTAAATGCAATTTTGAACAAAATCGATTGTATTATGTCGTTAAATTATCGAACTTTTGTCCTCAGACAGGGAGTATAAATTGGAAATACATTTACTTTAAGTTAGAGTTTGCTATTAGTTATTCGCATCTATAGGTTTATTGATTTTTATGATGGAGACAATTTGAAAATAGTAATAAATAAAATAACAAATAAAATAGTAAATATGACATATTTGTTAGTAATACGGAGTTGATGATTCACTCTGTTTGGAAAAAATATCTGAATCAAACTCGAATTTCAAATTCGGTTTTGCCCAACCCTACTCACGAAGTCGAATCCATTGCGCATCGTTCGTAGGAACAAACTTAGCTTTCCTCAAAATGAATTTCTAAAAATGAACTGCACGAAAAGTCATTACTTTCATTTATTTATTATTATGATAGATCCCTGACTAATCGATAATCGCTGTTATGAGCAAACGTAGGCGACCCTTAACATATTGTTTCGGGCGCATTAGCGATGTCGTTATGACCTTCATCTCATTTTACATAACTGCGACTGGTACCACATAGAAGTTGTTTTGCTAGCGGGAATATGATAACATCATCACCTTCGAGGGTCATGTTAAAAGAATGCTATTACAGTTAGTATCTCCGTGTAATCTAATGCGATAAAAAGTGCTGACATATAAGTGCTGCATCGCTATTATAAATCGAGCTGAGATAACGTCAAAAGCAAACATACCAAGCAATTTTTTTCTTCAAAATTTCAATACGAAAGTTCTGAAAAAGGTAATAACTGTTTGTACTGTTTAAGGTAGCTATATACGATCAAGACAGATGAATTTACCCTAGAATTTGACAAATTTTCTCAAATTTCGAAATGAAAAATGCAGTGGATAATATCGAATTGATTCTTTTTATTATATAGTCCCATCCTAAAATGGATCACCCTGCCCAAGGTCCTGTACCTGCGGTCATTCATAGACGGAGAGTGTTAGAATTGCTGGAAAGATATAAACTTTTTCTGTTCGGCTTAGACTACCCAAGTTATTACACCCTGAGTTGAGTCGTGGGCATTGATTTACGAGCGGACTCGCCGAAAGAGCCGAAAACGTATCTCGCAGAATAATTTTGACATTTATCAGTATAAAAATATAGGCACTTTATCACGCGTTAAAATACATGGTTAAATCATTCTTTTAGAGGATTCTAGAATACCAAATTGTGGCTTTAAAGTACCTTTCAGTTACTCATAACATGCTTTTCTTCCTTGAAATTCACCCTGACCAAAGCCAGAAGTCTTGCTTGAAAGGAACCGACTAACGGCCACTTAATAGCAAAGCACTCCTCAAAGATGCAGAAACTGCACTCTAAGCGAAAAACATTCCAAATGGAACAACCACCTACCACTTTCAGAATGAAACGCTTGCCCTTCAATTCGATTAAAAAAATCAGTCGCATACTGTTTTGCTATGTATGGGTCACTGATAAAGCGGCGAAGCTGTAGCTCATACTCAACATAATAACTTATCCTACTTTAAATTCTGAGCAGATGGGTGCGCAGAACCAAATCATTTTGAATTCGGATCTTATTCGAATAATTTTTTTCGAATTGAATCTCCAATTCCGTGTAAATAACAAATATCCCATTTTCAGTATTAATATGTCTCCATTGTGAAAATCAAGACATTCATAGTGTTTATTTTCAATGCACACTGCATGTCTAAGAGCAACAATTTTCATATTTGAGCAACAAAATGCAATGATTTTGGTTAAATTTGACCAAAATCGATTGCATTTTATAGGTAAATGGAAATTTCACTTCATTCGTCAAGTTTTTGTTCCTATGATTCATTCGAATCACCCAATCAAATTGCCCAGCCCAATGTTTGTTTGCGTCACTCAGTGCAAAATCTTTGTATATAATTATATTCTCTCTCTAAACACACTTTCAGAGTTACGTGTATGACTGGTTATGCTTACGCTGACGGCACAAGTAGTGACGTGTTGACTTGTCAAGAAGATTTGACTTGGGACAAAGACGTAATGCCATGCCAAGGTAAGCGCGCAGTAAAGTCAAGTTCCAGTTCCCCTTTCAAAGTACAGATTTATTTGAAATTTGAGATCGAACGATATCATTTTTTGGAGCCGATTCCCTCATCGATATTTCACGAATTTGTCACCGATTAGCCGATACAGTTATTCAAAATTCTAATTTGCACATTTTGAAAAAATAGATTAATTATTTTCCATCAAATAGTTGTAACAGGGTATGAATAGGGCTGGGCGATTTGATTCGGTGGTTAGAATCGATTCGAAGTACAGATTATTCAAATCAATCGTGATGGGAGCAAAAACTGAATAAAGGGATTTTTCATTTTTTTGGTCAAATTTGATCAAAATCAATCGTATTATGTCGTTAAAATGAAAGTTTTCGTCCTTGCAATGGAGTGTAATTAAAAATACGTCATTTTGCGTCGGTTTGTGTTAATACGTAATAAGTAATTTTTAACTGCAATTTCCTAATTATCTTAATGGTCACAATAATAGTAATAGTTAAAATAGCATCGGCGATTCGAGTTTTATCCGAATCTGATTCGAATTTCAAATGATTTGGTTTTGCCCAGCCCTACTTCTGAGTGTAATAGAAATTTAATTTTTAGCATTTCGACGTGATTAATTGTAAAATTTTCAACGATAATATGCCTCATGAGTGGAGACAAACTTTCTCATTTTGAATATCGGTTGCTTTCAAACTTGTCTTCTGAAATTTTTTTAAGTAATAAAACAGAACTGTCGCACATGCCAATGCTTCTTGTAGAAGTTCGCTTTGAGCAACGCCAAAAGCAGTGTCTCAAAGGAGCTGACGGTCACTCAAATGGCAAAGAGAAACAATACAAGATGAAGCATCAGCAACTGCACTCTGAGCGATAAACCTTTCCATAAAATTAAAATAAAGCAGAATGATAATCCACTGATTTGAATCTAACCTGATTGATGGGTATAATAATCTGTCTAACACATCTTAAAAACTCACCTCATTTTGGTTTTTCAGTGGTCACATGTCCATCACTTAATTTTGATGGACAACAAGGGAATATGATTTGCAATGGAGCTGAATATGGACGTGAATGCTCGTGAGTAACAATCATAATGTTATAATTTTAGTAATAACATCATAAAAGATGCGTTTTTTGCCAACTTATGATGTGATTTGATTTATATTCATGGGAAAATAAAAAAAATAAAATAATCGGCACTCAAATAAAAAAGCTGTTAAATCCAAAAATCCAAGCGTTAAATAATTCAGAATTGAAATATTTTTATTATCAAAATTTGCAATAAACACACCATACTAGAAAACTTTCTTGAAAGCCCTACAGTGCAAAGATATGCATGAAATTCAGGAATGAGAACTAGGGAAGTACTGTGAACGATTCATGATTAATTCGAATAATTTGTGATTGGAATCGATTCCAATTGCCCAGCCCACTCTGTTTTCAAAACATTTGGAATGTTGAAAGATGTTTTCTTTACGTTTAAAGCTTCTTCTGCGATTCACACAAAGAGCTTAAAGGACCAAGAACAAGAGTTTGTCAGGCAGATGGAACATGGTCGGAAATGCAGCCAACTTGTGAAGGTAGGAATATTAAGGTCAATTTCAAATATATGGAATGTCCATCACTAGGACAAGTTGTTCTGTCTGAAATTCAGTTTTGAAAATCAAGTTGGGAAGCACCACCACCGAAGAAAGGTCTTAGATAGCGAACACTCATGGTATGCCAGTCACTAGCAGTCGCTAGTATTATATCTCGTAGCAGCTATCTTTCCGACATTTCTTAGAACAAAATTATATTTAAAATGGATAGTGCGTTTTTTAGAAAAAACATTCCAATTCAAACTTACTGGATTGAGTCACTGATGTGATCGTTGTGGATGAGACGATATTATTCACACTACAGTTAAGAAAATCCAATGCGAATTTCGCAAAATTGATCAAATGTTCCAATAAAAATGGCATACGCGCGGCATAGAACCTCCAAAATCGCACGTTCAAACTATTTTTCAAATTGCAATACAAGGGTTTGCTGCATCTTGTCGCCACTGATAAGAAGCTGGGAAAGCTGCTTTCATGCAGGCTATGAACGCCTTTGCAAAGACGCCATCCTTCACATATACATATCAAAAACAGATCAAATAATCTGTATCTATATGTTATATCGACAGATATTGTTTGCGAACCGATTGTATTTCCTGCTGATCAAGTTACAATGCAATGCACTTATGGATGGAACTATGCAAGTGAATGCAGGTATAGTATATTTGTGGAAAATATAAATAATCCAAATCACCCAAATCACAAAAAAATTTTGTCAAAACATAGTTTCTTTAGTAGGGATGGCCAAAGTCGAATATCTGTTGAATCGAATAATTTTTACACAAATCGAATTTAATATTCGAATCAATGGTATTATAATAAAAGAACAAAAATATTTTATCAGAAAATTGTTAAAACACCAAAATACACGTTTATTTCCCGAAAAATGTTTACTTTTTTGAATATGTTGATTTCGAGTCGCCGGGAAAATCGAATCTACTAATTTATGATCCGCGAATCACGAATCGAATGGAATATTCCGGACAGCCCTATTCTTTAGTATGAGTTACTGATCCCATTCATAAATTTTACTTCGTCAAGCATGCGCCACGGATGGGCCGCGTCTCATTGGCGCGATCCATCAGTGACACATACTAAACAAAAAATGTTATGCCAAAAATGTCAAATCACGTCGAGGCGCGTTTTTGGCTCATGTTAGAGCAAATTAAATTTTGACTGGCCTATTCAGCATTAATGATTCGTACTTTGCAAAAAAGCCAGACAGGAATATAGCAGCCAGCTAACAGCGATCAGAACGAAACCGCTATTCGCATCGAGGAGTCGAGATGGAATGAATACCGTTAGCAAAGTATTGTGGTAAAGATGCTAGTCTTGTAGAATATGATTCCATCGCCTAAGTTTGTTGGAATGTTACAAGTATCATTATCGCGTTTTAAATATAAAAAAATCCTTAATTTTTTCTTATCGTAGCTATTTATGCAAAGAACACCATTAATACAGCATTATATGTTTTAATTAAATGATTCAAATAATCTAACAACTCAAAAATATTTCCTTTGCTCTGTGACATTTTCGGCTTAGCTTGTGCTTTGGCCGAGAATGGTTGAGATCTTATTTACTCTCTCTTATATCACAGTTTCTACTGCAAATCTGGATTACAAAGGTGGGGGCCGATGAAAGTGACTTGTCTTTGGAACGGAGAATGGTCGGATGAACAACCAACTTGCAAAGGTAAAATATATATAACACCAATCATCGGTCGTAAAAACTAAAATCAAGATCTATGTTAAGCATAGGTCACGGATGGATTTTTTTTTATAGCCACTTCTTAGAGTGGATCACCCTGTCCAAGGCCCTGTAACAGCGGCCACTTGTAGACGGACAGGGTTACAATTACTGGAAAGATATCATCTTTTCCTGTTCGGCTTAGCCTACCCAAGTTATTACACCCTGGGTTGAGTGGTGGGCATGGATAAGCGAGCTGGACTCGCCGGGGCTCGAACCCGAGATGTTCAACCTGCAATGCCAACATGTTTAACCATGTTTAACCAAGGCCATCGCGCCGCACCGGACTGCGGCGCGGAATCACACAAATACTTGACAAAAGAAATTTTCCGATAACACAATGCGTACTTGTAACCTAAAGTACTTTGATTTAGTGAGATAAGCCTTTTCCGCGAAAGAAATTCCCGGGGTTTTATCCATTACTAATATTTGAAGTAAATTTCTTCTTGTCACATTTAAAAATGCTTGCTTGAGGAAGTCTGACTTTGGTCAGACGAAGCGTTATAGAAATAAATTTGTGTGAGCAAGACTTTGGACCTCTCTGGTACTCAAAAGAGTAGTTTAAAACCCGATCACAAAACTATGAGTTAAACATGTAGGGATGGGCCACTGATGGATTGCGCCGCCGAGGGGCAGTCCATCTGTGATGTAGGGTCGGCGAATTACAATTTGTAGATGGGAATAAAAAATCTCATCATTGCCATATGAGCCCCCCATGGGAGGAAGATGCACATTTATCAAAGCCCTTTCCAAGCCCGAGGGTCTTTCTTAAGAATTGTGGCGCAATATATGCATTTCTGGCCAATGCTTGACAAATTTCCTGGAACACGATTAAGGGAAGTATCAAACGTCCATTTTTTGACAAACCAGTAATATCAGTCATGAATTTTCCATGGCAACACCCGAATCATCAGCCGATGCTAATTGCTTTGGAACCAAAATATGGGTCGATGTTAAAAATTAGTTTTATAACTTGGTTCTGTTAAGGCACTGCTTCCTGTCTTGCTCATGGGTCAATTTCAAATGAATTTTTTTAATCTCACAAAACTAAAGCATACAATGCTAACGTATTAAACTCCGACAACCTCTTTTATCCTTTTTAGAATTTGATCCGGAATGTCCTGACGTAGACAAGCATGATTCATCGTGTCCTGATACAAACTGTGCAGTCAATGCAGATTGCAATGATAGCGATGAGATTTGTTGTCCGACTGAATGTGGATCAGCGGTTTGCTGGGAGAAACCCAAGCGTGTTATTCCAAGAGGTAGGTGCTGTATAGTATTCTATTCGAATGATCTGTTCCATGAATACGCTGTTAATAAGGTACTGAATGAATTGGGTATAGCACTGTTAGTGTAACGTTAATGCTAAAAAACTAGTAGAATGTGCATGGACGGAATTGGTTTAACAAAATCGATTTCAGGAATGCATTTTTGACAAATTTCAACAAAAATGTTACTATGTTATGCGATAACCCCCCATAACGACAGAATTTTCCAAACTATTCCACATGGTTTAAATTAGAGGTTGCAATTGACATCACTTTATTTGTAACACCTCGGGTTTTTTCTCAGAACTTTTGTTATTGCTGTTTCTTGGAGGATTTGGAAACAGAAGACCGACCGGAAATAGATGCGCCACTACCAACTGTCTTGTAAACGCATGTCAAGTTACATCATGTCCATCAAATCTTGGTGCACAATGCAGAACAACGTGTAATGGATGTCAAGCTAACTTCGTTGATTTCAATAGAGACATAACAAGACTATGTAAGCCACTTTTTTATAAATATATTCCATGGTATCCCAGTCGAAATTGTCAAAATACTTTTTGTCACGTTTGTGTCAATGAAACGCGGTCCATCTTTGGAGCATGCTTGACAAAATAAAGTTCTAGTTTGGGATATTGCATCGCGCAGGATATATATAATAGGCGTCCACCTGCCTAACGCGATACGTGGATATTTTTAAATACAATTTAATCGAGGTTGTAAACTACGGGCATGGCATGTTACAAATACAAAGAATTGAAAAAGAGCACCTCAACAGATAAACATTCCATACGAAATTAAACAGCTTGGGAATCGGAGTAACATCTGCTTCGAGTGCCTGAAAAATTACTTGCATTTCCAATTGCCACCATTTCTGAAATCGATATGGTTTGTTTAAAATAGACCAATTATGTTAACGTCCTCTTTTCTAAACATATTCCCAGGTCGGTGCCCACAAAGATATCCACCATTCCAAGGCTGCAGTCAACAACAATGTTCGCGATATAGATGTGTCACTAACAATCAACCATCCTACTATGATCCCAACATACAATGTCGTATGAGCAGCTGTGGTGGATGCTTTCCTCAATTCTACAATAGATTTGGACGGCGAATCAACTGTAGACAAATACTGCAATACGCTGCAACTCAGGGAATTCTAGGTAAGAGAACGTTTATGTAGCTTACTTGCACTTAATTTTTGTCTTAATGATGTTAATCTCATTTTTTCTAAATTATTTTACAGTTGACCCAGTCGCTGGCTGAATACGTCAATATGCAGTTGAGGGAGAACAGAAAGGTCTACAGAAAAAGCATCACAATAAACAATATTTTTGATGATATTTTGTATAACACGAAAATGTGACAATGACTATTTAACTTTTGCCTTTCATCTATCGTTTACATATTTTGCAACGAAGGCAATTCATCTGCACAGACTATATTATATTTATATATACTATATTGGCTTATATTATTATTTTTGAGTATATGACTGCAGGGTGAAAAGCTAGAATAAGCGTAAGTTGAATGGCCCCACAGATAGCGCACATTTCAATTCGAGGATTCAAATTGATTATAATCATAAATTTTTCGATTCAGTCCTGAATGGGTCGTATGCACGAACTATCTGTAACTTTTGGGTCACTGAAAGGAGACAGAGCATAATTAGGATCTTCCCAAATTGGCCAATCCACACCACAAAAAAGAACAAGAACTTGTTGCTAGAACAAACTGCTTCATTTAAAAACAAAAACAATACTACAATCACACCAATATGGCCAAATTGATTGAATGGTGAATAAGCGTGAATCCCACCAACAGAATGTGTTTATTTTTAAGCATTAGCCACTGATGACACGCGCCATGACGTCGCGATTTATCCGTGTCCAATGCCTAACTCACAATTTTGTCATGTATTTTTCCTGGCCGGTTAAAAAAAAAGTCTTATATTGAATCTAAATTTTCAAATTCACCGGATAATGCAGAATATATATTTCAAGATGTGAGTGAAAGCTGGAGGTACAAACGAGTCGTTTGTTATTCAAACGGAACAAGCGATTCAATCCGATTCGAAAAAATATTCGAATCCGATTCCAATTTCAAATGATTCGTTGTTGCTCAGCGTCACTCATGAGTGATCGGCATTGGGTAGAAACGCGTATCTCAAAATAAATTATAAAAGTATAAAAAGTATAAAACTATGACGAAGTGCACGAACTGCAGTTAAGGTATCAAGGCATCAAGTAGTACCATCGTCACACTTCTCTAATGTGGCGCATTTTGTAAATGACCCGCGCACAATTGATTAGTAACTATGAAATTATGTAAGCCTGGGTATTTTAGCATATCTAAAAGAGGAAAGAGACATAATGAATCCACTACAATGACGCAATAACATTGTCTTTTCCCAGGCTAGTAAGATTATTTATTGACAAATTTTCAACTCGCAGGTCTGTAATCATTGGATTGTTATTGATCATTTGATTGGTATTTATGGCCCATTTATGGCCCGTTCACGCCAGCGCACTGCGTTGTGCTGAATTTTGCTCGAAGGCCAACGCAGTGCTTTGATTTTATTCACGCCGAACGCACCAACGCAAATCTTTAGTTAATAAATCATGATCTCCAAATCCTCGAGTCGAATTCCAGTATCGAGTACCAGTGTTCAAGGGGTTGAGTTGAAAGGGCTCAGGATGAAACAAGTTTACTTGAACTGTCTAGACTCTAGAGTCACAGGCATATCATTCATTATACGTATATTAGCCAATGTAGTCTGTCTGAAGCGCAGATCCACATATTCACAAACTAATCTGTGTACGGATAGGTAGCCTAGCAGAAAAAACTTGATCGCCAATTTCTATGGCATTTTTTTTTATTGTTAGCTTTTAGCCCAGTTCAGAAAGAACCGTATGACAAAAACAAAACAAAATAAATGATTAGACGTATATTACTGAGTGGCAAAAAATTATTGAGAACAGAGCACACTTTAATGAAAAAAATTCACAAATCACAAAAAACAATATCTCTGAATTATCACTGCAAGCCCAACATTTTACAAATTTGCCATACATAATTGTTCATATAGTCGTTTATTTTGTAATAAAAGTCAAAGTTCACAAAAATCGATACTGGTGCAGGTGTTCATGCACGATCGCCCGATAACATACAACAACATCGCAGTGAAAATAAACTACCGCTCACAGTTTCAAAATGTATTTTAGCATTCTATGCTTTTGTCAAATATCCATTACCAAACCAGCCATATTCTAATTATACACCAGTACCGATGTCAGTGACACATTCAGCGAGGCAAAAAAGAACACGTCCATTTCGAGAAAAAAACACAAACCAAAGCAGCTAAAACTCAAAAAATCGAATGTTTGCATTTCGGTGCTTTGAAAACCTGCGTTAGCTTGCCAACGCAAATTAAGTTACCCGAACTGTCAAATCGATGTTATTGCTATGATATGACAATTGAACGTTATATTTGTTATAGTGCATTTTGCAGAAAGATCAAACAAGATTATAGACTATCGACTAGAAAGTGGCAGACCTTCGCCCAGGGCAGATTTCACTCACTGCACTTTACTATGGCGCACCAGCTCCGTTTGGAATTTTCCCGTTGGGAGTGGAGTTGCTGGTAATGCATCTTTTAGTACCTCTTTGCTGTCGAGTGGCCGTTAGTTGGTGCCGTTTAAGGACTGCATCCGGCTTTGCTCGAAGTGAATTTTAATAAACAAGGTTTGATTGATACCAGGCTATACTTGACATAAATCTTAAATTCCTGGCGGCAACGAAAATACGTAAATGTATTATGTAGTTGTTTCACAGTGCAACAAGTATGGTACATCAGATAGTATTCCCAATATTTCAATATTTTGATCGCATTTTTAATTACCATGTGATAATTCAAATTTACCTTCAACTTGTTTTATTCGTAAGACCAGTTCACGGTTGTTTCAAATCGATTTGAACCACTCCGCTAATTCCTCCGCTAACAGTAATTAAAACCAGAATGGCATCTTTCTTCGTGTTAACAAATACCGACCGATCTAACGCGATAATAAAAACGCGATGAATGTTAAAAGGCTGTGTCGATAAAAATAGATTTAAAGAATGCGCTTGACTTGCCGCTGTTATTATTGTACGTATGATATTTTTAATTATCACTTGGAAAAGCTACACAATAATATATTCTGAGAATATAAAATAGATTGCATGTACTGTCAAACATGATTCACTGATTCGTCATGGCTCTGAGTTTTGAAAATGGTGATGGTTAGGAAAGTATTATAATAATAGTTTAAAATGATTTTTTATTGAAATTCACTCTAGGCAAAGCCGGCAGCAATGCATAGAAGGAACGAACTAACGGCACTCATTAGCAAAGAGCTACTAAAAGAAGCAATACCAGCAACTGCACTTTAAACGGAAAACATCACAAACGGAACTGAAGCACCGTAGTAAAGTACAGTATTTGACATCTGCCCCGGGCGATAGTTTAACTATCTCCCACTTCTTTTCATGTGTGCTGTATAATACCATGTTTGTAACCGTTAATTTTTTTTTTTCAAATATATTATTTTTTAAATCGCACAGATGGATCACGGCGTTAAGGTTTGCTATTGGTAATGGTTAGCAGTTTGAGAGTACTGAGGTGATATAATGCTATTCCTTGTTTGTCGAGAATCAAATTAGCAATCTTAGGTAAATTTGGGAAATAATGAAAAGAGTTAAATGGCCTTTCCAACATCCAGGGCAAATACCACTAGCCGGAATGGGATACCTACGACAATCGATTCTGGTTTTAATCTGGAAACGTCATTTCCGGTACAAAACAACTACAACGAAAAAATGATTCCGAATTAAAAGTTTGTGAATGGTACCAACTACTGACGGGGCCAATGTTTATTATTTAATTTAGTTTTATAATGCCTCTGGCTATCAGTCCATATTAAGCCATGTTAAGTCCATATTAAATATAAACATTCACAAGAAAACCGCATCAGTTACTTACGTTAATTACTTGTAGATGTCAGCTTTTTTTGGGCAAGTAGAACGTATTCGGAGCATATACATATTTTGCCAAATTTGATTCCGAATTAAAAGTTTGTGAATGATACCAACTACTGACGGGACCAATGTTTATTATTTAATTTAGTTTTATAATGCCTCTGGCTATCAGTCCATATTAAGCCATGTTAAGTCCATATTAAATATAAACATTCACAAGAAAACCGCATCAGTTACTTACGTTAATCACTTGTAGATGTCAGCTTTTTTTGGGCAAGTAGAACGTATTCGGAGCATATACATATTTTGCTCAAAGATGCTTTGTCAAACATGGGCCACTGATGAATCGCGCCGTCTAGGCGCGGTCCATCTGTGACTCATGCTTGACAAGATACAATTACGTATTGGGTTAGATAGAAATATATCGAGAAGGTGGTGAACATTAACCCCTTCGACCCTGAAAGACACTATAGTGTCTTTTGCGTGTCTGGAAAACAGGGTTCGACTTTAAAAGCTTGGAATTTTCTTCGGAATTTTATGGTTTGGTTTGTGTCTTTGTGTCAACTAGATTCTTGAGCGACGTAAAATTGTGCGGGGTGCCACAACGTCAATCACGTAACAACGTCTTTTAAGATAAGGAATTCACGCTCATGGCCTTCGTTTAATGTTTATTGCAAAATGTTTGTTCGGCCGGGGCACGCAATTATGAACATCATTTCAAGGAAATGCTTTGTCGAGTCGAAAAACTGTTACGTTTTTTGGACCAATAAAAACTTTTGACGCCGCACTCCATTAGAGAAAAATACAATTATTATACTGAATATCGGACAATAGACGGCGTATATCACGGACGTTGTGGGTACCGAAATGTATGTTACATTTCCTCCGAACCGCTTTATATTTGACATCTTGTAATTGACGTCCTTGATTTGTTCATGGTTCATGCATGAAAAATTGCATCCTTAAAATGCGCAAATCATTACTCAAGATATGGACAGGGACGACCAATCAACTCGATTCATAATTTGGAGAACTCAGAATCAGTAAAAAAATATCTTGTCCAAAAACTACGAATTTGACGTTTTTGACAATTTTCGTATGATATATATATTCGTTAGTTTGATAATTCAAGTATGGCTTTTTAAAAAATACGGCTAACGTTACGAGACATGTTCTGGTAAGTATTATGCGACTGGGACATAAATCGTGGACTTATCATTAATTGGCCTAAATAACGCCTTCCAATTCTTTAGAGAGAAGCCGATATGTCGTTGATATCAACGTATCTACGTCACGTTACCTGAACGTCGCGACGTGACGGTCTTGCGTCAGTCCTGATCGCCAACTTGAACTACGTCGATCTTACAAAACAATTGCAATAAAAACTGTTCTAAAGGGGCCTTAAAGTTCATTAAACTATCGATGGGAAGAGGAATTGCTTTCGTGCCTATTCATTTCGTCCCATTTTAGAAGAATATTGCTAAAAATTACAAAAAAAAAAAAAAAATGAAATAAATATATATATTTTAAAACAATAAAGGAACATTTCAAAAATATTTGATCATTTTTCCGTTGAGGTTATGCGTGGTCAACATTCTAAACTTTCAGTTTCCTTGCTAAACTGTGAAATAAATATTATTGTTGAGAAGGTATACATACAGCTTTGAACCCATGCAAATTTCCAATATTTTGCGTCTCGCTTCGGAACAGGCGTGTGCGTTCAGGGCGAGAAAGAAGAGTTAAATTTACTATATGAAATTAACCACGTTGATAATATCGGCCAAATTAGATGACGTTTCTAATAAAACAGACCGAACTGTTAGTTATTTATACCTATATATATCGCTGATTTAACTCTTCCGAACCTTCTTGTATAAAAAGTTAGGTGAGTGTAACAAGTTTTTGCTTCACGACACCATTATTTTATTATTGGTATAGATTTTATAATTTATGGATATTATTCTTATTGTTTATGTGATTATGCTTTGGATATTATATAATACATAAGCTATTATCACTGCACATTTTAACTCAATTTGCCAAGAATTGTATGTGGGATGAGCAATTTTATTCGGTGATTCCAATCGATCCGAAGCATAAATTATTTAAATCAATCGTGAAGCTTTCATGCGACAAAACTAAACAAAATTGAGTGGATTTTTTATGTTGACGGCAAATTGCTATAATCGGTTGTATTTTGTAGTTAAAATAAGAAATGTTATTACCCTAGACTTGGTATATAAATTGAAAATACATCGCCTTCATGTCTCTTTATGCTAATATTAGTAATTCGTAACTATAAATTTCTTGATCTTCATGATGGCGACAAGCTGTAGTAATAAAATGGGTAATTAATATATAATAAGCGATTCGATCCGACTCGAAAATGTTATCCGAATCAGATCCAAATTCCAAATGATTCGATTTTGCCCAACGTTAATTGTAAGAAGTATGAGCGGTTTTTAAGATTTAAGAAAATTTAGACGTCAAGAATAAACGCCACATCACAATTCTATTGATTCACTATAAGAAACGCTGCCACACTTTCCACGGAAGAAATATTCTCAAATACAGCGGATTAGGCTATTGGCATGGCGTCATTACATACGTCATGCTACGTGACGTCACCAAATGATTTTTTATATTACATAGTTCTCTCATAAATAGCATAACTTGTTTCATGTTGAATTTCGCCTCAAGAAATCATTTTTAAATCAGAAAACTTCTGCCCAGACAACTTTTGTTTAAGGGTCATTGATGGAACGCGTTGATCAGGTGCGATCCATCTGTGGCACATGCTTGGCAAAATAAAATTTTAGACAGTTTTGTGTTTCGCTCTAAGCAAGGCTGGAAGCAGTGAATAAAAAATAACTATTGTCCAATTGATAGCGAAATGTAAATAGGTAAATATGTGAATAGGGCTGGGTAAAACCGAATCATTTAAAATTCGAATCTGATTCTGATAATTTTCTCGAATCGGATCGAATCGTTGATACTATTTTTACTAATTATTATGTCCAATATGATAATTGGGAAATTTACAGTTAAAAGTTATAAATATTACCATAAACAGACTCAAAAGCGGCGTATTTTCAATTACACTGCAGTCCAGGGACGAAAATTTTATTTTTGGTCAAATTTGACCAAAATCGATTGAATTTTGTCGTTAAAAATAAAAAGTCCCACTTCTTTTAGCGAGTTTTTGCTCCTATCACCGATTCACGAGAGATTTGAATAATCTGCACTTCGAATCGATTCGAATCACCGAATCGAATTGCCCAGCTCTAGATGTAATACAGCAACTGCGATCTAAGCGGAAAACATTCCAATCGGAACTGAACTATCATGTATAGTGCAGAGTGATATCTGCCCTGGGCAATGGTAACACCATTTATCGCTTCTTATTGAATCGTGTGTTCGTGTTTAGAATTCATTTCGAAGAATTATCAAAATTGATAAGGGAGAACTTCCTATATATTCGCCAAATTTTTCAACCAAAATGTCTTTAACCAAATTCGTTTCGTAAACATTCTAGTTCTAGTTCTTTCTTTAAGTAATCTCCACTTCTGGTTTCCAGGAAAGTTCTTATATATTGACTAGGTTAGTAGATATATCGATCCACTTGATTAATGAGCAGAAACTAACTTGTCGTCACCAATATATAACACCATGGAGAATAGAAGGCTTCTCGTTGTACTGCTGCTTTTAATTTATTCTTCGGTGGAAGGTAAGTGAAGAATCGATACATAGTTTAGATACACTGTGACAAAAATGCCTCTACTCTTTGACAGTAACTTCATTAAGTGATATTGGAATGAAAGTATAAAATCGACTTTTTGGCCAATTACGGACATAAATCTCAACAAAGCGGTTAGTTTTAGAAATACACAGCTACTGCAAATAAACAGTAAATTGCTGCAATTTTTTTCACATTGTTTAAATAAGGATGCCATTTTTAGACTTGAAATTCGGATATACGTCTGTCGGTCACTTTGCAAATGGATTTATGCGATTTTCCTATGGTAAAAAATAAACCAAAAATCGAATATGTTTCAAGCATTTCAAACCCCTAGATGAATAAATATTGGTCACAAATTTCTCGA
This sequence comes from Styela plicata, assembly GCA_963675895.2. NCBI lineage: Eukaryota > Metazoa > Chordata > Ascidiacea > Stolidobranchia > Styelidae > Styela > Styela plicata. Next base: position 7,219,298 of record OZ023140.1, read on the forward strand.
ATACAATCGGGATTAGAAAGCTCAACTGACCCTGTAATCCAGGTCACTTATAGACATTCGAAAGAGATGGGAAGAAATATTGTTGAAATATAGTACTTGTATTTCAGAAAAATGCGACTAGTATATCTTTCTATATGCCTGTGTTAACAGATATAACATTTACCTTTCTGCTTAACAGCTTCTCAGCATCCTTGTCGAACCATGTCAAATAAGGTCATATACAATAGAAGATGTTTTTGGATTATTCAAAGCAGCACGACAAACTTTGCTGAGTACAACCAGATATGCATCAACCAAGTCGCTTCGCCAGCTAATTTGTACAGTATTGGACACATGGAAAAGCTCATTGAATATGGAAGGCACACAGATGTTCGTTTAAATCCTGTACAATACAATGTTTATCTTGGAATGGAATATGATCCTTTTGTGAGAGACATTTTTTCATTTTTTTTTGTCTAAGTCACGATACCATATCTCATTTTCTCCATTGCATTTTATTGTAGTTGATTCAGTTTCATTTGAGATGTTTTCCAGGAGTGCGGTCGGTTCATAATTTCGCAACAGTGACGTATTCAGAACAATAAAAAGGGTGGTTGGGTGAATTATGACGTCATTATGGTCGATGTGAGAAACAATATTTTTTTAGCTTTAACAAAAGGAGCTTTTTGTCGTATATCACGATACAACTGGCTCCAAAAAAGAATTATTTTTATTTTCTCCAGTAGTATTATTTACCACTGCATATTTTAATGCCATTTTCATAGTACGGTAGATCATTATTATAATAACTTTCAATTATCCTTGCCCTGTTTGTTGAAGAAAGGTTAAATTTCATATAAATTGCGATTTTACCTTTTTTTTTAATTTTTTTGGATATTGTTGAACATCGCCATAGATCGTTCTCATTCATCAGGTGACAGAAAGGTCGTATCGGTTCGATCCAGTCTGTACCGAAATCAGTATTTGTGTCTTTATTTATATGTTATATTGCCTTGTTTTCGGGTTGAAAAACAATAAAAAATGGCGATATATTAAATTTCCAATTTCGTTTTCAAATATCAGAATTTAAACAGAAATGATCACATCACAATAATATAACATTTACTTGCAATTCAGTGACGTTCTCCGTGCGTGCCATGAGAATATGGCTGGGCAAAAACCGAATCATTCGGAATAAGAATCTAATTCGAAGATTTTTTTCTAATCGGATCGAATCATTAAATCCATGTAAATACCAAATATCCCATCATTTGGGCCAATCTACTTGACCCAAAATTGATTGCATTTTGTCGTTAAAAATGAAAATTGCAGTTTATTTAGCAAGTTTTTGTTCCTATGAAAGATTCACGATTGATTCGAATAAATTGTGCTTCGAATCGATTCGACAATGTATTAACAAAAATCCACTGGTCTTTGACAGTAATTTTAACTGGTGGTATTGAAAAAAAATCGAAATTTACCTCTTTGCCCAAATATGGCAACGGTGCTGTCCATCAGCAGCCCATAGTTCGCATAAATCTCGTCAACATAGCGTTTTTTCAACTTTGGAAATATGCAATTACTGCAAATGACCAGTAAATTTACTGTACTTTTGTTGCAGTGTAGCTCTCTATTTGGGATGTTTTTCACTTGGAGTACAGTCGTACTATAGTATTTCTTTGTTATGAACCTACCTGTTAGTGGTTTGTTTATGGGCCCTGTTTTATTTTGAAAAATTAGGAAATATTGTAATTTGCCTTTGGAGAAATTATCTTAACACGGAAAATCTTTTTCCATTACAGTCGGGATATCTCAACAACTACGATGGTTCAATATCCCAATTGGCAACAACAGCATGGGCTGGCTTTGGCTTTCCTCCAATTCCAATTGGCACACTGGATACTCCCATACAAAAAACAAGCTTACTAATTGAAATCGATCCGACCTTCATCGTATCCGGAGTGGCTATTGTTGACGAACTGACTACTTATCTCGGTGTTGTGTGCGAAACAGAAGGTGCATTATAACAATGATGTAATTTTGCTGTTATTTGACATTAGTTTTTTACTTGGCTGGAATAAAACTCTAAAATCCAATTATACGCTGTCGATGGCACGTATGATCTATTCGTACTTGACATAATTTATGTTTTTTTTTATATATATTTAAATTTTGAGACCTTTATTTGACAAATTTCCATAAATCTTTACAAAATGGATCAGATTTGAAAAATATTCAAAATGGTATTATTGGAGATTCCTACATGCATCCTACAGAGGCAACAGTATTTCCAGGTATAAGGCTTGCGAATTGCTTAACTGAATTGAATTGAGAATTGCTGAACACAGCGTTGGTTGTTATATGACATCGGAATATGTCTTCCACCACTCATCAGGTTCATGCAAAGAAAATTTGTTAAACCTCTTCCTAGACTCGGTGGGCACGATGACAGGAAAGATCATATCTACCCAGCACCGCAAGCCATGCCCGTCTATATGTGGCGGCTGGCACAGGGCCTTGGCCAGGGTGACCCACTTCAAAAATATAAAAAACTATAAAATGGTATATGAACAAAACCTGATAGTTGGGCAATTTAGTTCGGTTATCTAAATCAATTCGAAGCGGAAATTATTCGAATCAGTTGATAGTGAATCATACCTCAAGCTGGAATTTCTTAAGCCTTGGTCACAGATCGCACGTTCTTCGATGGCGCGATTCATCAGTGTTCCATGAAATATTTTTTGACTAGTAAGCAACGAAAATGAAAATTTCAAATATTACCGGGAAATAAAAGTTCAAGGATTTCCAGCTTTTGATAAATTGAGTGACGGTAAAAACGGGCCGATTGTTATTCAGACAAAATTCGCGAGTTGGTTCAAAGCAAAAAATATTATTCGAATCAGATTCTAAATCTAAATGATTCGCCTTTTTATAACTCTAGTTATGGTTTGCCATAAGATGGTTAATCTGTATTCATGACCTGTCTTTTCCGCAGTTAAAATGAAATCTCACCCTGTATATCTATTTATTATATTACATTATTTTTTTTATTTCCCGCTTGAACCAAACAAAGCCTTTGAATCAAAAAGCCTTTTATAAAGCCAATGTCAATCAGAAAATTTTTTATATCAAGTCTGAGCCAATGATGTACCAGGCCTTGACAGCGAGATCCGTCAGTGCCCGGTGCTTCACAACATAGGTCCTATCATAGAATATTTGACAGGAAAGAGAAGACTTTCACCTTTCATTTGTTTTTCAGCTTTAAATTGCGAGGCACTCGTTGTTGATGAATCTACGCAGGAAATAGGTTGCGCTGAAGGCGCACTTCTTACAACTTGTACGTAAGTAGACACAAATTTATTTTTTTCATTCAAATTCGTCTCATGCGGGACTCTAAAGCAGTTGTATTTGTATTCAAACTCGCTCTAAATAGCGACCTAAAGGAACCAACTAACATAACCATGTGCCTATAATCTACTTCAAAATGAAGTACCAGCTACTGCACTTTGAGCGAAAAATCTCCCGAAACTATCAAAGCACCGAACTGAACCACTGTAATAATGCACAGTGAGTGGTTTATGTTCTGTGGTATATGTCTTTTCTTTTTGGCCGCCTTATACAACACACAGGAAATAAGCTAGGATAATTCTAAAGACCACACCTCTTAGGCTTTTACAAAAAGGATACAAAGCCTTCTTTCATCGTTTGAAATAACATTCTCATTTGCGCCGAAATCCAGAACCCGTTCATCTCTTACTCATCTCATCTCTGTTTCATGTTTAACAACGTTCCAATTGAGAAAAAGCTTCAGAATAGTCCTAACGTATTTCTTGCCTGTCATAAAGAAGACTAGAGGGAAGTAAAAAAGTGCATTGCGGCTGTGCCATGCATCGTCCAGGGAAAATACCACTCACTGACGGTTTACCATGACGGTTCAGTTCTATTTGGGATGTGTTCAGTTTAGAGCGCAGTTGCTGGCACTACATATTTTAGTGGCTTTTTGCTATTAAGTGGCCTTAGTTAGTTCGTTTTAGGCACTGCTCCCGGACTTGCTCAAAGTGAATTCCCCCCCCCCCCCCCAAAAAAAAAAATACGTATATATAAATATGTGTGTGTGGTACTAGAATTTTCAAGATTCGCAAATATTTATATTTTTCAGAATTTTGTGTAAACCTGGCTTCGTTTTTACCGACGGTAGCACAGATGGCGCTACTCTGACGTGTCAGGACGATTTGGAATGGGACAGAGAGATTCCAACTTGTATAGGTTAGTACATTTATTTTATCAAAATTCGTCCTAAGTGAGGTCCTAAGGATCAAACGTGGAAGTCTCCTAAAATTTCTTAGTTTGCAGAAAGCTACATAAATGCAGGGTAAAATATATTTATTGACACGAGTTGGTATTGTTTAAATACTAAAAATAATTTTCATTGTCAAACATAATTGTTACTAGGGTTGAGCAATTTAAATTCGATGATTCGAATCGCCTTGAATCACAATTGACTCGAATCAGTTGTGCATCGGTCGAAGTAACAAAAATTTGCTAAATAAAATAGAATTTTCGAATTTAGCGGAAAAATGAAGCAAAAATATTTTAGATTCCGGTCACATTTATTTCTGCCATGACACAACCGGAAAATTTTGATGTATATTATGTGTTACCGACGGATCGCATCGATTACTTCTTTACTTTGACAATCGAGGCAAATTGTTATATTGAAAAATAAATACTTGCCGTTTACATAATATCAGCGATTTGATCGGATAATTATTTGAATCCGATTTGAGGTCAAAATGATTCGGTTTTTGCCAAACATTTTGACAACTGAGAGATTGACCGCAAAACTGCCCTTCATCTGCGCCTCAGGGGAAAAATCTTAACATTTATGTTGATGGTTATAGAGTTAATCACTGTATGAAACCCGAAGCGCTTTACCTTGCTGTATTATAAACAAACAGACTTTCGTTTTCAAACTTTGTGATAAATAGAACTAAACTTGTGACACTGTAACAAAAGTCCAGTAAATTAACTCGTCATTTGCAGTAATTCCATATTTCCAAAGTTAATTCAAACGTCATATGTATGAGAATTATGAGCTGTTGGCTGTTGATGGACCGCATATTCGCATCTTCGTCAATTTTTAATTTTTTTCAATATCGCTAAGAAAAATTACGGTCAGAGCCCAGTGATTTGTTGCAATTTTTGTTACATTATTCCTTGATATAACTGTTTTCCCTGCATCTACCTATATGCTTATTATAACATTTTGGATGAAACTTTGAGTTAGATCCAAGTTATTCACTATTTGTTCTATTTATTGAAAATTCTGTTTTTCTTAGTGATCACATGTCCGGAACTCAATTTCGATGGACAGCCAGGAACAATACATTGCAATAGAAATGGAAATGAATATGGAGATACTTGTTCGTAAGTTTTTTAAATACTAATATTTGAGTGTGCACGTGTAATTGAGCATGTTTGAACATGTTTACCTCATTAGTTCAACATTTTTTTTAATTCCTGCAGGCTTCGTTTGTAATTTCAGAAGTTTCTTGAAGGATATTTTGAACAAAAAATCTTGAAACGTTGGCAATTTGTTTTCTCGTTATAGGTTTTAGACCAGAGCTATGAAATTATCTGGTAGGAATTAGGTGGTGATTGATTACTCGACAGTTTCCATTTCATCAATTGGAACATTGGTTTAACAAGTCCCTATTATGCATGAGCCGATGACGCATCGCGTCGCCAAAGGCCGGTCCATCGGTGGCTCATGTTATGCAAAATAAATATCGTCCTGTTTCGCTTAAATAAAGTGTGTAAATTTTTTGTTTCCAAAGATTTTTCTGCGATTTTCACAAGGAACTAAAAGGACCAAGAAAAAGAGTTTGTCAGGCAGATGGAACATGGTCGGATATGCAACCAACTTGTGAAGGTAAAAAAAAATTTACGTTACAAATATTTGTTTACGCGTATTATTTTTGATGTTCTAAAAAATTGATATGCCAGATATTCCTATATTCAGGAAAGATATTCGATCTGATTTAAAAATCACTAACATTCGTAAATGTCTACTTTCAGTTCTAAAATATAAAACCTTCTTCCACAGATGTTGTTTGCAATCCGATTGAATTTCCTATTGACTACGGTACAATAAAATGCACAGACCAATTGAACTACGGGAGTGACTGCACGTAAGTACCAACTGCGCTATTTGCTTGAAATCCACGCACGCGCACTCACACGTATGTTTATTCCTTCGAATAAAACATCAAGACTATGCACAAACTTGTTCTTTCAAGCATACACCTTTCTGTATTAGTGAAAGAATTTATGAACATTCTCTTGTGCACCCGCACGCTTATACACTCACGCTACATTATGGCATTCTCATCAGTTTGAGCTCTTTTGTTCTAAATATTTCGACCTGAACAGTTTTTTTTTTTATTAAAACTGCGTACACTTAGCCAATATAAGTACTGAATACCCAGTGCGTAAATGCAACAAGGTAATCCGCATTCTTTTCTATAATACAGTTTCTACTGCAAATCCGGGTTACAAAGATGGGGACCGAAGAAAGTGACTTGTCTTTGGAATGGAGAATGGTCCGATGGCTACCCTACTTGTAAAAGTAAGAAAATGTATATTTGGAAGCAAATTTTATATAATATTCCTCTGAATCTTCTATACCTCAATTTGTCTTGAAAATCCTATGATTAGCTTATTTAGGTTACAACGTATATGCTTCCAAAAGTGAAAGCAAACAACTCTGTAGCAAGTTGGATTTGTTTGTATTTTACGCTCCGTGAGCTACGCTGTTATTGAACTCACGAAAACGTGCTCCTTTTATGCTCGATGTGGGGAGAAACAATTACATATAAATCTGTATAAGAAAAATATACATCCCATCGATATGTTCAAACACATACTTTCTCAAAACATAGGTAATGTACTTAATAAAATAACAAATTTTTCCAGAATACGATCCGAAATGTCCTGACGTACACAAGCATGGTTCGGCATGTCCTGATACAAACTGTGAAGTCAATGAAGATTGCAATGATGGAGATAAGATTTGTTGTCCGACTAAATGTGGAACTGCAGTTTGCTGGACGAAGCCTAAGCGTACTTTTCCTAAAGGCGAGTGGAATTTCCCCATTGCATAACGTATTTTACATCGTAAACTGTTTATCTCACTACCCTGCGTATCTGTATCTCTATAATCAGAAAATTGAGTGAGTAAGTCGCCCAAGTATCGAACCATTGGTTTTCCGGACTGCATGATTGCCTTTCAAAACGTCTGAGTCATTTATTTATTTTTTCGAATTATTATTTTTATTATTCATGTACATTTTTATTGATCTATGCAGAACTTCTCTACCTTATACTGTTTGGCGGAATCGGAGGAAACCGATGTTCTACAACCAACTGTCTTGTAAACGCATGTCAAGTTACATCATGTCCATCAAATCTTGGTGCACAATGTAGAACAACATGTAATGGATGTCAAGCTAACTTTGTTGATTTCAACAGAGACATAACGAGACAATGTAAGCGAATTTTGTCATTTGACATTTTGCAGAGATTAAAATTTGAAAAATACCAATTTACGACTGGTTTAAATAATTTTTGAGTAAGATTGAGCAAAACATAATCTTTTGGAATTCGAATCTGATTCGGGTAATTTAAACAAATCGCTAATTACGCTACATGACTAATGCTTTGTTTTTTTCCATTTTCTCCGTTATCAAAATATTGAAATATATAACTTGTATTTTCCCGGTGAAATTTGAAAGCTCCACTTTATTTTGCAAGAATTTCGTCCTTCCTCATTAAAAACTTTGACACTGATGGTTCATCAAGGCGCAGGTCAACTGTGGCTTATACTTAAGAAACAAAATTTCGAATTCAAATATTTCATGCTTCGAATCTAGTCGAATAATCGAAATGAATTACCCAGCCCTATTTGTAATACTGATCGATTTGAATCACCCGCCAGGCTCTATTTCTCGCTTCTATTTCGACAAATAAAATAGCTTATTGGCTCCATTTCAGTAAATGTTTAACCGTGTTTTAGGTCGATGCCCCCCAAGATATCCACCGTTCCCAGGCTGCAGTCAACAACAATGCTCACAATATAGATGTATCACAAACAATCAACAATCCTCATACTACTATACCAATCAATACTACGATCCCAACATACAATGTCGTATGAGCAACTGTGGTGGATGTTTTCCTCAATTCTACAATAGATCTGGACGAAGAATTAACTGCAGACAAATACAACTTGTGGCAAATCCAGGTAACCATGAATGGTGGTAGAGTATTTTTTAATTTGCAACCGACTTCATTTTTTTTTATCGATTACACGAAAAAACAAACAAACAGTGAATATTGACTTGCTCATAGTCCGATAAAGCTGATGTTCATTCCTAAGCAATGGCCGGCAGCGCCTAAAAACGCATCAAATCAATAGCCAATTACACGACAAGAGGATAGTGCGAAATCAAGTACCCGTAGCTGCAATTAAAAGCGGAAAACATTCGAACAAAACTGAACGGCTAGTACAATTACAGTTATCTATCCTGAGCGATTGTTATTCTATCATCTCCCACCCAGTTGGTCCCATTGTTCCTGTTGCTTTATTCGTCTCTCATATAAGTAGGAAATACATACGATATACGTTCAAGCCCATCTACAAGCTTATCAATCGCGGCCATTGCACTTTGTGTATTTATACCTAATGATAGCTCAAATAATACTGTTTTCAACCTTACGAAAATTTCTTGACTAATTTATACTTACGTTTTTTTTTCAGTGGTAAGTCAACAAATTGGCGGATGAAGACTGCAGACTTCTAATTAGTTGGAAGCAAAGCCAATACCCATTAAAAATACGAGTGAAAATATATTATAAATACAAATACACATATGGGAAATGTATCATGAATGTTTTTCTCAAGTGGAGGGCGTCACAACTCACAATCATAAATTTTATTTCATCAAGTCTGAGCCACAGATTAGTCGCGTTTTTGATGCTCGGTCCATCGGTAACTCAACAAAACATGTTCAGAATAGTGATGGCAACCTATTCATGAAACTAGGTTGAAAAAGTAATTTCCAACAAAACTAGGTAAAGTATTACTAGGTGATCTAGTTTCACTTTGAATGCTGAGTAGAACCTGGATTGATAACCAGGTAATTGTTGTTTGGCTGCATTAAGGGCATTTTAATTGATTTGGTCTTTAAAATCTTCAAATAGTCTATTTTGAAAGATTTTTCCGTAATGAATTGTTTTTTCGTAATTGATCAATCTGGGTTTCGCTGACACGGGCAGGCGAGTTAGTGAAGGGACGCAAGGCCGTATGTTCAATTTCAAAAGCTTTTCAAGATTAAAATATGCTCCACCTAGTTTTTTACACTAGTTTTCAACGACCTAGTTGTAAAAAAAGTAAATCTACCTATTTAATCTAGTAAATTTGCCAAGTAAAATTTCAAACAGAAAACTCGGTAAAAGCTGATCTAGGTAAATTAAATATTTTTGAAACCAAGTACCGACCTTATTTTCGAAGTACTTTTATCTATTTTCACGATTATAATATGATCTACCAATTCTAACTTTCTCCGGGTGTGGTGTTTTAAGTTCTTTCTAGTGAATTTGCGAGGTAAAATAGGTATTTTCCTATTTTTCAACTTGGTATCTAGTATAAAAAATTAGATAAATCATATTTTAATTTTGAAAAAGCTTTTGAAATTGACAATACGGAAATTTCAATCTTCAGATCTATTAAAAATGTATTAAATACAGCCAAATAAGGAGTAGTTTCCGGGTTTTAATGGAAGCCCTGCCTAGTTTGAGAAGCGAAACAAGATTATCTAGTAATGCTTCACTGACTTTCGTTTGACATACATTATGCTTCAACTAGCACATGTAAAAATAGGTTTCATGTTGATAAAATGTATTTTGAGGCGAAAAGATAATCGCCAATTTGTTTCATTCAAGTCCTATCTAAGCAAGGAAGTTACTGATTATCAAGCAATTACCCCAAAAATATTTTAACAAATAAGCGTCTCCCAATTTTTTATTTAATATATAACGTATCGTAATTTCACTAAATTTTGTATCGTAACTTTACGCTTATTTGCAAGCTCAACAGCGTCATCTCGAGTTCGATATTCAACACTAATTCACTTTGACTCGTGTTCAGTGCGCTCCTGCAATTGTTATCGTTTCTGCGTGCACACTCGTTGCTTTGTAAAATCAGTTAAAATTGTGCTTGTAGTTAATATAGAAAATCGACTGTTTGAGAAAAGATTTTCACGACTTGAAATACAGATACCGTGAAGGTCGGACGTTCTCTCCACCGGTGATGGCATTATCACAAGCCAGGACACGTACTCCGATCGACAATGTGAGGAAACTCACTCTGTTATTCCACATAGATTGACTGATCTACAATGGAAGAATATCACACTGATTGAGCTCAAATATGGGATGGTCATGTACACTGATTGACAATGTGAAGAATTTCACTCTGCACCATGGAAATACAGCTGACGACGTTTTATTTATTTATGAAATTTTAAGATCACAAACGATACTGACAGACTGATAAGTGTAAAAAGAGATTAAGGTAAACCATTCTGGATGAATTTGGACTTGAACCCATGTTAGTATCATTTAATTTTACTGTATATTTGTACGATGACAGTTGAGGGCCGCTTGATCTTTGGAAAGAAAATGGAGATATAATTTGTTAACTTGAAATTAATACAACCTCTTAGTTCGGAATGAAAAACTCTAATAGTCTAGTTTCAATTCATCTGTATTACATGTATCGTATTTTTCAAGTCACGCGTATTTTGCAACTCTCGATTTCTACTTTAACCGAAAGTACAGGCTGCGTTTTGTATTGTTTTTCATTGCCTCCCAGTCTAGTTTTGCTTTGTTTGTTTTGATCGCACAAGTAAACGCCCGACTGAAAAGTCATGAAGCCGCAGAATAATTAACGCCCAACGATTGGCATTGTGTCAATCTTCATTTGTTTTATTTGTTGTGTTTGATAAGCGTGAGTGTTGTAGGTGATTGCGTCTCGTGACGTTATAAACATTTCTTTTAGTTTTACCCACCTTCCAGGGTTTCTCATCAATGTGTGCATATTATTTTTGTGTCTAATTCGAAATAAATTGCAATGTATTAACTTTATTTTTGTCAGTCTCTGGATAAATGAAAGTGAGATTGACCCGATGATATCATCTCATTTCTACTTCTCATAGCAAATATTCAAGACATTCTAATTGCGGACTTTTATTTTTGGTAATTTTGAAAATTTTATTCTATTAAAATTGGCTCAGAGCAAGGCTGCATGAGACACAACATTCTGAAGGTAATAAGGTTTCCCGAAGCCACTAAAGTGCAGAGAGTTGCATAAATGCTGTAATAGGAACTAAGAAACCCCTATACCTGACAAACCGTAGGCGCTGATTGTTCTATGCTACGACAGACGTGCTGCATGGCTAAAATATGGCTTCAAATATGCCAATGACACGAAGCAACTGTATCAGGTGATATTGAACTAGAGTATTGTCAGCTGGCCTGCACGCAGCTGGCTGTTTCAGGCGGTTGGTCCCACGGGGCTGGCTGCTGAGGTCGGCAAGCAGGCCCTTTGCCCATGGCTGATTGTAGTCGTGTTCATATAAATAGGAATTACTTTTTTAATTGAACATATTGCATGAAAGATGGTTTGATAAATGAACAAATGAAATGAAAGTTCTATGGGTGTTCAGAAACGTTTACATGGCTTATTCAAAATTAATTTAAATCAAGGTGTGCAATATAAAGCACAACAGAAACTCAAACACTCGCCAGTAGTGATTGTGTTACTGAAATATGTTTTTATGAAAAAAGAGTGAATGCGCCCAATTTATGTGAAGGTCTATGTCACTGTATCACCCAGCACGTCAATGTTGAATGGTGCAAAACATCGCTTTGTGAAAAATTGAAATCGCTTTACTGGAAAATGAAATATTCTCGGATGTTCTCGGAGAAATGCTTAACTGGTGAGCGTTTACATGGATATCATATGAACCTCGTCTCGTCGGCGCGATACATCAGTACCCCATACTTAACCAAATACGCTTCGACAATTTCTTTTTTGACTTGTAAAAATTTTGTAAAGACCAATTTGTATCATTTACATATTTTTGTTCTCTCTGCAGGAGAACGTTTGAAAAGACTCGTAACAGAAGCCTCTTCCGATCGTACTTCGCGCAAATTTAGATAAAAATAAATCGTATGCGCCATCGTAAGTTCGATGCCACGGAAATGTCAAATTTACAAATAGTCTAATATAATTGCATTGTAATAACGATTGATAACTGCTTCTGTATTGTTCAGAACTTTTCGAGGGAGGAATCGCATGATTCCAACTTTCTACGACATGACCAGGCTGCCACTTGAGATACATATAGTTTTGAATCGAACAATTCCACACTTTTTTCGAAAACGTTCTTATTATATTGATTGAAAATATGATATATTTGTAAAATTTAACAAATCCGATGAAATTGTTCATCACAATTATTATCGGACCATGCTCAATCCCATAACAGGTTCACTCTAATCAACCAAGTTGATTTCAAATTGATTCGAATCCTGTTTCTGAAAGTGGCTCCTCTACCCAGCACACTAAAATATCAAGCATTTTCAACATGATAGTAAAGTTCTTTTGTTTAAAAAAATAATGATTGATTTAAGCTGACAGGATGATCTTTTCTCACTTGTTTGCATGTTTCACTAACTCATTTTATCAAACAATAAATACAATTAATGACAATAATAAAAGACTTATTTATCAAAGGTTGGAAGAAAGATCAGTGGTTGAGAGCTGAATTGACGTACGTCACACTTTCGTACTTAAATATTGGCATTCGAGATAGGGATGTGCCCTTATATCGGTATCGACGGGATCGGCTATATTGGAAATATCGGTATCGGCCGCAAAATGGCTGATACCACCCATACTTATGAATTTTTGGGAATTCGCTTCAACCAAGGCCTAATTGTTTAAGCTAACCGACAATCAGTGGCATTGGTATCGGTTCATTTTGAATATCGAAAGCATATATTTCGGCAAAAAAGTTGTATCGGTGTATCGGCGGTCTTTTGTTATACTTTTGGTTTCGAGGTTTATACTCATTGAATTGGTTTATACGGTTATGGTAATATTTATGTCTACAATTTGTCTTTTCGAGGAATCATCTTCTCGAAGAAAAAAATGTGAGCCGTCTGCGGAATACCCCGGTTGGTTTAGAACAAATGAGATACACATACTTTCCCTACATATTGAAAATTCAGATATACGCCAGTAGATTCTTTCTAAAATTGAGCTTTCTCGTACCGTATATTGTCAGCAAATAGACATCGATAGAGCATTTAAATTAAGATTGGCATAAAGTCATGAACAAAAGGCAGTACAATTATAAAACAAAGGCCAAAGACCCCGCATAGACGGACAGGTTCAGAGTGATTGAAAAAATATGATCATTCCAGTTAGGCCAAGCCTGCCAAAGTTATCACTATTGGGGTGCAACGATTACCAATTTTGCTGTCAGTACTGACACCGGCACTCTAAAATGAGCATATACTGATGCTCCAAAATACCGATACTGAAACTTTACCGACGCTCACCACAAATGCTTTCAACAGTGCTGAAAGCCAAACTTTTAAATTGAAATGCACGAATTCAAAAGGACAGAATAATTTCCGACAAATCAGAGGCCATTTTGACATCATCATTGTCATAGTATGCTAAACGAAGCGTATCAAGCCACGAACAATAGAATTTATTGCAATTATTAGTAATATCAGTTATTTTCAGTCCGATATTGATTTCAAGTAGATTCGAATCTTATTTCTGAAAGTGGGAAAATAGCCCATTTTTTCCCACACGGATACTGATACATCGTCACATCATTACTTGTTACGCCCTGGTGTGAGCGAAAGACATCGGTAAACGAGCGGAGCTAGGCAATACGCGAACTGGAGACCAACATTATGACTACTTGGCAAATTTGTGCCCGGGTAACTTAATGTACTTACACGAAACACTTGCCGGCTTATAAAGGAAATGCTATACTGGTTGGATGCGCAATGCACAACCGGGGTCAGCTTTGCAGAGAAGATTATTCAACAGACTTAATCAAAATATCAATTTATAATTTGCGGACAAGAGGAAAACCTAAAATTGGAAGCGCTAACTGAGATGGTCAAGGGTAAGGTTACCCGGCGATCACTGATATACAAAGAGCTACATGAAATTGAAGCAAGTGCGTGGTGTACGGAAACATTTCACATAAAATTGACTTAGAACTCTCGAGTCACATGCCTTTTGGATTTAGTGTAGATCTATCATTTCGACTCAATAAAAACCTTTAACTTAATCAAGCTTGTTACAAAAATAGCCCATACCTAGTTGATGAAATTCGTTTAGTGACAATTTTTTCAGGCTTGCTCGTTAATAAAGTTTAGCATATTTTTGTTCGAAAATGTCCAATCTCAGATAAAAATTTATTTTTTTGAGAAGCAGGTGCCATAGATGTGATAAATAATTGATTTTGGAGTGATTTAAATTTTTCGATACATTTTCATAATCAGTTACATTCAGTTACACAATTCTGATATCAAGCAGTTACATTTTGAAACGAATATTCCTGAAGTCAATTCCGCTGTCATGTTTTGTGACAATGTTATTGCACGAGAATAAGTCTCGATCGTTATTTAAAAAAAAGAAATAAAATTTAAAATCAAATATAGTATATGGTCATTTAGTTGAATAGCTTTGCTCAAATAGTGAAACATAAGTAAATCATAGTAAAAAGGTTTCTTCGTGAACTTTTTCACTACAATAAACAATTTTACTATCACAATCTAGAATGACGTAGTTAGCCCCGAGGTTATAAGTTTGTTTCACTTTGCTGCTCAGCATCTTTAAGTCATGTCTGGCGAAGGAAAACTTTATAGTGGTGCCTAATCCGGCGGTAATGTTTTAACTTTACTTACACTGAGATTTATAGATATGATCTCTTATAAAACCGGTACTGATATCACAGCAACAAAAATCACTTTTCCTTAATCCTTCTCCAGTAATTTGACTTAATGATATTGAAACAGAATTTTAAAATCGAATTTTTGGACAATCATGGTGGACATTCCATGAGTTGATGGAAAGTATCATTGAGGTCAATCCCCTCTACCCATACTTTCCATAAATCTTATCGACAAAGTGATTTCGAGTATTTAAAATATGAAATTACTAGAAATAAACAGAAAATTTACTGCATTTGTTTCACAGTGTACGTAGAAGCAGAGAAAAAAGTTTTATTCCTATTAATACTGCTGCAAGATCAGTAGTGTTCATCATTTGATGTGATACTTTCCTTGGTGACGTACGTTTCACTATGGAAAACAATCAATATTTTGCTGATGATATTTTTAATTCTTTCGTGCTTCACAATACTCGGTGAGTAAAACTTGATTTTACCATTTTTACCATTTTCAATTATCAATTTTTTAAAGTCCTTTGGAATTACATTGAAATATTTTTTCAAATGAGACCGAATCTTGCTAATTACGAATATTTAATGTTTAAGGGCTGTTTTTTGTTGCGGCCAATATCATATTGACTATTTTTATAATCAAGAAAAAAAGTTAATTAAACCCTGCTAATAATTAGGCCAAAACCAAGTCCGATCAGGATTCTTTTTTCGATTAGGATCAAATCGCTAATAACGTCTAAACTCTAAAATCCTGTTTATAGAATTGAAATATGAATGCATAAGGACCTATTATCCGGTAAAATTTCAAAGTTTTACTTCATTTTGCAAATTTTTGTCAGAAAAATTCGATGAAAAAATCCTATACGAAGCATGGGACACTGATGGATGGCGCCGTCATGGCGCGGATAATAAATTTTTGACTAAGATTTTTTGATTTTTTTATTGATTTATACAAATTATTTATACTATGACTAGATACGAGCAACAAAATTGAATTGTCCAGCCGTACCCATAATGTAATCCCAAAACACACACTATTTTATTCCGTCAGTTTATAAGAATATAAGGATTCTTCTTTCGCGAATAATTCTTAAATATAAAAAGCTTATTCACTGCGAATATATGTTCGTCGTTCCTATTGCCGAGCCCTGTAGGTAGAGCTGGGCAATTCGATTCGGTTATTCGAAGCACAATTTATTCGAATCAATCGAGAATCGCTCACAGGTTCAAAAAATCGCTAAATAAACTAGAATTTTCAATTTTAACTATAAAATACAACCGATTTGGGTCAAATTTGACCAAAATCGATTTTATTTTGTCGTTAAACTATGACAATTTTTGCTCTTGAAGTTGTGTGAATCAGTGTGAATTGAATTAGTGTGAATTGTAAGTAGTGTGAATTGAAAATGCGCTATAACCTATAAATTTATTGATTTCCACAATGGTGACAAGTTGTAATGGTAAAAACGGGATATTTGTTATTTACGTAGAATTAGTGATTTGATCCGATTCGAAAAAATATTCGAATCAGATTCGAATTCCAAATTATTCGGTTTTGCCGAGGTAGGTCGAAATGACGATAGTCCCAACGCATTTCCTGCGTGCTATAAAAAGGGAACGAAAAGGAAACAATGAGGTGATAAATAGTTTCCGTCCAGTTCAGATACCAATCACTGTTTTGACCGTGATAGTTTAGTTCTGAATGGGATGTTTTCTGCTTAAAGTACAGTAGCTGGCACTTTATGTTGAGGTATCTTTTTGACATATGAGTGGTAAAAAAAGTGTTTTATTTCTTGACGTTTAAGACTTGATTGTATTCATATCTTTTTCAAATTCATATAAGCTAAATCTGAGATAAGATTAATGCAGTCTAGGCGGAACGTATTTCATTGAACCGTTAAATAAATTAGCCCTCTATTTATGATAGCATTGCGTGGTATCTGCTCTTCGATAGTGTTGGCACCTCTAAGTTAAAGTTCCGAGTATATACACCTAGTATACCTAGAGTGTATTTTCAAAATGCATTACCTGGTTTCACCGATATCTGAGATAACTACTTCTACCGAGTTTAACTAACTTTACCTAAGAAATTTACTAGATAAAATATTTTCATTCACTTAATTTTTAACTCGGTACCTGGTGCAAGAATATATTTAACTAGTATAATAAAATAGGTGAATCATATTTTCACAATCAAAAGTTTTTATGAGAAACTATATTTGTTGAATTCAACCTCCAAATCTATCAAAAATGCCCTATATGCAGCCAAATGAAGATTATCTAGTTTACCTGTTTTTTAAACTAAGTTCTACCTAGTTTTTTTGTGAAATTAATTTGCCTAATACTTCACCTAGTTTGGCGGTAAATTTGTTTCACTTTACCTCGTTTAAGAAAAACCAAATTGCCATCATTACTCCTGAGGTAAACGAAGTGTATAAATTTTGAGTTCAAAGCCAAAGCGTTTGAAAAATATTAAATGAACGAAAAATATATATACTTGAAACTTAAAACACATATTTTCATTCAAAAAGTACAAACTTTCGAACCATCGTTTCTGCAGGATCCCAATCATCAGCTTGCAGTTTTATATCCTATAACAAAGTTGCCTACGACAGAAGATGCTTTTGGGTAATACGTGATCAATCGTCTATGACTCGCAACGAAGCAGATTCTGCGTGTTCCGAATATGGAACTCTGGCCAACATTGACAATGAGGCACATTATGACTTGGTCTTGGATTTCATGAAAGATGTCATCGGTCCTGATTCCGTCGATAGCCTGTTTCTTGGGATGAATTGGGATCCTGTGGTGGGTACACTTGTTTAGTTTCATCCGCTCAAACATTGCATTCAATAAACTAGATCTGGGAAGTATTAGCGTGGGGACCACGGATGTCCAGTCGCACCCCATACCCGAACAAATAAATAATTTTCATGTCCCAATCGGGGTGGAAGTTTTAGATCAATAATCTTCTCATTTTTCCTGTGACTCTACGTGATTGTTGGGGGAAGTCGTCAGAAGCGCTTGCGTGATTCAACCGCCGAGAAGGCGCCCAGCAGACCTCTCGCATATAGCCACTTCACACGGGATAAAAACGTCAGTGACAATCAGAGATTCGTATTCTCAACGCGTTACCGATTGAGCTAACCGGATATACCATAGTGATCTATTTGATTCCTCATAACTCAATTTATTTAAATACCGGTACTGCTCACACCTTTCCCACATATTTACCCACATCACCCCACACTATGTTATCATCGTTAGTGGTAGATATTTTACTACAGCGGTTCAGTTCGGTTAGGGATGTTTTTTCGCTCGTTCATTTTTTTTTTTGATTGGCTCGAAAAAACGTCACACCTTGCTCGATTCACTCGTTTTTTTGAAATAAAACATTACATTGCAGTTGACGGTGTTTAATTTCTGTAACTTTTGCTTCAAAAGATATGATGATAAAATGTGATTGTTTATTCTGCGTTGAAAGATATTTTGAACCACGACGCCAGTAATCAGAAATATTATTTTGTCTGGCATGGCGCTAGCATTTTTTGCCGCGGCGTGGTCCATCTGTGGCTCACGCTTAACAAAATAAAAATCCTGATTTGGCATCGTCGAGAGTAGGGCAGGGCAATTCAATCCGAAGCACGAATCATTCGAATTAATCATGAATCGTTCATACCAACAAAAACTTCTTAAATGAACTAGGATTTTCATTTTTGACAATGAAAATGCAATCGATTTGACAAAAATCGATTATATTTCGCTGGAAAAATGTGAAAATTGTTGCTTTTAATGTGAATTGAAAATTCCCTATAGACTGTAAATTTCGTCATTTTTACAATGAAAATGATAGTAAAAATGGGATATTTGATAATTCAGAGAATTAGTGATTCGATCCGATTCGGAAAAAAATATTCAAATCTGATTTGAATTCGAGATGATTCGATTTTGCCTAGCCCTAGCCGAGCGACATAGGTTGCAGTAAAAATAAAATTAAGGTTTCAATCAGATTTCGAGTTTCGTTTCTTTTTTAGATCGATGTAAAGTTCTCAACCATGATGTTGAATCGCAAGATATTTCCTGTCCGAACCCAACACCAGGACTTACTTGTAGGTGTGTAATACATCCAATGATACCAGTAGCGGTTAATTTTTGTTAAACTTTAAAATGTATTTTGCTTTAAATTGAGTTGCTGCTTTTTTGACGAAGGTCGGAGAGTAGAGGCGATTTGGCCGCCTAGTGGCGGACTAGTAGTATCATCATTGTCATCGTAGGTTGAAAATCTTGGGTTCGAGTCCCCGCAAGTCCGGCTATTTAATCCATACCCAGCATTCAACCCAGGGTGTAATAACTTCCCAGCCCAGATTATAACTTTCCTTCAACATAAGTGGCTATGATATATAAATATTTGAATATTGATTCCAGCCTTGACCAGAACGAAATTCAAATTAAAAAAAAATTCACAATCGCTGAGCGCAAATACCCTTCAACACAATATATACTAATGCGGTTCAGTTAATACAAAATGCTTCTAAACCTGCAGCTCACGGGGTTTCAACTTTGAATGTCAATTTTGCTTCGAAAAGATATGTTGATAAATCATGATTGTTTATTCTGCGTTGGGAATTATTTCGAACCACGACGCTATTGATCAGAAATAATATTTTGTCTAGCATGACCCATAAATGGACTGCGCCTCGGCGGAGCAATCCATCATCACAAAAACGTTAGTGTACAATGGTATTTAACTGGTTAAAATGAGAGAAAAATATGTCAGTTCATTCTGCAGTAGACGAATGTTGAAAACACGGCCATATCATATTTCGAACCAGGACACTCTGCAATTATTAGTTTTAATACGTAGATAGAATTTATCTAAACCTCATTTATACTTCCTGCGAGGAAGCTTTTATCCAAACGTCATTTATCAATATATATATGAATATATAAATATATATATATATATATATATATATGAATAAATTGAATATTTTTCGATTTTTAAAGTCATCATGTTGTGCGGTTTATGCCAGTAATAGGCATGATACACCCACATCAGTGCGTTCCTATATCTACTTTTTATTAGTCGAAAAAAGGTAATTTAACAGTTTGTATTTCAATATCACCATTTCAAATTACTATAAAATTGCGGTGGTTTTACCGCGTATTTGTCCCAGTGGGCTTCCACAACGATGCATTATTCGCGTGCTAAAACTATTAGTACTGCTCGTTCAATTCGAATTATTGGGAGATGATATCGGTGATGTGGTTCAGGATATTGGTCTTTTGTTATTTTCGATTTCCCCTTTAACAAAGCAATCCATAAACCATATCTTTAAACATATGTATTATGTAAATATGAATTCTTGTTAATTCGCTGACGTGAATAAACAACAGAGCGGCAACGACATCTCCACAGTCTCGTTAATTACATAACTGTGGCAGATGCGACGATGAACACGCTCCTTCCTTCCATTCAATAATCTCTCTAAATACAGAATAAGCCGGAAGTAGCGCTTTAACTTAACTGTCGTGGCGAACTCGAATTTTTCTAATCATGGTTATTGTTTCTTTTATATTCTTTTAAATATTTCAATTAAAAAAAATAATATTTACCTAGTTTTTTATACCAGGTGCCTAGTTTTTTCAACCGTTCACCTAGTTGAATCATATGTAAATTCACTTATTTCACCTTGTAGATTTACTGGGTAAAACTTCAAACAGAAAACTCAGTAAAGTAAAACTAGGCATTTTATATTTTGTGAAATTGGGTAAAAGCATGATAAATAAACTTGTTAAACTGAGAATACTAAGTTACCTAAGTATACTAAGTGCACTAAGTATACTAGATAAACTCGATCATTTTACAGCCAGTTTTTTCATCAATTATTAGGTTATTCTGCTCTTTTTTTCATCAATTATTCGGTTATTATGCTCTTGAATACTTAGCGAGCATTTGTATTCAATAACGAATATTCGATTATCTTCTTGAAAGCTTATCGAGTCGTTACGTTGTGTAAGCTCTTTCTTAAAAAAATATTCGATAATTATATTTTGGAACAATTTCGTAGTCTTCAGTTCTAACAAGCCTTTCCACTCTTTCAGAATTGATTGCAAATCTGGGTACATTTATCCAGATGGCTTAAAATCTGTAAAATTCACTTGTCAGGAAGATTTGACATGGGATAAAGAAGTATCAGCATGCAAACGTGAGTACAGAGACGGCTTGGCAGTTTACCGATATTGACATTTCGTGGCAAATCTAAAAAAAACTGACGGTCGATTTTTTTTATTTTTTATGTTTTTTTTAAGGATTGTGTTAAATTTCAACTACGTGCAAAAATAATATTCTCCCAACGAAACAAACCATGAGGTTTACGAGATTAGTCTTTTGTTATTTTCGATTTCAGCTTAAGCAAAGCTATCTAGAAACCATATCTTTAAAACATGTAAATAGTAAACTTTTCTTGTTAATTTGCTGACGTGAATAAACGACAGAGCGGCGTCAATGTTTCACAGACTTGTTAATTAAATAACTGGGGCTTATGCGACAATAAACACACTCCTTCCTATTTCTTTCCTTCATTAATTTATCTAAATAAGGTCGGAAGTTGGCTTTAACTAGGCCTGTCGTGACAAACACGAATTTCCCTAATCATTGATAATATTTCTTGTATATTCTGCTCTTCGTTTTAACCTATTTCTGTGCTTTACATTCTATTTTTGGCGTAAGGGAACACTCGTTGAATTTATCATATTTTTGCGGGGAACACCGCTTATTCGCACTCAAATTTAATTAAAAAAATGGAATAGTATAAACATATATTCCCGACGAACACATGCTATTGAATGTTTTTATTTTATTGAAATCAAGAAATATTAAACACATCATCAGGTATAATAGCCCAGGGGGTTATTATGTTCGCATTTTGGACTGAAATGGAATAAAATGAACTTTATTTCACAGTGTGCAAATAACAATTTTTACAATTTTATCTGATTAAAAATCTCGTGTTTGAATCTCGGCAAATATGAATTTTTTCTTCATGCTCATCACTCAACCCTGGTTGTAAGAACTTGAGTAGGCGCGGCCGAACCGGAAAGTTCTTATTTCTCCAATAAATGTAACACAGTTCGAATTACAAGTGGCCGCTAGTACGTACAAGGCCTTGCTCACGGTGAACTACTCAGGTGAGTGACACTAAAAAAGAACCAATCAACGGCCACTTATTTTAAAAATGAGCTACTAAAAAAGTTGCAGTCAAAAATACAACTGCGGTTTCCGGTTTCCGCTTATGTTCGGCAATTAATAATTTTGCGCTCATAATGAAGCGAAGTAATTTCATCCATGCATATCACTTATCGCATATTCTTGTAATAGTTAGAATACTTTCTCCCTTTTCTTCACAGTAATTGAATGTGTAGCTCTTGACAGGAGTTTCGAAGGAAAACCCGGAAATGTCTTATGCACGGGGAAAAAATTTCAAGATACATGCACGTGAGTAGGAGATCTGTCTTTGATTACGTGCTAGTGATGATGGTATTAAAGTTTCGGATTTGAAATTCGGTCAGACACATATTTTTGATTTGCATGATTAATATACCTAATGCTGTGATATGGTCTGATTTCACATATATCTTGGTAAAAACGTCATCGCAGTATAGTGGAAAAATGGATATTATATAAATTATTATTCAGTAAACGCAAAAAAAATTCTTTTTTTTCGTTGATAATTAAGATGAATGTGACAAATATACTTAGGTGAATGGATTCAATTTCAAATGCTTCGATTACTTCCATTTGCAGTTAGGCAACTTGTATTTAACCAATTGCCAAAAAATAAAATCATACCTGTTCAAATTAAACAATGGAAGAAAAATAAAAATCTATATGTGAAAAGAAATTATCATTTTCCATTTTCAATAGATTTTTGAGAAAGAAATCTTTCATCTTTAATATTTTTTTCGGCCCGGACTAATAAAAAACGCGTTTCCTACTATCCCGAATACAACAATAACAAGGTCGCACTTCACAAAAAATACATTGAGCGATCACTAGTTAGGACGGGACAAAACAGATACATTTGAAAATATGTTTAACACAAATTTTTCTTTAATTTGTTCAGATGATTCATTCCACATAATCTGAATATCTATCTCCTTTTAGATTGCATTTCGTTATTAATAAACAAAAGTTTTACTTCAATTTTACAAGTTGTTATTCTTCTTATATCATAGTCAAACGTATATTACTAAACTAAGATTGGTCAAATTAATTCGCTGCTTCGAGTAGATCCGAAGCACAAAGTATTCAAACGAATCGCAAATCGTTCATAATAACAAATTAATTCCGAAATTCGGTCAAATTGTCATCTTAAATGACAAAATGGGATCAATTTTGGTGAGATTTAACCAAATTCGACTGTATTTTGTGGTTAAAATGCAAAAAATTATACCTCAGACATTGAATAAGAATTAATGATACATTGCCTCCATGTCTGCCTATTCAAATAAATGCTATTCATAGCTATAAATATTTTGATTTTCGTAATGGAGAATAAGGTTAATTGTAAAAATGGGGTATTTATTATTTATATAAAAATAGTGATTCTATTCGATTTGAAAATAATAACCGAATCCGATTTGAATTGCAGATGATTCGAATTTTTTTGCCCAGCAATAGTTACAACTCAATGGCATATTAAATATGAATCTAAAACAGAAATAAACCAACTACTGCGCGAGGTGCAGAATGCATCTTTCACGTTTTTGGGTCTAATGTTCATGGTGTCAGTATAACAAAGTGCTTTAAACTAACTCGCTCAAGTAATTATACCTTGGGTTGAATTGTTATGCTCAGGGAGTATTTGTGAGTGAGATGCTTGCCGGGCTCAACCTCGTTGTCAGAGTAATTTCCATTTATTAAGTTTAATGCGCCTAAAAAACATTTAGATTTGGATCATATACCTGTGATTATTTTCCTAGCTTCTACTGTGATTATGGAAGAGAACTAAAAGGACCAAGAACAAGAACTTGTATGGAAGATGGATTGTGGTCGGATATTCAACCAACTTGTGAAGGTAAAGAATCTTAGGCTGTACTATACATTAAGATACATTGCCCTTGGCACTACCAGACTTTTGATCAGGCAAGACAATGCTTTTAGCAATACACTTCATGGGATTACACAAGCAAATATAATAAATATATGTATAAGTCCGAACCAATTACTCAAGTACCATTGAAATTTTTTACCCTTGATAAAGGAATGGAAGAAATAATTTATCTCTTACAATTCAAATATTTGAATGTTACTCTTTTTTTTTCATAAACAGATATCGTTTGCGATCCTATTGACTTTCCTGCTGATCGAGTAAAAATAACATGTACGAATGACTGGAACTATGGAAGTGATTGCAGGTATTTTGCTAAAACCTTTCCTTCCCCATACAAGTGTCTGATTATGGCCAGAACGATTAGTTTTTTTTTTAACTCAGACAAAACAAACCTCCATTTCCTTAACCGTTGCATAAATCAAATTGCCTTACCAATCTCTTCAATTCAGAATTTTTGAGATATCAAGTTAAAAACCGTCATTTGAGCAAACTCATTAAAATATATCTATCTATTTAATATATCTGGATGTTCGTCAGAGACGTTTTTGCATTCACAGCTTCTCCGCCGTTACAGAATCCTTTGGCCTTAAATTTTCAGAAACAATCATATTTCAACAAGGTGTGTCACGGCACTTTTCGTACTTTTATTTGACAAACGCAATATTTATTTTATGCTTCCGGTCTTTCTCAGAGTGAATTTCGATAAAGAAAAATGTTTAAATGTGAAGCAATGATTGCGATCTTACACGTAAAATATAGTCGTACTCGGTGGGACAAGATTTGTGGTGTAAGAATCTTCCTCTGCTCATCCTTTAATTCATGCATATGTTTTTGAACGTTCTTTTAACGTGTGTTTCATTACTTGCCATCGCTGCAAATAACAAGCATAAATGTCCAATAGCTCTAAAGGCATTTCAAGGGCACTCACTGCACTTCAATATGCCAATTCAGTCAGTTCTTTTTGAAATGGTTTTTAACTTAGACTGCAGTCGCTAGTACTACTTTTGAACTAATTCCCTGAAATTTTAGTGGTTGTTTGTCGGCTACTTTCAGCCGCCCTTGGAATAAGCTTTAATGCTAAAACCGCTGATAAATTTAGAAAACATAAAATTAAAAGCACCCGCATCTGAAGCAGAAAATATTTCATACAGAATTGACCTGCCGTTTCAATTCAAACGTGCTGGGTTCAAATATAAACCCAAGGTATATATTATAAAGAGAAATTTTAGCAATAAAGGAGATTTGATGCAAACTTTGGAGTTTGTATTTTTTCTGGGGGTGATTTTTTTCAATCTTTAGAAAGAATCTCTTACGAGCAAAGGTTTTATTCTATGAGAAGACAATAGATTTCTGAATAGTATCCAAGTAAATGATCATGTCATGTACGGGAATTATTCCGATTTTGAAAATCAGTGATTAAAGTTCGCAAGGTATCGGAAGCAAAATTGTAAAATTATGTTTTTCGAACTATGAGTTGATGTTGCAAATTAATACTTATAATTTAGTGGTTTAATTTAAAAATGTACTCCCTTCCTCGAATGCTTGTTGATAAATATTAATTCCTAACACATTTTGATATTATTTACAGTTTCTACTGCAAATCTGGATTGGAGAGATGGGGACCGAAGGAAGTTACTTGTCTTTGGAATGGAAAATGGTCAGATGGTGTCCCTACTTGTAAAAGTAAGATAGTTAGCGGTAATAAGCGGAAGATATTTAAAAACAGAAGATTTATTATAATTTAAATGTAATCTGAGAAATTTCAAAAAATTCCGTAGGTTATTGGCGAGTTCAAATATTGGAGACAAGATGCGGTTACAAAGGCAGAACATATCAATTTTCCCAGCTTTCGCCTCTTGATGCGATTTAATGATAACAAGTTATTGAAATAAACTTTGTTGAACTATTTTTGCAGGTTTATTGATGTGCTATAACGTCATTACCTTTGATAAATTTTTGTTAGATTAAGACAAAATTATATTGTCAATTATTTGTTCAGTTAATTAACCTGATCAATTCTGAACATTCGCTAGACATCTCATACTTATATAATAATATAATAAATATTTGTTCGTTAGGAATATCGAAGCAACAATCTAGCTAGTATTATCACAAACTTCGTTTTTGTTTTTAGAATACGACCCAAAATGTCCTGATGCCCACAAGCATGGTTCGTCATGTCCTGATACAAACTGTGAAGTCAATAAAGATTGCAATGATAAAGATAAGATTTGTTGTCCGACTAAATGTGGAACAGCAGTTTGCTGGAAGAAACCAAAACGCACTATTCCTACAGGTTCGTCCCGTAATATTGAAAGAACTCTGAGAGCTAGATAATTTATCCTAATATATCTTAGATGTCATTTAATCACGTTTTTGTAAATGTAACTCCTTCGTTGCGATAAAACAATTTGAAATTAAAATTTAAGAAAATGCGCGAAAGATATTTAACTTACTGGAATATTAAAATAGGTGTGCTGAGAGTCCGATAATTATGATGTTTTACATAATTCATTATACTCATCTATCGTGATATAAAGTAGCATTTTTATGAGGCTTTTGGATTTATACCGAACCAAGTATTTTTGAAACGCGGATTGAGAATTGCACTGATGTATTTTCTGCGTGTCCTTAGTGGCAACCAAAAAAATCACAAAACAAAGAAGAACAGTTGCAACAAATATGGCGCAGCTGCTGATATTGGTATTGCAAATTTTGGGAAATTAGAAAGTAAGTTTTAGATATCGTTACAACTTTAAGCTAGTATTGGGATTTACCAGTACCATCTCCCCTATTGACTATGTACCAAATGAGGAATAACCCAACAACCTATGCCGGCGAAAAAATTTATATCACAAAATTGAGCTTAAGATAAAAAAAAGTATATAAAATATAAAGATAAGAAAAGTATGAGATGGTGGATCTACTGATATACACTCATGACTGTTAGTTTTCGCTATAATTTTTTCCTTTTGGACGTTGCTTCCCGTTTTGCTTACAGTAAATTTTTCGTTTGCTCGAAGTAAAATAAAAAATATTTGTCATTTTTTTTTTTATAAAAAGAAATACAATATGTTTTACAAATTGTTTATTTTTAATAAAATTCGCTTTCAGCAGGCGCAGGAGTAGTACTAAAAAAACACAATCAACATTCATTGTAGGACAAAGAACTACTACAAAATGCACTATAGTTGAAATTGGTCTGATAATAATAAAGTCAAGTTAGTGGTACGCTCTCTGGTCAATTGTGAAACTACCCATCACTTTTTCCTCTTATCACACCCGGAAAACACAATTCCAAATCTTCATGAAAATTGGAAAAGTCATTGCTAATAACTATTAATTATATATTTCCAGAACTTTTACACCTTCTTTTATTGGGAAGATTGGGAAACAGAGGAAATCGATGTTCTACAACTAACTGTCTTGTAAACGCATGTCAAGTTACATCATGTCCATCAAATCTTGGTGCACAATGCAGAACAACATGTAATGGATGTCAAGCTAACTTTGATGATTTCAACAAAGATATAACGAGACAATGTAAGGGAATAAAAACTCAAATAAAATGATAAATTATTGTTTATCCTCGCTGCAAAAATCATAACAAGGCAATGTAAGCTACGCATCACTGACTTCCTGCTTTCGAATCACATTGAGGAATGATTATATGCGAGAGATCTGCTGGGCGCAACGCCGGTGCACGGTGATTTTCGCAAGCGCTGCTTACGGCTGCCTCCACCAACCATGTCCATGCGCAGGAAAAATGAGCAAATGTTTAGCCAAAAACCTCCACTCCCGATTCGGAACTTGTGTCTGCACGAGAGGTCGTGGTTTGCGGTATGATTAAGCTGTATTCTCGGCTCTCCTCTCCCGCAGGATAAAATGAAATCCTATCCTAATTATAAAATACTTCGGATTAAAAACATGTATATATTTGAAGATTTCCTGACTTAAACTTATGTCTTTTTTATGGTGTTTTTTAAGGCGTCCATTATGTGATATTTTACCAAGTATTAGCGGCGTATAATTGTGTTTTTTAAGCAAACCACGAAAATATTTTGCAGACGCAATAGACTACCAGTGCAGACAAGCAGTTAACGCATCTATGCATTTTGATGTGCTATATGATTTGAAGATTCATTAAAAGCATTTGCAAATTATATTAGCATGCAGAAAAAGAGAAATTTGATATTAAAAAATATAAAAAATTTTTATGGATATTAAGAGCATTGAATTCGTTAGTATTTAGCATTGCAAATAGTTAAGCTTGATGATATCCCGAAAACGATCTATTTCTTCTATTTTTGACGCCATCGAGGCAACGATCGTCGATTTTGTCCCATTTTGTTACCCAATTTTTTTTTCTTTTTGGTAGAGTCATATATTAATGCCGGTTATTCATTGTCTTACATTCTGTATTACAATTTAGTATTTGTAATATTGTTGTTTCTTTTAATTATAAACTCCGCACTTTCACAGGCCGATGCCCACATCGATATCCACCATTCCCAGGCTGCACTCAACTACAATGTTCACAATATAGATGTATCACAAACTACTATACCAGTCAATACTACGATCCCAACATACAATGTCGTATGAGCACCTGTGGTGGATGTTTTCCTCAATTCTACGATTTATCTGGAAAAAGAATCATCTGCCGACAAATATTGCAATTTGTTGCCAATCCAGGTAATTGGGCACTGATAAAAGACATACAGTTGTAAATACTTTGGCGGCACTATGCAAAAGAGGATTTTGAATTTTAATTTTAAAAAGATATTTTCTCATCTTTAAGGTTAAAGTTGAAACAGGGCAAAATTGTTGCCAAGGAAAACTTTTTTAACACATCACAAACATTGAATCTCTATTTCTTTTTTCTAAAAATAACGAACCTTTTTCGATAAAAATATAAAAAAAAAATTATCCGCGAGGACCTTGTCGATTACATGTTTGCATCGCAGATCGAAGATCTTAGATTTGATCTCGTGCTCACCACTCAATACAGAGATAATAACTTGGTATGCCGAAACCAAACTTTAATATATGTGCTGCAATATTATCCAGAGTATACTTATGTTGATCACAATAAGAGATCACAATAAATAGATGGAACGCACTGTGAGAAAAGAGCGGTAAAATTACGACATTTTGACAATAATTTTATGCGGTGAATAAACCTGAAAAATTGGCTTGTTTTGTCCAATTATGGACTGTTGATCGAATGCACCCCCAAAGTACGTCAATCAACAGTCCGTATTTGACATAAAACTTTATGACAAGGCGGTTTTGAATTCTGCATTTACTGGGAATTTACAGTAAATTTACTGCACCTTTGTCAAATTACCAGGAAA
The DNA here is from genome assembly GCA_963675895.2 of Styela plicata. NCBI lineage: Eukaryota > Metazoa > Chordata > Ascidiacea > Stolidobranchia > Styelidae > Styela > Styela plicata. The sequence continues at coordinate 7,248,806 of OZ023140.1, forward strand.
GGGTTTTCGTAGAATAAAAAATTGTCTTTGTATTTATGCTTAACTTTTTTTCAGTTACAAAATTGGCAACTGTTGGACAATCAACGGTCATCGGCAAATAATGAGAAGTACAGCTGGAAAGATGCTGTTAATTGAGAGAACTATGTGTTGTGTACTGAAATTGCTTTGTGCTAACAAAGTGATAAATAAATACACTGGGACAAAAGTACAGAAAATTTACTGGTCATTTTCAGTAATTGCATGTTTCCGAAGTTAGAAAAACGCCGTGGTGATAAGATTTATGCCAATTACATGCTGTTGATGGACCGGATCTTCGCCCATATTTGGCCAAAAAAGTTAATTTTGAATTTTTTCAATACCGCAAAGTGAAACTACTGTCAAAAACCAATGATTTTTTTCCTATTTTGTTATAGTGTTGTAAATAGCATAGACTGTTACAAATTTGCATTTTTTAAAATTTTAAACCTCTATGTCTAGTAAGTGCCCGTTGGTTCCTTCAAGATACTGCTTCTGGCCTGTCTCAGAGTGAATTGGAATAAAATATACCTACTTAAGTCGGGCGGCGCGTCGTTTCCATAGTCCATAATTAGCCAAAAACTCAATATTTTGTGGTATTTTTATCGACGATACGAAACGGCAATTTCGTTATGGTTTTGCCTTAGATTTTAATAGATAAGTCATATTCAATGAGGAAATTTCTCATGATATTTTGAGTATTGGTGAGTGATATATATGGCTGGACCGAAGCATTTAGAATTTGAATCCGATTCGAATATTTTTTCGAATCGCTTCGAATTACTAATTCTGTGTAAATAATATTTTTCCAATTTCTAGTATTACAATTTGGCTCCATTGTGAAAATGGAAAAATTTATAGTTTGATACGTGCCTTCCATGCCTAGGAGCAACAATATTCGTAAGCTGTTTCCTTCGCCAATCAGGTCCAGGTCTAAACTGTATTCTCAATCACAGGTTAAAAATGGCTTCACTGTAACAAAAATGCAGTGAAATCACTGTAGTAAGTCAATTAAAATAAACCTAGAATATCAACTTTTTTTGTTAAATTATGGGCTGTTGATGGAACGCATCGCCCAGGTGCGATTGCTGAGAATGACCAGTAAATTTCTTGTACTTTTCAAAACGCAAAAATATTAATTGCTGAACACATATTGTGATGTTTGTGATTAAAATGCAATTGTATGAACTTTTCTAGTAGCTCACTTTTGTAAATAGGTGACCGTTGGTTTTTTTTCATTGTCACTGACCTGAGTGAATCACCCTGAGCAAGAGCCTGCACTAACTGCCAGGATTAGTAATATCGAAAAGTAATCATCTTTTTGGTTTACTCTAATCTAGCAATTTATAACACTCTTGCTTGAGTGGTGGGTGGGTTAACAAATCCGACCTGCAGGGAATCGAAAACAAAATATTCAACCTGTGATGATAACATGATAACCAGGTTCATCGGGCGTAATGATCTGTCTGGGTTTGGAAATATGCAATTACTACTGAAAACATTAAATTTACTGCCCTTTTTTTACAATGTATTCCGACGCCCTATAATTTTATACTTGATGTTTGTTTATGAAATTAATTTCAGAGTTTAGTCCAAATCGTCTTTGAAAAAGAACAAAATAAATAAAGATATTTTGTGAGTTTCCTAATTTTGCGATGCAAAGTGGAATGCTTTCGCCATTTCCCAGGGGAAATAGTATAATAGTTGCACAATTCTTGTTTGGGATATTTTCCCCATAGTGCAGTGACAGGTAGTAAATCTTTAAAAACAAATGTATATTTGTTGGTTTGTCCTGCAAAAGTAAAGGCTTCGCTATAACTCTACATTATATACCATTTGGTTCTCTCGTTTGCTTGATGACACTACTTTGTCCCACGTTAGATCTTCCTGACAGGAATATTACAGTTCCACAGTCATCTTGATAAATGTCAATCCTAAAAGAGAGACAAAGACCAGATAAGTACTTCAAAGTATCGAATAATTCGTTAAAAATAACTCATCAAAATCGAATATTCAAATAGTTTTTGATAATAATATCTCTGTAGGTATAACTAAATAAAAAACGAGTTGCCGAATGGTATTCATAATGGCCAAGGGCTTGCACAAAAACTCGGGATCGAGTCCAGTTAATTCGGGTCCAGCTCGTTAATCTATGCTCACCACTTCGGCCGAACCGAAAAATCGTTTTCGTCTGAACATCTTTTGCCAAGTATGAGTCATTGATGTATCGCGTCGGTCCCTCTGTGACGCATGCTTGACAAAATAAAAGTTTTGTATTGTCCACCTGTAAAAGGCTGCCAGTACACGGCCTTGTCCACTCAATTAAATGGTTATATAAATATATCAATAATCGAACATAAAGGAGTGATAGGTAGTTTTTCTATCATACGGAAATGACAACATTCCATTCTCCTTAAATTTTAATTTGCTTTGCTTCTTTATCTTAGAGTGCTGTTACTGCTTCTTCTTTATTAAGTCAAACTTGCACAGAGTTGCACAGAGGTCAATGGACAATAAATTGTGATGTCACAGATACGAACTTGAGACATTGGTTACTAGATAATCGCAAGTTCTGCAATATGTAACTCCCCTTATTTATTGAATATTAATCGATTGTTACATATATCAAGACTTATGTATACGTTTGCAAATATTCAGTATTTTTTGCACGAATGGTAAAAGTGTTTGTATATATTATTGCATTAAAAAAAATATTAAAAAAAATCTTATACAAATACTGCGAACGACTAGTAGCTTCGCAGCATTTTTTTGTGTTGATACATAAGTAGGAAAAGTGACATTGACTATTTGCCTTTGTACCCTTTATTTATTCTCAACCCTTTGCCAATAACGGTCGTTTTTTAATTATAGCTTGTATGACTCTCGGGACAGTCTCCAACGCAAAACGCAGGGAAGGAGGGATGCATGACACGGACCTATAGTCTTCTGATCCGAAATCAGACATGTTATACATTGCGCCACGTGCCCTGCCTTCGACGACATTCAAGAAAAAAACGCAAAAAAGGTATCTTGATTGGTCCCGTCGTGTATCGGTCAGCAGTCAGGACTTTGAATCCTGTGATCAGAGTTCAAATCTCGGCGATTTGTTTTCTGTAATTTCGGAAATGTGTGATAACACGCTGCATCTTGGTTGACCAAAAAAAAGCCATTGCAAATAAAACATAAAACATAGATTGGTAAACAAGTTAGAACCGCTGTCGGAAATACTTCAAAGAAAACATAATCCCAACATTTCATGCATTCGTTATGAATAAAGTGCAGCGAATTCTTATAGACGCTGAGAATATCAGCTTCACTACTGTTATTTAGACATCACGATATGGAACGACAAGCGCGTTTATTGTAACGGCACATTGTTTGGATAAAAATTGTGTGCAAAAAACAGAACTATTAAGAGTACATCTCTTTCCTGGTTCACACACAGCAACCAACATCACAGAAATGATAAATCAAATTCTCATTGAATTTGATATATCATTCCATAAAACCCACGTCTTTTTGAGAGATGATGGCGCAAATGTCACAAAGGGTATCAACGTATCCGGTCATGCTGGGTTGTCGTGCTTTCTTCATACTCTTCAATTAGTTGTCCATGATTGTATACTGGCACAAAAAGCAGTGAAGAATGTGATTTTATTGTGTAAAAAATCGCAAGTCTCTTCAGCCACTCGCAGTTGGCATGTAATAAACTGGAGTATCTCCAGACGCTGCATGGGCCGCCACCACTGAAAATAATGCAAGATGTTCCTACACGTTGTAATAGCACGTACCTCATGATGGATCGCATAGTTTAACAGAAAAATGCAGTAAACAGCTACTTTGTTGAAACGCCAAACATGCCACTTTTTGACGTTAACCAGTGAAATTTGATCGAAAAAGTCACCAGCTTATTCAAAATCTTCCACCAAACAACGGTGGAAATGAGTGCAGCTGATAGTACCATCTGCAAAATAATTCTACAAGTTAAATGTCTGAAGATATTCATCGGAAAAGCAAAAAGCGACCCGGCATTTTCTGGCTTAACGGGTTGGTAACCTCATGTCACCAGGGATGTGGATTTGTCATAACTCACGAGTATTCCTATGTCACCGGGGATGCGGATTTGTCACATCTCATCAGTATTCCTGTGTCACCAGGAATGCGGATTTGTCTCACAACCCATGGGTATTCCTATGTCACCGGGGATGCGGATTTGTCACAACCCATGAGTATTCCTATGTCACCGGGGATGCGGATTTGTCACAACTCATGAGTATTCCTATGTCACCGGGGATGCGGATTCGTCACATCCCATGGATATTCCTATGTCACCAGGGATGCGGATATGTGTCACATTTCATGTGTATTCCTATGTGACCGGGGATGCGGATTTGTCACATCTCATGAGTATTCCTATGTCACCGGGGATGCGGATTTGTCACATCTCATGAGTATTCCTATGTCACCGGGGATGCGGATTTGTCACATCTTACGAGTATTCCTATGTCACCGGGAATGTAGATTTATCAAAACTCATGAATATTGCAAGCTATTGGGGATGCCGATTTGTACCGATATCAGTCAATTTTCGCCGATACCGATATTTTAAAATGAACCGATCCTGATAATGCCGATGATCAAATTACCCAATACCGAACGATACCGGCCAATGCCGATACTTTAAAGCGAGCCGGTTTCGATACCACCGATACTCTATATGACCCATAACGACCGATAAGGATTATTTAAATCTCGTTACCATTGGCATTTAAACAAAATGTGGCAGATTGAGCTACATGGAAATGTTATTTTGCGAATTTAAAGGGCGTATTTCACTATACTCTATTAATTTTGTTCCACAACACTTTTATTAATGAAAAATTGAATTTTTTGCAAAATTCAATATTAAGAAAAAACATAAACTAAAATCCAATACGTATTTTTATTAATGCGAATATCGCTAGGTCGTCACAAAAAATGATGTTAATCAAGTCGAACCAAACCCATAGACTTAAATGTCCACGTTGCCTTTCCTAAAATGTTTTTTTCAAGTTTCACTCATCAGTTCTAACACATTACTTCCAAATCTAACAAGCAGAGCTCTCCAAAATTAACTTATGAACAAAACATATGACAATGATTTGCAATATTTTCCATTATTTGACAAATGAAACATATATTTTTATATTTGACTCACGTGTACTATATTTGTCTCATGGTTACAATAATCACGCCGATTGCTATTGTGCCAGAGTTGCGAAATTCTTACAGCTTATGATTATTCCTATGTCACCTGGGATGCGCATTTGTCACAAAATTACTTACTCTAAATTACCGATACCGTCGAAACTTTAAACTAGGAATGTACCGATGTACAGGTATCGGCTATTTTGAGAGTATCGGTATCAGCCACAAAATAGCGATACCACCGATACTTCCAAATGTTTGAAATTTTGAGGAATTTGCTCTAACTGGGGCTTCAGTCAGTTTCTAAAAGATCTAAATAACGGTCACTTGAATAACAATAAGCTGTTCGAAAAAAAGAAACATGAGTCGGCTCAGTATCATCAAACATCAAATATTATGTAATGAAGTCCATTAGTAGCTTATTTGAGTATGAATGAATATGCATACCATGAGAATGCTCCGAGCCAACCATGTGAATTATACGTCGCCGAACACGATCAAGCACGATCATACAGAACCGCAACAGCACTTTTTCCGTTGGATCGCGCGTTAATTAAGTTTTTTCAATCTGAAAGCCCAGAGAGGCGTCGGAAGTTGTACAACGGACTGTCTATCCTCTACTAAGATGGATCCATGTGCAACCAAGACCGCAAAGATACTTGAGTAAGATGAAGTCGAGAGTTGAAAAATAAAAGATCAGAATCTTATTCCACAATCACAAGATTTATTTACAATACTTTCGTTAGAACATAGTGTAGCTAGAGCATGGAAAGCTAGACTATGCTCTAGCGAGAGGTTGAGAAATAAATCTTGGTAATATGTGGAACAAGGTCCTGATCTTTTTTTTTTTTTAAAAAAACACACAGACTGCTATCAAAATTTCCAATGCATATTTTTCCTATATATTTCACTGCGGTAAAATTTTATGAATATATTTTATAGGGCACTTGACAAAAAATATGAGATATCTTCACTAAATATCAATTGCATGAAAACAAAAAAATGATGGTTTTTCAAAGTATTTTTCGACTTCGCCAGCACTGAGGCATACTGCGTCTTCCGGACCACTCAAGAACCGAAAATAGCATACAGACGGTAACGTAGTTCCACGATCCCCATAGGCTAAGTTTAATTTGTCCTCCCAAACATTCTCACGTTTTCCGATTAATGTGCGTGTGCTGGTTGGAGAAACCGAACGAAATAGACTATGTATAACCTATACATGTCCACCAAACTAGGCACTAAGAATATACTTTGCCAGAAGTTATTTTATTCTACGTTAATCGCTAAATATTTTGCTTCTAGTTTTATTGAATTTCGCTTTAAACAAGGTTGCCAGCAGCGTCTAAATAGAACCAACTAACAGGCAATCAAATGGCAAAGAGCTTCTACAAAATGCAAAAAAGCAACTGTACTCTATCGTTAAACGGAAAACATTACAGCCAGTACTGAACCCCTATAATAAAGCTCAGATTCTGAGCCTATGTGAAAATAAATGATATCCTATTTTCTCCTAAAAATATGTACATAATCGAGAATGAACAACGTTGCCTTAAAATTTGTGATTTTTCCACTTGGAAAAATTTTGCCACTAAAATAAGTTTGATTGCAGATGATGTTTTAATTCCCATGAAATCTGGTGATGAACAAATGTCCATTCTAAAGCTTTTTATATAGGTTCCTCAAGAGGAAAAATATCCAAACCAATGGCCGACGCGGGATTGGATTGGCCCACGGATACAATACTTGCGAGTAACGATTCCAGTAAAGAAAGAGGATATGACTAATCTTTTTGATCTAAATTTTTCAAATTAGTTAAACAGAATCAAAGCAATACTAAACCTCTGGTCATCCGTACTCTCTCGATGCTAGGAAGAGTCGCAATATTAAAAAGTTTAATTTTGCCGGTCTTTACAATTTCCACTCATAACCCCAATAGATTTATAATAACGCTGAATCGGGCCCTTTTCACTTTTGTGTGGGGGTCGAAGCGGGAGAGAGATAAGAGGTACACCTTATGTGCTGCCATTGACAAGGGCGGTGTTAATATGCTCGATGTAGAGTCATATATTACCGCCCTTTAACTCACGTGGGTAAGTTTTTTCGGCAACTCTTCTGTGAGCCCATGGAAGGACTTTGAGTGTCAGTTTTACGACGATCTTGACTTAAAACAACTTTTTCGTGGAAATGTTGCGCAACACAGTAATATTGTCCAAAATATACTTTTATCGTCCATCAAATCTTCGCTTAAAATATGATATTACTACAGATCAGAGGAAACGACTTTCAACCCTCTTCAAGAAACCATTGTTACAACAAAAAAAATTAAATTCAATGGGAAAACTTTATTTTCCAGTTTCCTCGAAACTGCAGATCTTCTGGAACTCCGTCAAGTTTTCTTTTCAGAAGGTGAATTCTACCATTACAAACGAATTATGGGAAACCTGAATATACGAGGAGGCTGGATTTTATTCTGAACATAAAAATAATACGTGCAACTCCAGAAGAGTGGATGCCGCTGCCTGGTTGGAAATACGCAAATCATTTTCAAGAAATAGACACGACATCCTGAAGGAAAAACTAGTTGAGGAGTACTACAATACCAAACTGGTGTATGGTTTGTTTTCTCGCCAAATAAGGAGGTTTTAAGATCTCCGTTTAAACGGGAAATTTTGTATTCTCTCTTTTTTTCTTAACTCACAAATATATTTTGAACTCTCCGCACCACTTCAAGCCACGCCACCACAAGTCACTCTGCACTCGTCAACCACTTTTCTATGCCCTTGCAAACAGTTAGTACAATTCTTCTTTTGTTTCGCATTTTTCCTTAATCTTTATCCTCTATAACTTGTATACTGCAACCAAAAAAGGCCATAGCAAAAAAAAATCCTCACCTCGTAGATTGATAACGTATCGTAATTTCAATATATTTTTTTACATCGTAACTTCACGCCTATTTGCATGCTCAACAGCGTCATCTCGAGTTCGACATTTAACACTAATTCATTTTGACTCGTGTTCAGCACGCCTCTGCTTGTTATCACATGCACATGTGAAAGTTTGTCCGCTTTGCGAAGTTGTTCCTTTGTAGAATCTGTTAAGATTGCGCTTTTGGCGAGAAAATAGACTGTTAAGTGTTTAAGAAGTGATTTTTCACGAATTGAAGTGCAAATACAGAATATGGTAAGTATTCTAATTCAGTGTTTTTTGTCAACCCCCTTAAATAAATACCGGTACTGAATACCGGTACGGTAAATGCAGAATGATATCATCTTCCTACTACTTCTCATAGCAAATATTCAAGATCTGCAATTAGGGTCTTTTTTATTTTTCGTCATTTTGAAAACTTTTTAGTGTGCTCAAGTTGTTAACAATGGGAAATTCTGAATTGACACTGGCTCATTTCGACTTTTTCATAATTTATTTTATCAAAATTCGCTTTATTCGAAAAATCGCGAGACAAAGCGACTCCAGGTGTCCAGAAATTTTATGATTAATTGCTGATTCAAAAATTTTACCCGACTGACCGATAAACGGACAATCGTACGATATTTATTGGGATCGGTTCGATCACCACCGTTTTTGAATGCACATTCCCATATATTGGGGAAGGTGCATTTTTTGAGACATTTTTTAAACAGTTTGGCCTAAAATAGCGGACAACTCTGATGAAAAAATCTTCAGAATCACAGATGGAATGTATTCTGGACCAGGAGATGTATTCAACTTTCTGCTAAACATTTGCAGGCAGGCAAAACAAACAAACCAGACAAATGTTTTAATTTCAAAAAACGCTAATGCAACGGAAGGATCTAGAAAAATGGCAAAAATTGAAGTGAAATTTAAGCTAGCGCACCAAATTGCCATCAAACACTCTTAAAATCGAACACTCTGAAGTAGGCTATATACTCGAGAACTTTTAATCTTTAATTTATTATTCTAAGTTTGTAAGTAAAATCTAGCACCGGGAGTAAGATTTCATTATTTCTTTGATCAGGAAGTTTACACAACATAGTGCTCAGTAAAAATATCACAAATAGTTACATATGATAATTCAGCATACAACAGGAAAAATAATAAGACTATATAGTCATCAAAGTCAGCATCTCCCCCCCCCAAGATTTTGCCCCCGCTCCACACTAAGACAGGAGCATAGTTAGGATCTACAAAAAATTTATTTTTGCTTTTCAGAAACCTCTTATACTTCAAGGACATGAACGAGCAATTACTCAGATAAAATATAATAGAGAAGGAGATCTGTTATTCACAGCAGCAAAAGATGCAACACCTAATGTATGGTTTACAATAAATGGTGAAAGGTATGGTGTTTTAATAAAACAGAGCAATAGTTCTTAACTTTACAATGACTAATGCTTTTTAATGAAAACTGTTGATACTTTACCAAATTTGTCACCAGTAATTAAGTAGGTTGAAAATTGAAGAATGAAATTGTAATTAGCTTGGAAAGATAATTAGAAATGAAACCCTGCAGGGATAAAGGATCCACTAACTGAAACTAAAGTACGGTATGTCAATTCAATATTTTTCAATATCTTCCTAGGTTAGGTTCATACGATGGACATCGAGGTACGGTGTGGGCGATTGACGTCAACTGGGATTCAACCAGAGTATTAACAGGAGCTGCAGATCAATCATGTAAATTATGGGATTGTGAAACAGGTACGTTAGTGATTGATTTGCTACACAAACACATAAAGTCTTGGCGGAACCAAGGTTGAACTTCTCTCCTTCTAAAGTTTTTAAACGACAGGATCACATTTTTTCCCTCATAATTTGAATTGAATTGATAATATCACTAATTTAAGAATAAATCACTGGTCAGCAATCTCACTTGTTATCGTTAGCATTTTTTACACTCTTTGTCATGGGATTTCTTAAGAAATAGGCAATAAAAAAACCTGTGTATTTATACCGTTCACATTTTAGTGAAAAAATTTCCATTCTCATTTTCGAAAACTGCTGCTACTACTGCCTGTAAACTTTTATCTCTTAGCCCTGTTTCAGAATAGACTGAAAAGGAAACAAATAAGTGGTAGATGTTTTTACCATCACCCAGGGCAGAAACCACTGCTCTTTACCATAGCAGTTCAGTTCCTCTTGGAATGTTTCCCACTTGGAGTGCAATTGCTGGTAATTAACTATCACACAGTAGCAGTAACTGCGCTCCAACCTGGAAACATCCCAAACGGACATGAACTGCAATGCTGCCCTGTGCAATAGTGAAACTATCCACCACTTCTTAGCTTCCATTTAGCTGCTTCTTACGACATTTAGAAAATATATTAAGACTATTCTAAAGCCCATAAGCTGAAAAAGCCTACTAAACTAAGTCGCTAAAATACAGTTACTGACTGTATCTGCCCTGGGAGATGTTAAATCAATTTCTACTTTCATTTACTGCTTACTTTTCCAGGTGCCTGTGTTAACACATATCAAACCAAATCATCATGTAGAAGTGCAAACTTCAGTTATTGTGGAAATCTTGTTGCTTATACAACTGACAGACAAATGAAGCATGAACCTATGGTATCAGTACATGATATCAGACAACCTGGTGAGAAATAGATTTTTTATTTCATTTGTGATGAAAATTGTTGAAAAATTTCCCATATATGTGTGCATATTGGATGGTAATTAACTTAATCCAATTAAAGGTTTGAATTGGCAATAGGTTTTTAAACTTCTAGATCAATACCATATTGCCAAAGAGATATATTTTTATCTATAGCCAATTCCTAGAGTGGATCACCCTGAACAAGGCCCTGTAACAATGGCCACTTATAGATGGACAGGGTTACAATTGTTAGAAAGATATGATCTTTTCTTGTTCAGCTTAGCCTACCCAAGTTATTACACCCTGGGTTGAGTGGTGGGCATGGATTAGCTAGCCGAACTCGAACCAGAGATCTCCAACCTGCGATGCGATGCCAACATGTTTAACCACTAGGCATCATATAACAGCATTGTAAGATTACTCCAATTTATTTTTTAAGAGAAACTAGGTGGATTCAATAATATCCTTGCTCTTTTGAATTGTCACATTTGGTCTGAGTGGAGGGGGCCGTAATTATATTGATTTACAAATGAGTTTCATTTTTCATAAATTCGTAAGGTTTTCTGGTTCATGAAGGTACGAAATAATGTTTTCAAAATTAAAAAAAAAATGATTACAGTAATTTTAACTGTAATTACTAGGATTATACTGAATATTCCCATGAATAATCCACTCAATTAAGCACTCGCCCCCCAATAAGAAAATTTAATTTTGTCAAACTTCAGCCACAGATGGATCATGAATCATCGACACAATCCGTCAGTGACCCATACTTTAAAGATATTTTGACAAAATTTTTCCGATTGGGCTGGGCCTACATAAGGTAGTTGATAGTTCTGCTATTTCCCCCTATTTTATTCAAAAGAACAACAGAAATTTCTTTGCTTTTAAAGCAGAGTGAACTCTACATAATGTGATGCAGATGTAATTTTTATTTAATTAAGTTAGATAATATATACCTTTGTTCAAGAACTTCTCTACTTTTCTCTCACAGCTGATGCAGAACCCACACTCCAATTCACATTGGATACAAAATCTATTTCAAAACCAATGTGTTCGCTATGGGGACCGTTAGATGAATACATTATAACTGGACATGATGATGGAACAATGGCTCATTGGGATATTAAAGTGAGTTGTGGAGAATGGAATGTTCGGAGAAATCACCCAATAGTATTCAAATTTTGCCGCTGCTCAATGAAATAATTTAATGTACCTATAGCTTTATATGCGATATAGGATCAATATGATTGGTCCCAAACTTTCTACAGGTTTGCGAAGCTTGTCGCAATGTTGCCTCACTTTGTTTTTCTACAGATGTTATCATGGACTTTATTCAAAGAAGCCAATGAAGATTCTTCCCTCATTCCTGCATTTATTTAACTCTCTGAACATTAGTGGTTTCAGGAGACTTTCATGTATGATATGTCTCTTGCAACCTTGCTTTAAGCGAATTTTTATGAAAAAAAGAATATCCAGAGAAACAAAAATAATTTTGCTGACATGGATTCTTAAATGCTCCGAAAGAAAAAATCCAATCGAAAGACAATATACAGAGAATACATTTTTTCTGGATGTTACCTATCTCTGGAGGGATGAAATTGTACAAATACATCATTGTTAGGATGCTTCATACATTCCCAGCATTATCATTTACATGATACAATCAGACTTGTCAGATGTTCCCTTTCAGATATAACTGACTAATGAAAGGAACAGTATTCTCAGTTTTAGTGTGATGTCATAATAACCCTGTGACAGTCTTTTTCTTTTTGAGTGGACATGCCATGGGCTTGACTAGTTTCTTCACTTTTGTGTGTCAGTCCTCGAGGGACTTTGTTGCATGTTTAGATAGCTTTTTAATAAGCGACTTTTCGATCATAATCGAAATTGATTTAAAAATTCTGTATGCCCCAAAGAAAACCAAATACTATTGCTTTGATGCAACTTGGAAAATTACGAATGTTCTGGGATCAATTCACTTCTAATCCTCAAATTTTCTTTATAACAGACTGGTGAACAGCTTCATTCAATCAAAGAACATACAAATTTAATAAAAGATATGCAGTTTAACAGAGATCAAACCATGTTGATAACAGCAAGTAAAGATAAAACTGCGAAGGTAAAATCAAAGAGAAATTTCATGTTTGAGGGATGTGTGAGTTGTGAATGTTCATCTGGTGGGAAAAAAATTCCAACTTGTTTTGTTGAGTAGGAATTGATTGTGCTGCCTGGACTTGGTGTGTCTTCTTCCTGTACTCGTTTTGGTTCGATCGAGATTCAAGGATCAGCACGAAATTTAAAACCAGCAACTTTAGAACATGTTCCATATTGAACGCTGTAGTTTGTGGTATCTGCCCCGAAACCGTTTACAATTTCTTCGCTTTCTTTCAACTACTGTTTATAACTACATACAAAAATTTTTTGGTTGAAATATAGTTTAGAGCTGGAAGTAGCATCGAAAAGAGAACCAACTGACAAACAGTCTGTTAATAGCAAAAAGCTGATGCAAAATGTAATACCATCAACTGCACACAAAGTAGAAAACATTTCATATAGGGCTAAACCACTATAATAAAGTGCGGTGAGTAGAGGTATCAACCCTTGGTAATGGTAGTTTCCTCTTTCCACACAGGACATACATTAGTGGAATTAAAGGCCTCATCCACAAGGTTGGAAATAATTGTTTGTTCAATTTTACTCACATTGTTTCAAAAACACGCATTTACTGCTTGGGCCCTGAATGTTAATATTAACTGTGCAAGATCTCAAGAAAAAATTTTCAATTTTCTTTAAGTAAAAATAATATTCATCTGAGATCTATGATTGCTTCTAGCAATGCAACAGCAGTGAGTTTCTACACACAAACTTTCTATTCTTTTTTACAGTTATTCGACACAGCTAGTCTTCGACTACTGAAAACATACAAAACAGATCGACCAGTCAACTCAGCAGCTGTTTCTCCTATCGCTTTACATGTGAGTTCAAATATTTCATACATCAAGATGATCAGTCAATTTGTCTTGTGCCATGGTCTGGTGCTTTAGTTTTTATGTCAAACTTATTTTCCATGAACCCAAGGTGTAATGGTCTGGCTAGGCTCGGCCAAACCGGAGGACGAATTAATCTTGTTCGCCTATAAGTGGCAGTTTTATGGGCTTGTCTAAGTGATCTTTTCAGATGGGCAGTTGCGAAACCAAACGAAGCCAAGCAATACTCTTTCCAGAGTGACCCAAAAATGGATGATTTTGTGTGTGTGAGTAGCAGTGAGCTATCATTCTGCTGAATTGCGTTTAGCTTCATTCCCACAAAAAGTGATTTCTTCACTTGTTGATTTACGTTACAAGAAATTAAATGAATTTGCTTCACCCAAATGTTTTTCTGAATCCTCAAACCTTCAATATGATATTTAAAAGGTTGTTCTTGGAGGAGGTCAAGAAGCAATGGAAGTAACAACGACAAGTACAAGAGTTGGAAAGTTTGATGCTAGATTCTTCCATATGGTTATTGAAGAAGAATTTGGCAGGGTCAAAGGTCATTTCGGTCCAATCAACAGCTTGGCTTTCCATCCCGATGGTAAAAGGTATTGTCCTAAAACTTTCTTTCATCTGTATTATATAGTGTCAAATACCCTTACTCGGCATAACGTTTATATAATTGTGCGTCTAAGGTATCTGATTTATAATGGATCTTTTTTCCTTTTTGCTCAGCATTTAACACAAAGGGATTGGGCTCAATGTAGGTTATGCGATCTGTTTAAACAAGATGCAGGTTTACGGCCGTGATTCAAGAGAGGTCAAAAGTCTGAAGAAGACAGACCATAATCTAACAAATGCTCACAAGTCTGAAGAAGTTAGACCATGAACTATTGAAAGCTCAAAATAAACTCTGAAATGAGAAGATAATACTCTTGTCTGTTTACACAAGCTAAAATACTTTTCATATTTATTATGAATGTTTTCTTACTTATCATTAGGTATGCAAGCTTCGAATAATTTTTTTTCGAATCCAATCTCCATTAAAATAATTTTGAATTGAATCTTTCGAATGTGATACCGTTTAGAAAAAACTCATTCCCTACTGTTTTGAGATACTATACTATATTGGTTAATATCACAAAACACATTCGTTGGTCAAATTCGAGCAACACTGAACAAGAACGAAATGGACGTGTATTGATTTTACAACTGGGCACAATAAACTTGGCAAAAAATTATCATAAAAGACACTAAACAGCTAAAAAATTTAAAATGTTTGCTTTCAGGGTCCGAAAACCACAGAACTTCACATACGCGACCCAACAGAAATCAATTGGAATCGCAACGAATTTTTTCAAAAAGCTTAAAATCGATACGAATTAGCATTGATTTGAATCAAAATTCTAAAACTTACATCCCTCCTCTGTATGGTACAAATTGGAATCATAAAAAGTGATGAGTCGCCTCATTTAACAACACCCGTGCTTTCTTGCAGTCAGTTGACTTTTAACTCTTCTTATTTCCAGTTATTCCAGTGGAGCAGAAGATGGTTTTGTCAGAGTTCATAAATTTGATCAGAATTATTTCGACTACCAGATAGAATGTTAACAAAGGCCGACTGCATTTTAAAGAAATATCTTTTTGCACACCCTGCGATGCTCCTGTGTGATATTTTCAATCAGAGAAATGTATTTTGTATTTTGCAACACAGGTGGTTCATCTCTTAGTGAATGAATCCATTAGTGTCACTTACTGATGTTTCAACAGAGAAGGAAGATTATTATGGTTAAAGATAAATTATTGCTCCTACATTTTTGAAAATAAAATCATTAAATATGGTGATAATGGTATACTGTGATCTAACGTAATAATGGGGGGATTCCTGCCCTTGTCTTGGTCGTTAGTAGTAGTTGAGAAAATATTATGGGTAAGCTCATACAACTTGGTTTTGTAGCTGCTTGTTTCGAAGGACTGGTTGCTTTGTATCCATTCAAGTGGTATATAAAAGTATACCTGAAGCACTTGGATAAAAAAACTAAACTCTTGTATTGTGTTGTCTGCAAAGGATGTAGTAATAGTAGACTTTTGATTGTTATGTAAAAATAGAGTCTGGGGCATCCGGCTCATAATCTTAGGAAAATAGTAGTCTGATCCTGGCTTTGTGACATTGTCATTGGAGAAGGCGCTTATTAGGATATATGCGACGCCAGTTCTTTCGTTCGTAACAGGATTTCAAGTCTGTTGCGTTACCCCATACATAACAGAACTATTAGGCACATGGTAGTCCACACGACCACTTGTGGAGGCCTCTCACAACATACGGTCAGGTGTCTTAATTCTGAAACAAATCTGTATATGTGGAAACTTCTATCCAAGACTCTAAAGTTAATAACATCACGAAAATAAGCCATGTATACTTGCATTATAATATTAGATTTCCCTTTTTTTATACTTTTTGAAGTGAGTCACTCAGACCAAACCCTTGTTATCAGCAGCCACTCATAAAATGACTGATCTTTCCGATTCGGCATCACCTGCCCAAGTTATTATCACACTCTAGGCTAAGCATGGATCAACTAGCCGGACTCATACCTAAGATCTACAACCTGCAGTGCCAACATGATAACCACTAACTAGGCCATTGCAGAAATGAAGTTGAATTGAACATCTCTAAGCGAAAATATATTCCATTACACACGCTTCTTGAAACTGGAGGTCACCAAATTTTGGAGAATTTCATAGCACCCAAATTTTTAATCTTTGGTAGTCGTTGACCATAAGCCATGCTTAGAGTAAAAGTTTAGCTGGCAATATGTATAAGAATATTTTATCGCCACAGTCGTCAGCTATGGAGGAAAAGAACGTGGTATTGGAGGATTTTGTAAACTAACAGTATATACAGGAAAAGCCAACAATATGGTACATAGGCTACAAGTCGTGTTTCCTACATTCCACCAAAAACATCCGTGATACTATACTGCATCTCAAATAACTGTGACACATTTTATTTGAAAATATTTAATAACACAGCAGCAGCATACAGTTAGAAGAGTATTTTTTTCTTTGACAGTGACTTCTTCTCGAATATTTTTAAGAAAAAAAATGCTTGTCACTTTTTTTTCCAGCGGAAGCTGATGAAGTCTTGTTTTTATGATTTCAATTCTCCCCTAAGTATTTAATTTCGTAATTATATAACATACGAGAATGTAACGTCAAATCTTCACAGCTGAGAATATTCAGTGAATAATTATGCCATTTTGCTACGAAAAACCAAATATATGACGAAATAAGATTGTTGAAAATTACTGAGTGGAGACATTTCATCATTATAAAAAAAAATCACAGAAAAGTGTGATGATACAAGTCGTTGAGAAATTAAAATGTGCAGAAACAGTGACTGATGGAGTGTGATCAGGCTAGGATTGAGTGCTGAGACTTGATCTCGTACAACCGGTATTTATTTTACAATAAAAGGATATTCAATAGGTCTGGTTGAAGCGGAGTAACTACATATCCTTCTCCTGTGCCTGTATGAATAGAATGCAAGGATACAGTAGCAAAATTAATGCTTCACACTTATTTTATTTCTGTAACATGGCTCAAGTTTTTTTGTCACATCTTTAAAATGCTTGAGTGGATAAGTCTTACTTAAGCTTAAATAAAATTTGAGTAAAGGATACAGACATTGGTATTGCAAAGTCATACAAAAGACCCAATCCGAAAATTTAATTTTGCAAAGTATGCACAATCCAAGGAGAAATTTTATTTTGTCAAGCATGCGCCACAGATGGACTCTGTCTAGCTGACAAGATCCATCTGTGGCTCATACCTAACAAAATGCTCTGAAAATTTTTACCCGATTGGATACAGATGGATAACAGAATATGTCTAAATGGCATATTCAGAACCTTGACAAGGGGATCCAAAATTTGAAATTTTTCTGAGGTCACATTATGATATCATAATGGACAGACAGAAATTTCCTGTGAAACAGCATTGGTATAGCATACCACCATTAGAAAACATACCCAAAATCAAGAAAAATTAGAAAAAAAAAATTTCAAGCTCTAAAATAGGCTAAAAAGTCTATTATGCTATTCTCGCTGAAGGCAGGTGAAAATTTATAAGATTTCCTCTGTTTTAAAGCAATTAAAAAGCCATTTTAGAATTTTTTTCAGCTGTTAAGAAAAGACTTGGACTGTGACTCCCCTGAATACGTCATTGTTTCAGACTGGGTTGGTGGCACCGTCAGAGAATTCCCTGTTTGAAAAAATCAATCCAATCATCATCTAGGGACAGAATATTCTTCTACAACAGATCTCAGTTCACAAATGACTCCTTTTGGATCAGAACTTCTCATGATGGCCGACCCTGACACGATCATATTTGCCCCAGCTTCTGCGCAGTATTGTATCGTTTCCGGGCTGACCCCTCCATCAACTTCTATATCCAAGTCTGGGAACTCTTCTCTTAATGCTTTTACCTGAATAAATTAACACATGAAAATTTACTGTGAAATGAAAAATAAATCAAATACAACTCACTCTAAGCAGGGCTGGAAGCAGCTCCCAAAGGGAACCAGCTCATCGGCAAAGAGCTACTAAAAGATGTAGTGCCAGCAACAGCACTTTAAACGCAAAACATTCCAAATCGAACAGTCATGGTAAAGTGCAGTTAGTGGCATCTGCCTCTGCTTCGTGAGGGTTAAATGAAATCTCTGTATGGAGTAGAGGAGGTGGTCAAGAGTGAGATTATCTTTCAAGGTTTATTTACTTTATTACATATGTTGCAATTTTTTTTTCATGAAGTAAATTATTTTAAAAATTCATTGACACTGTTATTAAATAGCAAACATTCAGTGGATGTTTTAATCTCTGTCGAAGTATTATGAACAACATCCTGCAGTTAGTCGCTCTTGGCAATACAAGTTGTCGTTAATCGGTCTCTCCACTAGTTGTTGCTGACTTTATTTTGGAAGAGTGCCGTTAAAAACAGGCATCAAAATGAAAAAAAATGACATTTTGTATTTAACCAACCCTAAAGATTTTTCAAATTTAAACTGAATATCCCAGACACTTAAGGTTGGTAAATACGATCACTCACACTCATTGAAATTTCGCCAGGTCAAAGAGAAATTTGAATAAATCTAAATCTATTCACTGATTCAAAGTGAAGTACCGTTTATTGTAGTTCTTCATCTGATATATTTATTGTTGATATTGTTGAAGATACAAAGTAAACATCTTAGAGAAAAGTATATTTGGTTTGCGATTTTGAGAAATATTCACGAATTAATGGTGTTGCATTCAAGCATGACTTCACAGTCAAAAACTTTGTTAATAAGACATCTTTTGACAAGCGTGAGTCACTGATTGAATGTGCCATCGAGGCATGGTCCATCTGTGAATCATGCTTGAAAAAATAAAATTTTTGACTGGGTCGAAGAGACACGCCCATGCACTTGAGCCAATCACATACAGGATAAACAAAAACATTGACGTTGGTGAGATGCCAATCTTTTAACCGTTTCAAACATTCATTGACTTGGCTTTTAAGCCATATTAAAGTTTTATTTAGTTATATAAACAATAAAAAAGCCGACATTTGAATAACATCAAGCAGCTAAGATAGCAATCGTCAAAGTTTTAACAGTTCAAGAAATACACTAAAATTTCCAATACGTTTGCCCCGCTGTGGGTACCTACCCTAACATATTTCTTGTGCGTGTGTCATAACAGGCCAACTATAAGTACTAAAGGTATGGGCTTTAGTTCCAACATATTTTCTGCTTGTCCTAAAGAAGTGGTAGAATAGTTTTACCATCGCCCAGGGCAGCTACTACTGACTGCACTTTACCATGTTGGTTTCGCTTTTTTTGGGATGTTTTCTGTTTAGAGTACAGTTGCTGGTACTACATCTTGTAGTAGCTCTTTGCTATTAAGTGGCCGTTAGTTAGTTCCTTTTAGCCTTATAAGCACTGATTCCGCTCTTGCTCAAAGTGGTTTTAAAATACCCGGAGCAGATAACACCCACTCATTTTATTATAACGATTCAGTTTGTTTGAGATGTTTCCTGCTTAGAGTGCAGTTGCTTTTTGACATATAAGATGCTAGTTGGTTCATTCTTTTCATGCTTTCTTCCTTGAGCAGACAAGCCCATACATTTGAGTCAAACAAACAAAAACATTGACATTGGAAAGATGCCTCTTTTAACCCTTTCAAACATTTATAGACTCTCGTTGTTATGAATATTTGTCCAATTATATATATATATAATATATATATATATATACACACTCTCATTAGATTAATATTAACATGTTTTTTGTTCTTTTATATTCTACATAGCGGCAATCACAATTTCCAAAGTTTCAGGATTCCTAATGGCTTCACCGCACCACTACCATGTAAGGAAATGGATGACAACTCACATCAATATCTTAGCACTACAGTGCAGGGCAAGTTTGAGAATTGCTCAAACAGATTTCTTGTTTGTCAATGAGGAAATGGTAGTAGATGATTATACCAATACCCTTGGCAGAGGCACCAATACTATCATTTGATGGATATAAATATGGCTTTTGCATCGTAAATATCTGTGATTACAATCGTACATCAAAAACGTTCTTTAGCAAATAATTGTTAATAGTACGATTGTCACTAAGTAAGTAGCAAAAGTACAGAACATAATCAAAAAACCTTGCCACACAGAGAGAACTTACTCTCAGGGATTGATTATCATACGCACATATGTGAATAAACTGATAAACTTTGTGATTTCATCTGCAGGAAAAGGTGGAATTCATCACAAGAAGGGATGATATACGTATCAATATATATATGATAAAAATATTTTAATGCAACAACGCTCACATTTTTTTTCTCAAATTTAAAATCAGAATATAACATTCCACAATATCAGACCTTCTAGTGGCCCTTCTATTCATTCATCTTGTACACTAAAGAGATAGTTTGTATCATTAATACTAGCATATTATCCACCTTTGGCATCATGTCTTTCATAAATTTCTGTCCCCCGAATCCTGGTTCTACCGTCATCACCAGAGCACAATCACACATTTGAGTATAAAGAAGTTCAGTTAGCAGTGATACGGGGGTCCCGGGTTTGATTCCACATCCCGCTTTCATGCCGTGTTCTCTGATTTGTTTAATGAGGTCCTGTGAATGTATTGAGAGTTATAACAGGAAATTAAAAAAAGATACTTGAGTTGGTTGCAATAACTTAAAATTTTCAGACATGCAAAATTACTACTTTTTCAGCATACTTGGCATATATCATGATTTCACTGCAGGATGAATAAATTTAGCAAAATTAATTCCTATTGAATTCTAAAATATGTAAATATTAGCAAGGACAAACCTACTTGCAATAAAACTCTGCAAACTGCAATAAAAAGTGTAATAAATTAAAGGCTCATAGCCAATTTACAATGGGAGGATTTAGCAGAGTAAATTGTGTTTTTCACAAGGAACACATAATCATCCAGAAGTCTAAATTCAAATTTTACCGATCAATGAGTAGGTATGTCATTTCATCCCGAAATGGTTTAAAGTTTATGCCTTCAAAGTGCAAACGTACGCAACCATAAAAACAGTTTCTGTTAGTTTGCATAGCAAACAGTTGGAAAACGTTAAAAAACACATAGGCAGAATTGAGCATAAAACGGAATGCTGAAATAATATGGACTAATATGGAAGGCAGAATTGACGGCTACTCTGTTACTCAGACACCCGAAGAAAATAGGTTCTACCAGAAAAAAATTTAGCAAATAGGCAATATTCCATCGCATATCTGAGGCAAGAAAATTTGAACGTCTCCAGTAAAATGGTTCGATACCATCAATACTGCTATGAAATAGCAGTATTGATGTTTTGAAGCTTTTTTGTTCATCCGAAGAAAATGACATGAAGATTTCGTACACCTGAAGAAAACCAAAATTTTGCCAGCCTGTTGCTTTGTGGTACGCAATAAATATACATAATTAATCAGTGTTGTTTCCGCACGTATTACTACCAGAAAAAAATGGCAACTAAATAAATCCTGCAACTGTGATCCGAAAGAAAACCTAAACGACATAAAAAAATTCAAAAATTGCAGAAACCTGCCAATTTTTTTGGTGGATTATCAGAATAAATGAGACATTCTCTGAAATTTGCCAGGCATTACAGAAAATGATTCCCAGCCACTCAACGAGAGCAGTAATTTACAGATTAAACTGTTAAGCCTGTTAAATAATAGATGGCTGTTACTCACTCGAGACAGGTTAAAGAGGAATTTCATTTTGAAATTATTTTACAATTAAAAGAATCAGTTTTTGATTAAAATGGATTTAATCATGGAGTATTGACTGAAGTGCATTATTTGATTAATCAGGATTAAAAGGAGAAACAGATGTACAGTATGCGATATTTGCATTTCTTTTCGCAAAACAGATGTTGATAATTTTTGTCCATTTATGACTATTTTCAAATCACGGTTTCTATGTTCAATTGTTCAAGACTTTATAGAATTTTAATTATCTGTAATAATCTTTAAAAACCTGTGCATTAATGCATTAAATAGTTAAATAAACTTTAATCAATCGGCAGTGGTCAAATTTTTCTATCAAATTAATTATGGTTAACATGGTTTATATTTTGACGGCAATATGCAACAGAGATCGTAAAATTTCTCGGATCAGAGACGAAGTGTTGCATATTCAAACGAAAATATTTCAATCGATATTTATTACAATTCTCAGAATTCATGTCTTGCATAATATTGCATAGCAAATGCACTTTTTACCAGTAGGTTTACAAGGTTATGTATCCTGAATCAGATATAAATTATTCAGCAGATTAAGTACATTGGTGACTGAACTTGACGACACTTTTCAAAACAATGTCATTTGCTGATGCTCATACAGTGCCACCTTCTAATGAACTAATAGAGACCACAACAAACAGACACAAAATTTTAAGATTTTTCTATAAAAAATGAAAGTATGGCAGTAAATATGTAAGTGCAAGTTGCACATGGATTAATTAAATATTTTTAAGTGGTCTCAGGTAAAGTGCCTTATTCTGACTGATATACTCAGGTGAGCGAAGAATAAATTTAGTGACAATTCTCAAACCATCTCATTTTCCTGCGACCTTCTTTATTCAGTGTTACTTCCTTATAAATTAATTTTACTACGAATGAAAGTAAATATTTCATAGATTTTTCACTAAACAATTACATAGTATTCTAAAAAATCAAACCAGAAAAATTCTGCAAACTTACAAATTTACATTACTCTTTCTATATATCCTTCCTTTCAGCATATGCATCCACTTGCAGGAAGGCGTAGAAGACGGATAAGTAGTTAGTTCCACTTTAACCCGACCAAGAGTAAATTCAACTGGCATTGGGCTATCGTTGCACCTGTCAGATTGACAGAAGCAATATACTCTGCTACTCAGACACCGGAAGAGAATGTGATAATAATAAAATCTACCCAAATCACTCATAACAAATCATTTACAGGAGATTTAAAATATCTTTTTTTGAGTGCCTGGTAGAAAAGCCACACAAGCTACAAAATCACCAATACCGATTCAAATTTCTCTACGCCATAGTGTTGATTTTCTTAGTTAAAGCAAATTCTCTTGATATTGCAACTTTGCTGCAAATATCTAGGTGACTGAAATTTTGCTAGTCTGCATATTTGAACTAATCAAAAAAGGTGGGCAACTTTTAAATCAATAATAAATATCACTAACTTGTGGTTTATCAGTTGATTCAAGATGAAAAGTGAAAAGATTGACTTTAGCATCGGCCATTGGTTTCACCCATTGCTCTGGTTTTGACACCATCATATGGACATCAAAGAATGGAGATTCGCCAAGATTATCTCGAATGCTTTGTACAACCGGATGTCCAAATGTTAAATTGGGTACAAAATGGCCGTCCATCACATCCAAATGTAGGTAATCAGCCCCACATGCTATCATACGCTCACATTCATTTGCAAGTCTCGATAAATCACTGTTCAATATTGAAGGCCCGATTCTCACCGGAGGCAACATGATAGAACTCAATATTTTCTATTTATTTTTATTTTATTTCCCACAGGGAATAAATATACAAAAATAAGAACATGTTTACACAAACATGAAACAAACGAACATTGTACTCGAAAAAATAAAATAAAGTAAGTCCGCAAAAAGCATTTCAGTCAGCAAATGCATTTCCAAATATCTCAACGCCAAGCATGGGCCACAGATAGCCTGCACCACTGAAGCACAGTCTATCTGCGACTCATGCTTAACAAACTCAAAATCTCTAGCCCTGCAGTCCAAATTAACAAAATGGAGAACTTTTATGTTATATTTAGCTGATCAAGAGCCATACATGGATTGTTAGCAACCTTGGCTCATCAAGTCAAAATTGAAGTCGCGATAGGATTTTGAGATGAATTTGAAAGGTTTCTACCTCATTTAGTACCGGTACATACAGAATTGTTTAATGAATTTCAGCCAGCTGAGTATTGATAGAAATTAAGGCGATAAAATTTCGCACTTAACCAGTTTTTTTCGATGGTGCATTTTTATTGGTCAGAATAATTGCATTATTCGTTCATAACAGCACGGAAAAGTGTTGTGTTGTATTGTAAATGCGCTCCATTTCTTTATAGTCTCAATAATGGAATTTTTATGATTTGTTCATCATCTTTTTGTGGTAACAATAAACATTTTTCGGCTCAAGTGGAAATTACAATATATTTTTTGCTGCGTAAGAAAAATTTTTTTCTTTTATCGAATTAAAAAGCTGACCGTGTGTTTCTGAAAAGAAACATTGCTCCTATTTGACCAATGAACAAGTCAAAAAGCAAGTCTAATTATTTTCCCTAAATTATCTTCATGAGAATGTATGGGCCAAAGACAGGCAAAGAGTGTTCCATTTATAGCCCAAGATCAGCAAAGCAAAATTTCAAAAGTGAATCTTAAGAATATTTATAAAAGCACATCTTTCACAGAGTCAGATAAATGAAACAAATTATGAGATATGTCTAAAAAGTCAATAAGCCAATATAACCATATTTTTCTAATTTGCCTTGTTTAATTGCTTTGTTAATGCCTGGTTAATTAAGAACCAGTACACATAGAACCGGTCGAATCTAGTTTATAGAAAAACTTTTACCCATTAGACCATCCACAACAACATCATATAAAACGTACAGTGGAAAAAGCGAGAATGCAAAAGAATAAAAGTGAGCATAATACATGAAAGCACTGGACATCGAATAGAATATGAACCTATATTTTCACAAAGATATCATGATGCTTTATCAAGGGTTGTCCTTATAGTTTATTTTAAATGATCTTCCAAATCCACAGAATAAATAGAATAATGTCTCAGAAAATAACTAATATCTGTCCATACTTGACCCATTTTACAGCAAAGTCCTGTAATTTTTGTAAATATTTCGGCTAAATTTGGATTTACGAATGATTGAAAAACAAAATTACTTTTATTGGAGTATTAGAATTCGGACAGAATTGGAAAAATCATAAATATTTCACCTGTAGGAAATAGAGTGGATAACTAAAAATAGATATTGCGAATATTGGAAAAATGTTTAATTTGAGATCACCTCCTAACAAAGTAAATCAGGTAATTAACATGCCAAAAGTAAAACTATATATCTCAGTTGGGCTACCTAATCAGAAATTTTATTTTGTTAAATGTTAAGCTTGAGACACAGATGACCCGCGCCTTGTCGGCGCGTTCCATCAGTTACTCAAACTTAACAAAAAACATGAGCACAAAATATATCTGACAGGGAAATTTGTCAGTGACCCATACTTTACAATTCATGTGTTCTTCCGATAAGAATGTGAATGTCCAAATGACCACGTGGGAAAATTAAAAAATCAGGCGATAGAGAAAGCAACTTTTTCATGAAATTTGATTAATAGAAACTAATGCTTTGTCCAACTTGGGCGCAGTGGCTTGGGTTGATCCCCTTTCAGATCCTTTTTTTGGATAAAAATAAATTTTGTGAAAAAAAATTTCGAAAGCTCAAACAGTGAGACGCGCAAGAAAAAGAAAACAATGAAACTTATAGTAGATCACAGAGTCTCATTATTAAACATGCAAAAATTGTGCGCTGTTATCATCCATTGAACATTGGATAACTTGAATTTAAGTCTAAGCTTTAAGCTTAGGTTTGGGTATTATAAATTCACTGATGATAAATTTTACTTTGTAAAATTCGACATAAAACATAATTTTATTTCCTAACTGTGACCAAGTGACATAGTTATGGGTCATCATGTCCAATGAATAATAGTTTTAAAACAAGATACCCAATGTTTTAAGAATCTGATATTAGACCTTGGGCTGCAACCATGGATGGCCAAAACGGAATATTTTTATTTCTTCAAATACATTCTTAGAAAATATTTTCAAATATAAAATACAGAATACATTCTAAATTAGGCCTTGTTCAGAGATGAAAAGTGGCATCCCAATCTTTTTAATCAAAATATTGATTACAAAATCTAGAAAATTTCAAGTATAGTACACAATTTTCTTCATTCTCTGACACTTTCAATCTTTTTTTTAAACAAAAGCAAATTTTTATGCACATTCTGTCCAAATATATATACAATAAAAATGATCCTACGTCACTATTCTGCAGTATATCTAAAATCAAAAATCTTATTAAAACGAATATGTTTATTTCCGAATGTATTCGATTCGTTTCGGACATCCCTTGTGGTCTCGACTTTCGAAAACTACATTATTTTATGCGTTACATTAAGTACCTCGTTCGACATTTAAAATTGAATCAAAAATTAAACAGGGGACACAGTCATCATATTTTTTTTCAAGACAATCATCAAAACAAAGGTGAAAATGCAATGAATTCCATGAATTTGCTCACAAGTATAGCCTTGTTGAAACATTTCAAAACCAGTATTACATACACTAGAATCAATTATCTTGAATCTGAAAGGGAAATCCCTGGCTGTAGACATAAATAACTAAGCTTTTTATCTGAAAATATCAAATTTGTCATAAAAAAGTTGAAACAGATGCACAAAAAATATAGAATGCAAATTTGATAAGATATTGTAAAGAGCACAAAGAAATATTACTGTGATAATCTGGCAACACTGTTAAAGGATAAAATGAAGCTTCTACGACAATAAATAGAAACATAAAACAATTTCTGCCAAATTTCTTCAGAAAAATGTTGTTGAGCTGTTCTAAAAAATTCAGAAATTTTCATGCAAAATAGACTATTGATAAGGCTAGGCATATGTGGAAACTTAGTGCTTTTGAAACTGAACCAAATTTCGAAACTCAATTCCTTGGTAAAATTGTTGCCAAATAGTAATTTTGATTATCTGCAATGTCCTTGTTCGAACAGTTATTCTATATTTCTGGTCAGGAGAAACTACGATTTTCTTTTATTCTAAAATTAATTCATTTTACTGTGAAATGAAGATATATATGCCAAATTTTACGCTTTTTAGCTATTTGACATAAATCATGATTTTGCTGCAAAATATGGTCATATATTGGCAATTTCGTAATCTGAAATGATGAAACGTTATTCTATTTATATAATGAATTAAGAAAACCTTTTTTAAACAAAACTAAAATGACAAACCAAATCTGCAATTTTGAAGCATAATTCCATAAAAGTAAATTAAAATTTGAATATCATTTAAACCAAATTCACTCTTAATCTCTGTGTACAAGTAACATTGTTCAAACAACAAATCAACGACAGATTTCTGAGAGAAATGTACTTGAATCCGAATTTTTCCAAATAGGTCATTGACACTATTATTAACAATCATAATGGATGCATATTTCAACAAGATATTGGAAGAAAAATTGTGATAAAAATAAAGATTTTTGACAACAGTTTTAAACATTATGAATGATAAGAAATGATATTCAATAATTCACGAAGTATTATCCCATCAATTCGAAACTTCTCAATGTCTCAAACTTTGAATAGGATAATTAACAAATTTTGTATTTCTAGGAGAATAGGATCAATTAAAAGAAAAAAAAACGATACAGTTTTCCAACGTTTCAAGCGCCTCTTAAGAAAACTCGTTTGATATAACAAGACTATTAAATCTATCGGAGTGACGTATTTATATAGATCAAGATAGGATTCAGAAGTCATGTTACTCGTTTGATATATAGTCTACTGTTATTCTATTGTTCAAATGAAGTTTGCATGAATAAAATTCAAAATGTCAGTTAAGTACACATTGATTGTTATTACTTGCCGAGCACTTCATTTTCCGTAAGTGGGAGTCTGCCCGATGGCAACCACTATCTAAATTTATATATTGAGTAGGAAATTTTAATTTTGTATTAAGCAAACATATGAAGATAAACAATATTCTGTCATCCTGTCACACAAAAACTATCAAAATAAGCATCTTCAAGAATCTTGTGGTAACATCATCTGACAAAAAGCTCCCAGTCATTTAATACCTTTATTAACGAGGTTGGAGTTTTTTGAGTCCCCAGAAAAAGAAAAACAATCAACTGCCACCTGTTAAAATCACTGACATGGCCAAGCAAAACTTAGTTTTTGATATAATTTAAAATTTGAAAAGTGGAATATTGTTTTTTGACACAAACTTCCTCCATTTAATGGTAGATAGCACCAACGAGGATTTAGTATACATTTGAAATTTTTGGACACAAAAGGTTGACAATAAACTAAGCAACAAAAATTATCAAGAATAAATGATAAAATCAGGTAAAAAAAGATATTTTGCAAATAATAAAAATAAAAAAAAATTCAAAACATAAAACAAGTTATTTTTATTCTTTTCTGCAAAATTTGACCCAAATCTGAACATTATTACAGCCTCATCTTCTAATTAAACTTAAAAAATTCCATAGCTCTGTAAAATCTAGTCCGACAGTTTTGAACTTTTTTTTTATCATAGAAACAATTTAGAATTTTTATTTTGTCAAGCACATGCCACAGACAAGGATGAGCATTTCAGAATACTTTACTTTTCCAGGATTGTCGCAGATTGTGCAATCACATGCTTAATTAAATCGTTTTTGTCCATCTGCTGTCTGAGTGCGTTCGGCAAATGTTAATTAGTAAACGAATTATATTATCAGATTCAAATATATATTTTGGATATGGATACTTTAATATTCAAATCCACCCGGATTCAATATTGTGAATTGCCCATCCCTAACCACAGATGGACAGTGACTCATATTGAACAAAACATCTTCGGGCAAAAAATTTCTGAATACGAAACTCAATTCTCATAATTTTTGGAACCATTATATTAACGAATACTATGGCAGTAAATTTGGCAACAAAATGAAAACGTTAAGACGAATGGAGCATCATGGTTTTGGAAGAAAAGAAACAAACTGATAAGAAATACATTGTTTGTAACAGACAATCAGCTTAACAATAGCCTAAAGACCTTATCCCAACCAATATTACTTGTACAAGTATGGTATTGTTCAAGATCTTTTAATTCCGAAAGTCACATATTTTTTAATTTTCCTTGGAAATCTAGTATGGTCACTTTGACTCTAATGCTTGATCCATCAGTGATCGATTGACAGAAATCTACACTTTTAATACTCTCATCAATCTGGTCCAAACAATGTATTACTCATCAAGAAAAATGAAGCTGCTTGCTCAATTAAAACACTTTCACATGGCAAGAGCTTATTGGAACATAAAATAATAATGCAAAATACTAGTGTAAGAAATAGCAAGCTCGCTAATATAATAATGCAATATAAATAATCAAAAATCGCGATAAATAGATAGGTGGTCCTGCTGACCAGAAGTGTTTCTCTCTCCGATTGGCTTTCTCAGTGTATATCGATATTTTATATCATTTCTAAATTAAAGAGCCAAACTGTGCAAAATATACTTTTCATTATATTGTGTGGTGTTTTTGTGTGAAAGTAAAAATGGAATAAAATAGCCCAATCTCCCGAGCCGGTTTTATTAAAATTTATGAAATGATTTATTTTCGAAATACAAGCAAGATGATTTTTTTCCCTCTTATTTTCAAAACCAATGACCATATCCATACTTTTCATGGCCTAATGCCAAATCAATCGCAATAAACAATGCATGTTGGATTAATACAAATATAAGCCTGTATAGAGACCCAGCGTCGCAATGGATCTGTGACCCGTATTTAACAAAGTGTTTATTAAAAATATTTTCTAATTAAAACACACCAATAATAAGAATTGAATTTATAGTAGTGAGATATAAATCCTATGTTTAGTCATTCTGTTTGATAAATTTCAAACACGCAGCAGAATTCAATTTAAACGAGCATATTTAAAATGTTAAGTATATCCAATAAGATTCCGTTTTGGCAAATGTACAAGAAAAGTACTGTTTGAGAAATGACCACTGATCAGCAGGAAACCTAAACTATTGAAATTGGCGTTGAACGTCCTCCCCCTGTTATTGAAGCTAACTTATCGGCATCAATACTTTGAAGCAATTGGTCCATCGCAAACATATTTGGTCCATGCTCCAATGCCGGATTTGGATTTAAATTATCCGCATTTGTGGGCTGGGGTTGTTGATGTAAAACTGCACCGGTACAGCTGGTATTACTTGTCTGCATTGTGGTAGAGTTTGTTGCGGGGTACTGGGTGAAATCATTCTGCTGAATCTGTAAAGAGGCTGGTGAAAGTGTGGGGACTTGTTGCTGTGGAGAAGCTTGAATCTGCTGGGTTGGTGACTGGTAAACGTGTTGCTGTTGATGTATCTGTTGCTGACTAACTTGATTAGTCATCATTCCTTGGGTTTGCTGAGTTGTAATTTGCTGAGTAAAATTTTGTGTTTGCATCTGTGCGGTGTTTGTCGTCTGGGTGGCCATCGGCTCCACTGTCGTTTGTGTTTGAAAATTTTGCGATCTTGATACAATAGCTGGCTGGATTGATTCTGCGTGGTTGTTGGAGAAATTCTCCATCGACATTGAAGTAGCAACCATCTTCACTTCAGGTTGCTGGGTAACTTGATGCAGGGTGTACTGGGCATTAGTAGTTTGTATATTCGCAACAGGTTGCTGGGGACTGTGGAAAGATTGGTTTTGACCAATATCTGTTACCATTATAGGAGACGGCTGATCAGAGCTGTGGAAGACAGGTTGCGGAGGAGACTGCTGTGGGACTTGAGTTGCAGGTGATTGATTATTCTGTTGTGTCTGTGTCAGATCTTCCATTGAGTGGTTAGTCATGGTGTTTGCAATGTTAGCCATCTGTGGTGAATTTTGAGAGCTAATGAAAGCATTTGTTGGTTGTTGTATTGTACTCTGAGCTGCTGGTTGCATGGGTACATCTTCTGATACCTGAGCAACATATAAGTCAACATTCATTTTAGGCATCAACTTGTCTGTGTTGAGCTTGATTGTTCATAGATTGTGTTTCCAGGTTTTGGACAATGTGCATCATTTGTGGAACTTGCTGCTGCATGACAGGCTGTTGTTGTATGTTCATAGTTTGATCAACGACCAAAGTTTGCTGTTTACTTTGATTGAATCCGTGTTGTAAAACTTGTTGCGATGTTTGATCAGTGTCAAGAGTAAAATGCATTTTAGTGGCATCTGTGAACGTAGCCTGTGGTATATTTTGTTGAAATCCAGCAACTGAGAATCCTGGTTGTAACTGTAGCATTGGTGTCTGCCCAGTACTGTTCTGAAATTGTTGTTGTTTCAAAGCACCAAAGTCTGTTGTTTGTACTGGTGGTTGTTGACTTGCAACAGAAAACTGTGGTTTGACTTCAAAGTTTTCTTGCTTCATTGTTGTTTGTTGCGTTGCAATTACAAATTGTGATTTGGCGTCACTGTAGACGGGCTGGGTCTGCTGATTAAACATTTGTTGGCCACCGCTCACCAGGAATTGTGAATTTGAAGCCTCGTAGTTGGGTGGAGGCTGACCAGCAGATGAAAACTGTGGTTTTTGTGTCTCGAAAGAAGCTTGTTGATTAGTTTCCAAAAACTGTTGTTTTGGAACTTCATAATTCGACTGCACAGAACTTTCTACCAAAAATTGTTGCTTTGGAGTCTCAACACTGCCCTGGATTTGGTTGCTTGTCTGGAAAGGCTGCTTTTGAGAATCATAACTTGTTTTTTGCTGATTAGCATTCGAAAATTGTTGAGGAGAGGCATCAAAAGTAGCCTGTGGTTGACCACTAGTTGAAAACTGTTGAGCAGATGCATCATAATTAGTTTGGTGTTGTGTGCCTGTTGAAAACTGTTGTGGAGACGCATCAAAGTTGGTTTGTTGTTGGGAGCCAGAAGAAAATTGCTGAGAGTTGCCATTAAAACTCGACTGCATGGGCTGGTCATTCATTGAAAATCTGTTGAGTGGACTCAGTGTGAATAGACTGTTGTTGATTAGCTGCTGGTTGCTGCTTGGTATCCAGGGTAAATTGTTTTTGATTTGAGCCAGGTTGGTGCTTTGTGTCAAGAGAAAACTGCTGGGCTCCCATGTTAGGAAAAGCATGATTCTGATGCCCAGAAATCTGGCTGTTGTCCAGTGATAGGAAACTGTTGTTGCTGTTTGATGGTGCCAAGCGTTGGGAGATTCTGTTGTGGTGAGGTAATTTGCTGGTGCTGCGTTCCTTGACCAATTACCTCCTGCTGTTCAGTGCTACCAAACGTTGGCAGGTTTTGTGGAGAAGTTATTTGCTGTTGCTGTGTTCCTTGATTGATTCCTTGACTTAAGTCTCCGAATGTAGGTTGGTTTGTAATTGGTTGTACATTCTGCATGTTGACATCATTGTCAGTGTTTTGTTGTTGATTCGGAATAGTAGACTGGGATTCTTTGAATGCTGGTGGGTATGAGAATGATCCAAGTTGACTCACAGGCTGTAATCCTGTGTTGGCCGTTCCAAAAGTGACATTCTGCAGTCCTATTCCTTTGGGTTGTACAGGTGCAATGAATGAAAGAGGGTTCGGGTTTAGCTGCAGCGATCCACCTTGCATGCTGCCAAACACATTCTGTTGTGGGGTGTTTGTGCCAAGACCAAAATTTGTGTTTTGAGCAACTTGTACCGCTGCAAATAAGTTTTGGTTCGTTCCAGTAGGTTGTTTTAAGGCTGGTTCTTTTTGAGTTTCAATTCTTGCAGCTACAAGGTTCCCTTCAACTAACGAAGCTGTGGGTGTGGTGGAATCGGGTCCGATGTTGACTTGCATTACATTGCCAGTGTTTGAAACGGGGTTGAATAGGACAACACCACTGCCTTGGGACGAAGGTTGATCAATGTTTTCTTTAGAAACAGGACTTGTGACCATGGCAGGTGGGGATGTTGCGGGTACTTGTGACAAGAACGTCACAGGCTGAGAAACTTGTGGTGATATATTAGTAATCATTACGGGTTGGTTCAAAACATGGGCAACTTGTGGGGTAAATCTGGGGAGCGATAGTGGTAACAGGGATATTAGTAGTGTCGTACATTTCATGCTTAACTTTCAAATTTGGGTTAGGAAGAGTCATGTTTGTATCAATAGGTGTAGAGTTGGTAGCAGCCTGGGAAATTGCTCCTAAAACATTGATCATGGGATTGAAATTATTAGCAACAGGAGGGTTCAAAATGGGAGCTGACTGTTGTAAAATGATTTTATTTGCCGAAACGGTAGCACCAGTACCAAGATTGAAACAAAGGTTTAGCTTCAACATTGGTCGCCTGGTTAGGGACAATATTATTTGTCAGATGGCCTGGTAGTACATAGAAGCTGCATTAAAGAAAGAAGCAGTGTTGCCTACAGGTATCTGTGCTTCGGTTTTTGGCATCTCCTGTACACTATCTGAGCCTTGCATGTCACTTTGAGATGTTATTCCTCCAGCCAGAAGTTTGGAGAACAACGCAGCCAGAAATTTCCTGTCGATTGGACCATCAAGTAAACTCATGTTCAATGCAGACTCGACTGAACTTGTGTTTTCTGTAGATGATTTCTTTTCTTCTTCTTTCTGTGGTTCTGGTATTTTACGAGGGGTGTAAGTAAAGATATGTGGCTCACATTTCTTGTCTTGAAATTCAACTAGGAGTTGCACATTAACCGGTTTGGTGATTTTCTGGTCATGATATGGAGGCACCCTCACCACCATATGTGACTGATGGAAAGTATCCTTGTCAAGCTCCCCTTCGGCAGACCATTGAGTACCATTCGGTTCTTCTGGATCTTGGTAAATCACTTTTGTACCTCGATGAAAATTCTTCCCAATGATGAACATTTCTACACCACCTTCCACTGAGCATCTATCAATACTCTTTTTCGTAATCTCAGGCTGACCGAGCGGTTGCGTACAACTGATACACTTCGAAGCACACTGCAGAACCACTGCACTATCAGGAGCATTCGGTAACACGTTTTTCAAAGTTACACGAAAAGCAAGGCGAGCACTCTGGTTGCGTTTTTGATTTCGTACTCCTGTACGAACTTCGACATCTGTGTTCCGTAGTTTCAATATCCCGACACAATCAATACTTAATGTCATGTTTTCGTCTTGCTTGAAAGGAATCTCAATAACCTGTGTTCCGTCAATTTCCCTCTCTTCACATGGGCTAGTATTACGCCCAGTAACTCGACAAGCCTGATAAAACCCATGCGGTTTAACTTTGCCAGAGTCATTTGCAACAAAAACTTGCAAAATAGGCATAGCAGGCCCCTTGTACCCAATAAGTTGCACTTTTGGGTAACCTTGCTGTGTCGCATCCTTAACAGGACCTCTGCTTCCTTCAGTAAGGTACCTTGCCCTATGTTGGGACTCTGGTTGAATCAGAATTTTGAGCTCGAATTGTTCAGCTTTACGAGGGAACTGTCTTTGCAAAATAGGTTCGCCATCGGCTGCAACAGTGCCCGCAGTTCTATGATGCGTATGGCGTCGTCTTGTACCATTAGCATTAGAAGTCACTGGTGTATCATTGTTATTTAACATTACTTCACTTTTTAATATTATTATCAATGCCAATATCATTTTCCATATTACCATTATCACAGGTTTTAGTCCGTTTTGCATTTTCTACAATATATTCGGTTTTAAATGCAGAAACTGGGGCCGCCCCACCAGAACTTCTGCGACTACTACTTTCTCCAAAGTTAAAATTCATATTTTTTGGACAAGTGGGGGGACTGAAAGGAGAAGTATCTGGGTCATGATGCCATATTTCACCAGCTTGTGGGTTAGGTTTTGGCATTCGTAATGGCCCATTGAGTCGTAATCCACTGTGAGCTGGATTCGCATGCATGTCTCTACGAGTCTTTCTGCGCTTTTTACGACTACCACTCGATTCATAATTTTCATCACAAGCACTGGAAGATGCCCCAGGAGTTGTTGTATACTCGAAAGGAGTAGAAGCACCAAAGAACCCAGTCGGTCTTCGCACCGCATCACCCGGAGCAGATAGACTAGCATCATCAAATCCAGTCTCCATTCCGTCAGACTCCATAGCACTGAAAGGGCTGCTTAGCTCTCCACCACGATCTGCAGGGCTCACAATATCCCTTGGACTATTTACATCCGGACTAAGGTTACATAACATCCTGGTTTCCTCATCGACATAGATAAATGGATCAATTGTTTCAGCAGGTCGTTTCTCAGGTTTAAATTGCTTCGAGTCCATCCCTACTTTCACCATTCATACTCACAGTGTCATTGAATATATTTGCATGAACATCAGCCAATGTATCCGAACTGTTTGTAGCAAAATAATCATCTGTATTATGTACATCATTATTTAGTGTTCCCCCCTGATGGGATTCCTCACCCAAATCAGAGGGATCCGGCTGACTAATTAGTGACATTACTAATTAGATTTTTCATTTGTATATATAAATATAAATATGTTTAAGAATAACTGTGAATATAATAAGAAAAATATTAGTTAAATATTTTTCAACAGCATATTGGTTACTCATTGGTTGCCTAATAATCTCTATACAACGTTGGGAACTAAGTGGATTCTGATTTATAGATATAAAAAAATAATAAATATTGTCAAATACAATAGTACAATGTTAGATAATAAACATTACTGTCCTGGAGGGGGAAGGAAATTTAAAGAGTGTTTCGTGTAAGCATATTCACGACTTCTGGCATTAGAAATCAGGTGCAGTTACCGTAAGTAAACTGCATAGTGTGTGGGTTGCCTAGTAATCTCTATACAACGTTGGGAACTAAGTGGATTCTGATTTATAGATGTATAAAAAAAATATAAAATATTGTTAAATACAATAGTACAATGTTAGATAATAAACTTGACTGTCCTGGAGGGGGAAGGAAATTTAAAGAGTGGTTCGTGTAAGCATATTCACGACTTCTGGCATTAGAAATCAGGTGCAATTACCGTAAGTAAACTGCATAGTGTGTGGGTTGCCTAGTAATCTCTATACAACGTTGGGAACTAAGTGGATTCTGATTTATAGATATAAAAAAAATAATAAATATTGTTAAATACAATAGTACAATGTTAGATAATAAACTTGACTGTCCTGGAGGGGGAAGGAAATTTAAAGAGTGGTTCGTGCAACCATATCCACGACTACTGGCATTAGAAATCAGGTGCAGTTAAGTAAACAGCATAGTGTGGTTTTAACTTTCAAATTTGATCCAACTTATAACACAAAATGCCAAACTCAGCAATCCACTACTTGGAGATGTATTTTATTTTCATATATAGAGGTGGTAATATAATTTTAGTTTATAAATTATAAGTGACATATCTATTTTAAGGTGACTATATAATTTCTTTTCTATGCAGAGACTGAACAAATTACGATCAAAAAGCACTATTTGCTCATTTAATACATGCTATTATCTTATTTTGATAGCGTTATCTTTCCATTAACAAAATTGTAGAGTCAGGAAAACACCAATCACCTATTAACATAAATTTAATAATTAACAACAAATTGCTAAATGCAGACAAAAGTTTGTAATAACAAATATGTTAGTCTCTCTTCACACGTTCGGGTGTTAATAAATCCTCCATATAATTAAAATACATCGCAATGCACTGAATTGTCATTTTTGAACACCTGGAAATTTGTTTTTAGATCTAATAGGTATACGAATATGATTGTTACCTCTTGTTACCAGAATAATTTAAAAATATGTTGGAAAATAAGAATTAATTTCAAGATATAAGGAGGACTGTTAAAAAAATTTAATTTCACTACTATTTGAAATTTGTTTTAGATAACCATAACCAGAGTTTACGATGCAACCCTTCAGCTATTATTTGCCGCCTCGTTAGTAATTATTTGGCTCTTAAGGTGCCAAAATCTCAATTCATAATATGATTTATGCTTAATTTTTTACATTAAAATTGGATACATAGCTCATGTATTAGCAATAAAACTATTGAAAAATAGGGTGTTGCAATCAGACTGAAAAAATGTCAGCTATACTCCACTACAGAAAAAAATGAATTCCACCAGGACTAAATTCGGTAAACATGGGTATTTCACGATATATCATTTGAACATTTTCAACACCCAAAGGAAAAAAAAGATTATGTCACACTGAACCCAATACTAGCAATGCGATAATGTCCTAAATAGAAGTTTACATCATCAATATCATATTTCGACGATTTTATTACATATTTTATTCTATATTTTTGAGCACCGTCGCTGTATCTCTTTCACCCATCTCATTTTTCATTCCTAAGAGCTGTCAATATAAGTACTTTTCAAGATTATTGAAAAGCCAT
Source organism: Styela plicata (assembly GCA_963675895.2). NCBI lineage: Eukaryota > Metazoa > Chordata > Ascidiacea > Stolidobranchia > Styelidae > Styela > Styela plicata. The sequence goes on from OZ023140.1 coordinate 7,286,316, forward strand.
TTTTCAAAGTGTTACTACTTGATCATAAACTTTTGTTAAAGGGCACGAAAAGCACTTCAAAACTAGAGTAGTTATGGCATTTTCTGAATAAAGAGGAATCCTAGAATTCTGTTTAAAAGTAACCATCACCCAGAGCAGATGCTAACCACTGCACCTTACTATAGCGGTTCAGTTCTGTTTGGGTTGTTTACTGTTTGGAGTGCAGTTGCTAGTACAACATCTTTTAGTAGCTGTTTGCTATTAAGTGGTCGTTAGTTGATTTCTTTTACGCACTGCCTCCGGCCTTGTTCAGTGAATTTCAATAAAAAGATTCCATTTTTCGACTATTCTGAAATTGACTTTGTAGCAAAATTATAATTATGCGCCAATTTCAAGATAAATAATGACTTTGCAATGATTTTTTTGATTTGAGATGTTGGACTATAATTTCAGAATGGTAAAAATTGACATAAACCATAACTTTACTGAAATATGGTAAAAAATTAGCAATTTTGTTCATCAGAAATGTTGAAAAATTCTATTTGTATAGTGAATTTTGAACACTGTTCGAACTAAAATAAAAAGAGAAGATTCTTTAGGGATTAACATTCTGAATAAGTATTTGAATCTCTGATCAAAATCATTTAAATTCAGAGAGGCAAAATCTTTCTTTTCTTTGGATGACAAAATGCTGTTGCAATTTTATTCGGGTCATCAAAAAGCTTAAAACCATCAATACTGCAATTTAATAGCAGCATTGATGATTATGAAACTTTTTGCAGTTTGGTTACTACCAGACACACAAAGTCTGTTTTATTCAAAGTACTTTTGGTAATAAAAATTTATCTACAACTTGATAAATTATTCATAGAAGAGCAAAATAAAAAAAATTAGCTTAAAAACAAAAAAGTTGAAGTCAAAACGAGAGATATCATGAGCATATTTTTTTTACACAATTCCATCTCTGTCTCATTTTCTATGCTAAAGTCATGTGACAGCAGACTCAAGAATAAACAAAACAAAAATGACATTTTAATGTCAAACACTTCTCCTCTCAAATTGGTTGAAAACAGATATGGAATGGCAACCAACAAATGAGCACTTGAACATCAAAGACGTACTACAAAATGTAGCACTAGCAAATGTTTTTTGAGTGGAAAATCCTTCCATACAGAACTGAACCATTCCAGCTGAGTGCAAAAAGTATTGCCTAACCTGGGCAACCATCTACCAATCTCTCTGCATTCATTCCTCAGAAGCACAGTTTGAGAAAGTCTTGTAGGTATAGGCTTTAGAACAGGTTTAACATATTTCCTGTGTGTCGTAAAAGGCAACCAAAAGGAAACAAAGAAGTAGTAGATGGTTTTGCTATTGTCCAGTGCAGATACCACTCACTTTACAATAGCAGTTCAGTTTCGATTGGAATATTTTCCGCTCAGTGAATTGTTTGGTACCACATACCGTAGTAGGTACTTGTTACTAAGTGGCCGTTACTTACTTCAAGTCACAGCTTCCGGCCCTACCCGGAGTAAATTTCGAGAAAAAAAAATTACGTATCACAATTAGATATTCCAGTAAAATAAATACACAATATATATATATGAACACTATCTTGTATCTATCCTCACTATGACACTAAGAAAAATGGAATGATCTTCTTTTTTTCATTGAAATTCACTCTGAGCAAGGCCAGAAGCAGTGCCTAGAAGGAACTGACTAATGGGCCACTTAATAGCAAACAGCTACTAAAAGATGGATTAGTATTACCAGAAACTGCACTCTAAACGGAAAACATCCCGAATGGAACTGAACTGCCTTGGTGAAATGCAGTGAGTGGTATCTGTCCTGGGCAACTGTAGAACCATCTACCACTTCATTGCTTCCCTTAAGTCACCTCTTATGACATGCAGGAAATATGTTAGAACCACTCTAAAGCCCGTACCTAATTCCAAACATAATAAAGCTTTAAGAAATTAAAAATCAAGAAAACAGAATCATTGATAATAAGCTATTATATACTAGTGTTATTATACACTTCAGTGATAATAATCCTATGCTGTTCATAACTATATTCGATACTCGAAACATATCTAATATTAAACAACTGAATGAATTCACAAGAGTAAAACAATTCAAGTCCAATGCTTATAACCCACTCAGACCCAGACAAGACATTTTCAATTTGCCCAGAAAATCAATATCGCGGTTTTCACATTTATTAAAGATTTAGCATGCACGGGCGAAAGATGGATGAGGTATAATAGGTCCAGTCTATCGATAGAACATGTTCGATTGGATATGATCTAATGTTTAGTATTTACTGGCAAAGCTCACTCAAGCTTAAGAGGTTTCATTTCATTTTTCGGTGATTCCAATCTGCAATTTTCTTTTGCTAAGTCTGGGTTCCAGATAGACTGCACTTTGACAAATCTTTCTGCAAGTGACAAGTGTTCAATATATTCAATTTGATTCGCGAGTTGGAAATCGTAAATTAATTGATTTCATTTTTGGAGTAAATTGAAATCAACCAAATCTAAAAAGAATATATAATAAAAAATAAATGTAAATTCAAATGCATATTTAATAGGTTGCTGAGAAAATGCCTCTGTTTATTATAATACTTTTGATTCGAATATTCGATCGGATTTAAAAAAAATTATTTGATCTGATTCTGAAATCAAAGCGTATTCAATTTAGACCACCTGTACATGTGGCCCGCACTTCCACATAAACGTTATTAAAAAAAAATTTCTGAATCGAGTCTGTGAGACTTGATACGGCACATTCATGGCCCTCGCTTCATAAATCACAACAATAATATTTTTGGTTGGTAATAATTATAAACAAATCTGAATAGCTGACATTTTGTGTGTTCTCTCCCGTTTCCATTATAAACAAATCTGAATATCTGACATTTTGTGTGTTCTCTCCCGTTTCTGATTATCAAATTAGTGAATTATTTTAATACTAATATTATTACAAAAAAAGAAAAAGGCAGATAATACTGCTTTAATACTCAGAACAGAGCAGGCTGCATGAAATCAGATACCACAAGATAACGTACATGTGGTGCGGTTCGCGGTCGTTGTATACCATCGGGAAATTGGTTTTGTCATACATGAGCCATGGTTGCATCAGTATTGACAAGACTTTCAATATGAGCCCTCACTTGTTATTGCATTGAGAAAGTAAATATTTGGTCTGATACACCAGACACATTATGTTATGCAATATGGTGCCAACAGCGTTCATCATGTCTCGCTCTGATGTGCTTGCTAACCACTATATCTATGTCAAGATTGAATGTTTAATCACAAAACTAAGTAATATCCTTCTTTTAGTTAGGTGAAAAAAAATATAGATTAGTAAACCCATCAAAAATTTATATAATATATATATATATAAATCTTTTTGAACAAATTACAGTTGATTACGCAGGAAAACTGCAAAAACCCAAGTAAAGGGTGAGCAACAATTCAGTAATGACTTTGGCTTGGAAATGTCCTGCCTTCAATCTTGCATGAAATGACTACTCCAACAAAAAACTTACTGTTCATCTGTGGCCGATATTATTTAACATATTTATTCGGTTGAAAAAGGCAAAATTCGCGCGAAAACAATTGAGTTTATTATAAACAGAGCAGAACAATGTGTTGTGACAGAGACAAATTAGATGAGCGAAAAGGCAAGTAGGTAGGTGTATTGTGATATCAACTTACGTTGTCTCATAACTAATATTATAATACTTCCGTGTTAAAGATCACGACTTTTTCCCATTCATAAATCACTTGCTTAATTTTATTTTCCTGAGCGTGGATCAAACACTGCCCAAAGATGGTCTGTGCTTAATAAAACTAAACTTCTTTAAAACAATAGATTTCAAATCTAAAAGGAATTGAAACTGATTCGACCGAAACCGCGTGTTGCCAAGTGGCAAAGGGAGAGCTATTACTTAAAGAAAATTTCTGCCCACATTCACTTTGATGGGTATGGGTCACTGATGGAACACGCAGGCCAGGTGCAAACCATCTGTGGCAAATGCTTGAAAAATTAAATTTCATATCATAGATTCCTGGAAAGAACTTTGCATGGAATTATAGGAAATTGAAATACCGTGCTCAATCGACCTTGTCCCGCTTAATGACGAAATTTAAAAAAGTAGAACTGATCAGACGTTGATCAATTCGATGCTACAACATTAAAAACGATTGAATTTATTGCTACTGACTATTAAAATGACACATATTGACTAAGATAAGAAAAAACTTGATGACAAAAACATATCTATCAATAATACCATAATGAAACTGAATTATTATATTCCAAATTAAATATATAAAACAGAAATACATCAGAAAACAAACAATCAGAGACATTTTTGGATCGTAATGATATCGAAGATACTTAAACTTATCCAATGAGGATAGGTAATATAGGATAGGTAGGTTTATTCTTCTAATTTTGAATTACTGAAGAGATTGAATGAAGTAAATGCTATGTTTTGGAGATACACAGACCAAGTATAGTTTGGATTGAATAGTATGATATATCAGAAGACCGAGTAAAACTTCTTTTTACATGTCTAGTACCAATAGCAATTAGCATTAATGCTCTGATCTGATCAATTAAAAAAATGAAACTTTTAGACAGTGTGAGGCGCTTTGTTGATTAAGAAAAGAGCTATTGCACTGCGTGACAAGGCAGCAATCGACTTTTTGGAACCAATTTGTAAGATTTCCGTTGACTTGTATTGTCATGATCATTCCATATCTTACCTTGTAAAATTTGTAAGAAATAGTAGTTTGGCTGCCAGATGCGACACATACATGGAAGAGTAATTTCAATTATATCTCTTAAATATTTGTACCAAGTATATTGAGTTAATATTAAATTTGAAGTTAAATTTGAACTGTTACTGAATTTTATCTTTTGATCTCAAATCTGATATGAACAAAATATGACACTTTCATCCTTCCGTTGAACCATGTAACAATACAGTGTGAAAAAGTGAATGAAAAAGTGTCAGTGGTTGTTCAAAAGTAATGATGAGGTGAGACCAAGAGAGATAAAATCTTTTTACCCGAATAAGGTGCGGACCGACAGAATGTCAGCAACTCAGTTGCTCGGGCATTCAAAGAAAATATGTCTAATCAAAAGAAAATTTAGCAAATGAGCCATGTATATTTCACTATTATGTCTCGTCAGAAAATAAAAATATCTCTTTTTGAGCGTATGGTAGAAAAATAACTGAAAAAAAATGGTTCAAAAACATCAATACTGCTATGAAATGGCAGTTTTGACGATATTTAAGCTTTTTTATTTTTCTGAAGAACACAAAAAGACCTTTGGACACCAGAAGAAAGCAAATCACGCCACCCTGGTTTAAATCAAGAGTGGCAGCATCTTGATTACCTTCTGAAGTTGTCTGAAAGTTTGCAATATTTTTCTCCAGATTAAATAAAAGATACAAATGCAAGTAGACAAATTTAAATTTGCATTCTTGGGTCAAATTTTTTTCTATTTGCCATCTCTTTTCTTGAGGAGTCTGTATTGCATATTACTAATGACAATGTCACTTTTGGTTGCCACATATTTTTTTTGTTAAAGTACTCTCTATCAGAGTATAAACTGCGGACTCTCTCTTCCCGGGTACTGTTCTCGAAATTTTCGTATTGGAGCATTACTAAAAACATTGCCTCCTGATTCTTTATTGGGGTAATATTAATTAAAGTTCGGATGTCGAATTGAATGTCTTCAATCGAACATTCAAAGCCCCACAGAGCCTAATTTCCTACAATATAAACTACGATAACTGCAAGAACAGTTAAAGGATATTTGTGCTGATAAAAGTCTACAACTATCTCTCAAAGACTATAATTTTTCTTAACAAAAATCTTGTATTCTCAAGAATAAAACGACCCGCAACTAGCCTTGTCTCTGAGTCTTGGTTCATCGAAAGGACTCATTCATCACAATAATATCTGTGCGAATCTCCTACAAAATATGACATCACAACAATATGAGGCAACCAAGTCAGGGAAACTCCAATGACACAACAAGACTGAGATGAAAAGCATAGTTATAACAACACATACTATTACTATGCCGGTAAGTCTGCTACTCACGCACCGATATATCAATTAAATAAAAAATTTATATTTTTTTGGGCACACACTTGCAGGAAGCATCTCTTCATTGTGCATCTGTAAATTAGATTATAGTATGATCTTATGATAATTTTAAAAAAATCCTAAAAAAATTTAATTTTTACGGCAAACATTTATTTTTGACAGTCTGACACAGTATAAACATAAAGTACCTCGGTAGCTATTTTTAGCTTCAAAACTGAATCTACTAGTCAAGGAAGAATGGCCATAATCCACATCATATAAAAAATATCAAGATGCTGCCTTTACTTGCCTACTGTTCATGCTTGAATACAAAAAAATGACGCAGCAGACGCACAAAAATAATTCAAATAAGACCACAACTCTCATGCATGGCCTATAGGTTAAATGCATTATGTGAGGCCCACTGTCTCTGGTCCATACATAGCAAATATGAAACTTTATGTGGAATGTTTACAATAGTATTGTATACAAGGAATCATCTAGCAACTTGTGAAAACTCTCTCGGTTGAGTAAGGATGGGAGAAAAGAACCACACATTACTGGAATAGTTGAGCCAGTCTAATAATAATATATAAAGATCATGAATTGTGTTGCGTTAGATATTATTACTCCTCATGATATGTAATGGTGAACATGTAACTATCTTTTGTACAGGAATAAGAGAGACTATAGTTTTAAAGAGTTTGGCAATTCTGGAACAGTCGGGAATGCTGTGTTCATATAATTGGCAATTCTGGAACTTTTTTCGCGGTAAAATCATGATATATATTTAAGCGTTTTGAATAAAGGGAGGTCACTTCAAAATAAGGACTTGAGTAGATTCGATACATATTCAATTCGAATGGTTTTAACACCATACTCATTTCTGTCATCCCAATTCAACAGAGGTTTTATTATGCGCAAAATATCATGAAATGTTGTAATTTCACACAAATTTTACAAAAATTCCCAAATATTTTGAAAAAGTAAGATATCAGAAATATCTTAAATGAAATCAAAATACCTATATAATACTAATATATTAGATTCGAAACGATATGATTAGAGATTACATTCAAAAACAAATATGTATCTGAAAATGACAACTCTAATCACATCTTACATACGACACCCCGGCAGTGAAATATGATATCAAATCATTTCTAATTCACAAATCGGAAATTGAATAGAATATTTTGAAAAATGGACAAGTCTTGAATCTCAGCCAATATTATTTGACTTTTGTTATTGATAAATCCAGCATAATTTGTGCTCTAAATTCAAAAGAAAACCACATCAATGATTGTTTGAACTACTCTACTACTCAGGAAGACTAGATAAACTTTTCCAATGAAAAAATTTGATTTTGCCGAGCATGAGTCGGTTCATGCTCCTAATAACAAAAGATGCTTACAGAATTTATTTCCGATTGGGTCATAAAACTTAAAATTCCAGGCGTGATTTTGATCTTATGATTTGAGGGGATTTCCACAATGCCCTGAACAATGGAACAACAACTCTATTGGGCAATCTTCAAATAGATAGCGGCTAATTCTAGGTGGAAACATTTCGATTCAGAATATTTATTTTATACAGGACAATGATGCCATTGCTGCAAAGATGCGGTCGATCTGTGGCCCACACATGTCGAATTAAAATTTCATATTGAAATTGTTTGTTTTATTTCATTATCATAGAACATTGTGAAATTAATTCTCAATTTTAAACACTGGTAATTCAATTCATATACTCAAAGAAATATACAATGGTAATAATTTCTATTCAGTAAGATAAAAACATCAAATTGTGAGTTACGACAAGCAGTAAAGCCAAGACAAGTCCTAACTTAGGTACAAATTACACCTCAGGATAAGTCAAATACAAATTGCACGTTGATGGCCTGATTTGACAATAGTAGCCCATACTAAACGAAAGCATGATTGGCATTTTTCCCCGATAGAAATAATTTATAATCCTTCTTTATTGACTACAAGGCTGAATTAACAGCAAACAAAACACAAAGTTTGTAAATATCAGAGTAAATGGATTTTTAAATCAAAAATATCATTTTTATAAGTAAGTCATAGATGGTCCGTACATCGCAATGTAACTTATTAATTAACCAAACTTAGCAAAGCATTATTGCTCAAATATTTCACGATAGTGTTAATAAGCTTTCAACAAAATTGAAAACAAACCGTAAATAGCCTCAAGCGAATCTTCGATAAACAAAGACTTTTGGGAGAAATATGAAGATATTAAATTTTCTTCAGTCTTATATTACCAATTACGCTTAATTATAAATGGTTTATAGTTTGTGACAAATGATTCAGATTATCAAACGATATAGTTAATAAAATTTGCGGCTGTTCTTCTGTTTATAATATTGACTAAAGTTGATCGAAATATGATTTCCAGAATGGGTTAGCCTATATTATGTTAATATAAGGGCTTACTCAAATGGAAATTTCATTTTGTCAAGCATGAACCACAGATGCACCGTGTTTAATCAACATGATCCATCAGTGACTCAGGGTGATATAAAGGGCTCACTCAAATAAAAATTCCATTTTGTCAAGCATGAAGCACAGATGGACCGCACGATCCATCAGTGACTCAGGGTGACATAAAGGGCTTACTCAAATAAAAATTTCATTTTGTCAAGCATGAACCACAGATGGACCGCGTCTAATCAACACGATCCATCAGTGACTGACTCTTGGTGATATAAAAGGCTTACTCAATTGGAAATTTCATTTTCCTAAGCATGAACCACAGATGGACCGTTTCTAATCGACACGATCCATCAGTGACTGACTCTTGGTGATATAAAAGGCTTACTCAATTGGAAATTTCATTTTCCTAAGCATGAACCACAGATGGACCGTTTCTAATCGACACATTCCATCAGTGACTCATGCTTAAAAAATTGTTTGACAATAGTATTCAAAGGATAATATGTCTATCAAAACAATAAATCAGGCCCATGCTTGACAGGCCATATTCATAGGTATGGTAAGGATCTGATGTTAAGGATTGCCAGCAATACTGCGACAAAGTGATATTTGTGCAAAAAACATGCAGACAAATAACAAAGGGTATTGCCCTAATGCGAAAATTCAATTTTGGCTTGCAGGCCATAGAGTGATTTATGAAACTGCAGGTATAGAAAAATATTGCGAAATAATACTCTTCATTTGTACTACAGTTTCATTTAGTATTTAATATAAATAATTATGAATTTTATTACATGATTATGATCAAACAAAGAATATATAGAATTAGGGACGTCAATATCCAAGTAGTCATGCAATCTAAAATTGCGATGAAAAGTAATTTTAGTTTTCAATTTTTTAAAGTTGATTTATTTTGCAGTAAAATTAATACAAAATGTGTCAAATTTTATGCTCTAAAATTAGACCTAAATCATGACCATATTGCAAAATGGGGAAAAAGTGGTCACACCTGAAATTTTTTTTCTTAAACACAATTTATGTTTATGTTCAAATCCTGCTCAAACTAGATCGTTAGGACAACAATACCGCACAGTAAAATGAAAAAAATATTTGCAATAATTATACTGTACCTGATTGCACACATGTGGTTCAAAATATGAATTCTCATGTTGGGTCCTTTGTTTTAAAACCACAGGATCATAGGTTTCATAGAAACTAATCAAAAAGTGGAGGAAATTTCAGGTCTGTGATCCGTTACAAACGTTATTGTAATGTGATACTTATTTGTACTTCTTGCGCATTTAATAAGAATACCGTTGAATTGATAAAACACAACAAAAGACAATTGACTCAAACGTTCGATCACCTTGGAAATTATAATAAAAACTTAAAGATTGTGCTTTTTTTTGTACAGAACACTAAAACACATATAAAGTTGGTAGTTGACAGAATAGGAAATTAGGAAATTTATACACCACCAAACAGTTTTTATTAACACTTGATGATAGCAGCTTCCAAAAACTATTCCACTCTATTCAACATAAACAAAGTAGTAAATTTGGTCACATTGTGATAAGGAATATGGCCAATAAAATGATTTTTTTATCAAAAGAATCGAAACGTTTATGCTAACTCCAAATATATTTTTTTAATTAGGGAAATTGCCTGAAATCCTCAATCGAATAAGTAAGATTCTGCAAAAAGAAAATCAAATTGCATATTTTAGACAATCCAACAAGCTGATGAATTTGCAATCAAACATAACTAATGAATGAATATAAATTTTTTTCAAGTACAACTCTTCCTTGATTTAATATGGATATTCCCATCTAAACATTAATCTTCAATCCCTCAAAATTTGCCCAATGACACAATCAATAATATAATCCAGAGAAGTTCATGATAATCTTTCAAAACATTGGGATATACAAAAGCACTGCCATGGCTACAGTTGTCCTTTTTATATTTACATCTTTGAATCAAGGTGAGTGATTAACTTGATACCTAAATTAATCTGAATATGAAAGTTATTTAATTGCAAAAGAACAAAATATATTTGATAGAGAATACAACAGATAAAAAATTCTGTTTATTTCAGCCATATTGATTGATCATTCACAACTCAATCCAACTTATAAAAACAGAAAAGGGGAGTTGGAACAATCTATCAATTGATTGGCTATAAAACTATATAGACCAGTACCTTACCGGTTTTATCTGGTTCTGGTCGGTATTCGATTTCTATCAGGAGAGATTTCAAAACATTTTCTAAGCAAATAAAAACTATTAGCAGATCATGCCCACAAGTAATGTCCATCAACACTATGTCCAGTCAGACAGAGAATTTAAAGTTATTCAAGTGTGAGACATACATTGTTAACTTACCAAGTCAGAAATATTTTGTGCAAATATGTTTTTGTCAGGCTTGAATCATTATTGATCGATCGTGCCAATGATATTTTTCCCATGCTTGACAAAAAATAATATTACAAATACGGCATCGATATGTCAACAATATGTCCTAGGGTGCCTGGGTAGCAAAGAAGTAGCTGTTTTTTGTCATTCTGATACAACATCGTTTGTATTTCACCGGTTGATATCTAATAGAACTGTGTTATTATCTAGTTTTGTGGCTTTAAGTGAACAATAAGTTTTAAAACCAATACTTCATAATATTTGAAATTCTGAAATACAATTTTATCAATTTCAGAGCCTATTCATCAAAATGAGATATATAAATGATGTCCTAAGACCTATCTTTAGCAAAACGCATCAGCAAAACAAAACAACAAATTGTATATTCACTGCTACATCGAAAAAAATAACACTGCCCCTAATGTTTAACTCAATGAACTTGATTAGAATATTATTTCGAGTGTCTGGTTATAATCATACTGCACAGAAAATCTTTCCGTCCATTAAAAAAAAGTACATAAATATTTTAGATTCGCAAAGAAAAACATATCGCATCTAGTCCTACCTGGTATGTACAATAACTACTTCAAGTTTAAAAACACAAAACTCCTTAAATACCTAATTTTCAAACACAGAAATAAGCACGAAATCAATTGAAACGAACAATAAATTGACTTGAAAGCGATATTTCGATGAATGAGAAATGTAAATAAAGTCTTTTGTAAAAGGCTCATAGTCCAATTCAATAGACAATAATACTTCCACTATGTTCCGGCATGTGAGGCTCATCATCAGAGTCAAAAAAAAAATTCAAAAAATGATTTAGTTAAGTATGGGACACTGTTGAATCGCGGACAACGAGACGCAATGTACCCGCGTCTCTTGCTTAACAAAATGTTGTTATTGAATTGATTTATATTTGGTCCTTGCTTGATATAATTTTTAGACTAAGGCAACAACAAAATTCCAATTGCTTTGTCTTGTCCAATTCGTTGTCTCAGATATCCATCAATCGTTGTTCAAAACTGATCAAGCATGATGAAAACAAATAACAAATTAACAATCTACAATTTTTTTGAGAACAGATTTCGTTTCAAGAATATTATGTAAAGTACTTATTAATATAGAGTGAATTCGCTATAAATATATTACAGCATTAGACATTGGCTTTGCTATATTCAAGAATGCCAAATTTATTATGGTATGTTATAACAAATAAAATGCCAAAGTTTCTAAGACTTCCCTTTGCCCGAAGCACATTTCTTTTGGCGTTTTTGATACACAGCACCAGTGTGACAGAATTTATTTTCCTGGTTGTCTAACTTTCATAGCATTTTCTTTTGATGCACGAAAACCTTCAAATCTAACAATCAACACTGCTATTCTATAAAAGTATTGTTAAGTATGTTAATTTTGAGCGGAATGCGACTTTACCACTAACAAGACATTCACAAGCAATTTTATACTAGGCAATTCATCAAAAAATATTCCTCGTTGATGAATTTTCTTCTGAAGGAACCCATTCTCTTTCGGAGTCTGAGTAGTTATCAGCTGATATTCTGCCAGTTTTGACAGCACCGAGGAAAAAATAATTTTCTGGCAACTTGTTTTACAACCCAAGCAAACATAGTATAAATGCTATGAAACCTCCTCGTGTAGCTTTTTGAAATGGTGATCTGATTTCAGTATGTACAGATTACAGTATTTACAGTTTTTATTTACAAACCAAAGAAAAATCAATGAGATAATGAATGAAAACAGTTAAAATTGGTACCGTATAAAATCCCTCTTATTAATTTTAGGGACTGAATTCTGAATTTTACTTTTGCTTTGCTAAACATGGGTCGAAAATAAATGGCACAGATATATCTAAGACCATGCTTAATAACAATGCATTCTCGAAATTATGCCATTGGGGATTACTGGTTAGGTGAACGAGTCTAATCACGAGACTATATTGTTTGGGTTCCCCAATTTACGCACCAACCTCTACAATAAAACTATTTTAAGGAAAATCAGATAAAATGCTATTTTGGAGGTAAATATTGTAAAAAAAGCAATAGCTTTTACATAACAAAAATACTGTAAAAATACAGTACTTCTCTATATTTAAATTTAAAATTCCAATAATACAATATAATTATTTCAAATCTGTTTCACCCAATATATTTAAGACAAATATTGCACAATCAATGTCTATAACTACTATGTCATTTTAATTCAGGAGCCAGAAAGTAGATACATCCATTCAAGTTTAGTAGAATGAGACTTTACAACTAATAATTTTCCATCTAAATGAACAGAAGCGTAAGAATTTAACTTGAGTATTCCGTATTTTCTCTTTCACATAACAAATAACAACTGACACATTCGAAAAGAATTTCATCCTCTTAACTATTTAGTAGACGCAATTCTGTTCTGTCAATTCATTAAAATATTTCAACTCAGCAGTAAATATTGAACATGATTCACATGTTATTTTAAGGGACTTAAGCATATTTAGGAGCCAAACATAATTATACCACATTTAATCTTACAAAATTATTTCTGTTTGAGAAAGTTATATGTTTTTCTTACTGAAATTACCAAAGTTTAAAAAAGTTTATAGTACTTAGGTGAGATGTTTATGAAAGTATACCACGATACAGTACCCGATTAAGTTCTGTTAAATCTGTGGAGATGTTCTGTTAAAATTTGGACAGCTTGCCAATACACATAAAATGTAAGTTCAAATACCAGATGGTGAGTTTCATCCAAGATAGGAAAAAGAAAAACAGCTGTGAGGATTGATATTCTCCCTAATAATAATATGTATTTTTCTGCTAATACAATAAATAATCAGCAAAAGGGAGGTTTACAGACTGGGCAGCAAAACTCAATTCCATAAAAATTTTATTGATTGAAAAAAAAAGATTTACCGTAGTTTTACCAAATTTGAATTGAATAATGTCGGGTTCACACTCATGAATATACTTATTTCTTAAATATGCATGTCAATACTCAAAAGTTATTGCAAAAGATTTATCGAAGATTACACTGTTCACAGCACTGTGATATTACATCAGCACTCTCTCATATTGCGCAAGCATGTGTTTACTGTTGTACAAATGCTTTTAGTGCATCATTGCAAAGATTACCTTAAGGTAGAATACCCATATGGGACATTTTTGGGCCTGTCTGACTGACAGAATGTTCAGAATTTATAGATCTATAAAAATCCTATCAAAATTGGCCAGAGATGCCACACTGCTGTAAACCTGTCAAAAAATGAAGTCAAACCATAATGTGGTGCTTCTGTGACGCATACTCAACAAAATTCAATTCCACACTGTGAAGATTTAGTGTATCACTGCCCCATGTTTGGCAAAATACAGACTCTAAGTGGACACTTAGCCATCTCTCCTACAAAGAAAATACTTTATGCTTCATTGACCATGAGCCCATTGATGAATTACACTCTCTACATAAAGACGTGCAACGATGGCCCAAACAAAATCAATGTCGTCATTCCACCGCTTGAGTGATCGCCACTCTGAGAAAAATATTTACTCTGAACCAATATTTGCCTGTTTATGGTACGCGGATGTTTGTAAGACTGCGGCAACGAGGAGACGAAACGTGTCAATGAATAAGCAATGTATATGGATTCTTCATCATGTAATTCTGTCAAAAACATGGTAAATTTGTAACGAACCAAGCATCTATTGATACAGATGTCATTTTTTTACTTGGGCAAGTGGTATGCCCTCCGTTCATGCCAGTCTGATAGAAGTCAGCTACTCTGTTATTTGAATTTTCAAAAAAAAAGTATCACATAATAAAATTTGATAAAGCACTTGATGACATAGCAGTGCTGATGAGTTTAATAATATTGTATATATTTGTTTCATTGGAAGTAAACCATGAAGATTATGAACAAGTCCAGCGATTAGGGGAATGCGGGCAAGATCGAATATCCTTTAGTTTTAGAATCAAATTGAAAAAACTTCTTGAATCGAATATTCAAATCAGGATTCATATAACAAGCAATGACTTCGCTTCATCAGCTTATAATTTACGTGCAAATTCGCACTATCAAATAATTTGATATTCGAATATCATTAATCAAATATTTTGGACAGCGGTAACAGTGATGGGAACATATTTTCACAATGCACCTTTATTATTATTAATTCAAAGAGTTGTAACTTAATACTACCAGTTGAGTAACTCAATAATTTAAACTAATCTGTTTTTAAAATTCAAAAGCAAAACAACAACAATCCACGATAATATGAAAACCAAAATAACAAGTTAAGTTAGACTAACACAGTGAAGAGAGGGCACTTTGAATCAAATGAATGGGAAAGTCAATTATTTAAAATGAGGTCAGACATGTTTTTTCAATAATCATCATAATGGATTTAGTAAATCGTATCGCACAAATATGCTTTGTTAAGCATGGGATTATAATGGAGAACGCCACCTAGGTGTGATGCATCCATTATTTATGTCAAACAAAATAATAGGCAGTGACCACTTGAAGCAACAGCATTATTCCAAAACAGATTTTTATTTTCTTTGAATTAGATGGTCCAAACCGAAAATTAATTGCACTGCTTCACAATCATATTTTGTTTTTATTTTATAAAAGTTGGCTCAAAGTACTGGGAAGGTTATAGACATCCTACAAAAACCTTTTTTTCACTACAGTGGGTAGCCATGGTGCAATAAGGTATGAATGACACACCAGTCCTAATGAATACAGAGCTCGATCCCTGTCGAAGAATTGATGAAGAACAGTGATTATAAATGAGGTTTAAAAAGTAATGCATGCAGAATACCTCTGGGTAGGCTCTGTAATTAAAAACTTTACAATGATTCTTGGTAACCTTATAGATTCCTCGTTCGTTGCACACATTATAGAAGACCAAGACGTGGAAAAAATCCAATAACTGAATAAGTATGTAAATATTGTTAAAAAGCATAACATGAAATTACATAAGTTTATTTTATTTCCATTGCAAAGCATAAATAAAAAATTAAAGTTTTTGATTGCAATTAAAGAGGACATTTATTCATGACCAATATATTCCATACCGATACGCCAATACATCAAGACTGTACTCTCAAACAGACAATTTGTGGAAAGCCTTGACATTCATGTTCAAGTTTGACGTTAATTTGTAATGTTAGTGTCGTATTCATGTCCACAAACCCTTGCTAAAAACGAGGGGTTTTTTCAATTACAAAACACTTATGGGCCAGGCCTTGATGCTGTGATTTATCTGTGGCTCATGTGTGAATAAATGAAGAATATAGAAAAATTCCTTCACCAATATGGTTTGTTGAAGATTATTGGAAACTCCACCCATTATTGGAATTTTTCCCATATTTCAAATGAATCAATCGCAGAAAAATATTTGAAAAATTTTGCTTTGTTTACATAGACAAACCTTTTTATTCAGAGGATCACTGAAGAAAAAGCATATTCATACTCTTGCGTAGTGTACAAATAGTTGGCACCATTGTGATATTTCGAACCGAATACAATTTTTTTTATTAAGAGGCAATTTCTTCTAATCCACTATTTCACATTCTCTATTCTAAGATAAAAAATTTTACAATCTCGTAGATTATGATGAATTTGCAAGCCTGTACATGACATACCAATTGATGAATAGAAAAATATGATGCCTGTGTAAAACAGGGAACGGACCTGAGACTTGTCTGAGAGTTGAATTACATATCAGCCTGTATTTTCATGAAGGAATTTTGTCTGGGGGGTAATGCCACACTCACATAAACTTCTATATAATATCTGTATTTGGATTACCTTTTGTGTCGACAGAAGTGTCAAAATAAACTATGTCTATGTTCTCACAAGGCATGCAAAGAATCTCTTCTCTTATATCATTCCATACCAGTCTACTAATATCGATAAAATCAAGGCATACGCACATGAAAATATTATCAAACTGAAATATTGCAGTCAGGAAACAACAAAGTAATCAATTATACTCTACCAACTGTTGTCAGGAATTGAAAACCTCAATTAGTTGTCTGCACATTCAACATCTCATGATTTGAAGGTATTATTGCTTCTCAGTGTAGCTCTACATAGCATTGATTCAATTTATTTTGCAAATATGAATGGTATTTTTTGTATAGCACTGTAGTGGTATATTATACTCAAATATATAAAAGTATAATACTCAAAACTTTTACTATAATATTCTTGCATTTTTAGATTTACCATAATATTCCGTATTTGGTTTTAATCAGTTGCCAAGTTTTTTATCCAATGTAACATTTTATCCATATTTTTTATATCCATTTGCAGGTTTTCAAATTATCATTGCAATATAGAGAGAAAAGATTTCATTAGTTGTGAACTGAATATTCCTATTTAATTTGATATTAGTCTGGTACTGGTAAAGGTGTATCCCACAATGGAGCAACACGCTGGGGTACAAATAAAGATGTATACATACAGTTACCAAATGGAAACAAAAATAATTTCTATGATCATATTTGTAGAATATAATGACTGCCAAATGTACAATTGCGCATTTGCTACTGAATCGGTGTTAAGTTTTCAGCTATTGACAAAAATATTCCTGCACCACTAAAAATAAAATGAGTTATACTTTTGTACAAGCTTCAACGGCAATAATACGACCATATCTAAACATTCACAATGTTGAAAATAGTTGACCTACTTACTGAAAATCGTACTTGGCTATATAACTATATCTGGCAGTAAATACAGTAGAGTGGGTGGATGAGCAAACAAATGATAACAGATTAGGTATATATATATATATATATATATATATATATATATATATATATATATATATATATATATATATATATATATATATATATATATATATATATATATATATATATATATATATATATATATATATATATATATATATATATATATATATATATATATATTTTCTCAAGTATGGGCGGACAAGAAAAGCACAATGTTTGTGGATGGGCCATCTATGAGTCATAGATGACAAAAGACTGATGTTAGATTCAAATTTCTAATATTGAAAATCATTGTTAGCAAGATCCAGAAGTCCTCCCTCACCCTCCCTGAAAAAAGTAACAGAAAAATTTCACACACTAACCAGAGACTGTATTGTTATTTGACACAAGACCCAATCTTTATAGTAGATTGATCACAATGGCTCTTTTTGCAGTTCAAAATATATAGCACAATACGGTAATCGCATTAAGTAGGTGTAAATTATCTATGACAAAATCTTACAGAGTTAGTCATTGAAGTAATAATCACTTCAGGAATTTTTCAAAATATTTGAGAACAGTTTTATCCTGTTAATTACTCATGAAGTCACATCATAATTATAGCTTAGCCACACTCGAACTTTTCTTCAGAATGATAGAAACACCACTTCCTTCTTCATAATCATCAATCTATGCATATTTCTATCGAGGATGTTTTACAAATTGCCATCCTAAGACCCAGGCTTACTCTATCTGGGCCCTTCTTATAGGCATTAGAAGTTACTTTCAAAATATATTTTAATAAACAAGTAAATAACAATGACCATTCGCTGTTGGGTCATGCTGCAGTAATTATAAACACTAAGAAAAAAAATCTGTGAACATCGAGAGACACTGCCCAAACAACGCCCACAAACTGAAACATGAATAGGGGGTGTTTGATTACCCTTATTGCAAGTTCTGCAAAGCCAAGTATGAGCCATGCTTGGCGATTATATAAAATTATTTTTTGTGTTACAAGCAATTAATCGGAAGGAAAATAATGTTTCATAGAATTATGTGGCCCATTGATTGTGTTCATAAATAACATCTCACAATGTTCTCGTAGTATACAATAAAACAGGAAATTCATAATATCGTATAGCAAGCATATTGCTATGGTGTACATAGTGCAAATACTAGTTAGAGCAGTAACTATCAAACTTGTAGAACTTACTCTGCCAAGAGGTCCGAGTGAACGTTTCCATATGCCAATTCTCTATGATGGACAAAAAAGCTTTCAAACCATCAACACTGCTAATAGCAGTATTGATGATTTTAAACCTTTTTCTACATTTTGGTTGCTACCAGACACTCAAAAGATATTTTTATCTTCTGGCAAGATATATCACGACGTATACCTCATTTGCTATATTTTCGTTTGACACATTTTCTATGGCCGTCTGAGTAACAGATTAGCTGACATCATACCAGTCAGTTCTGCCACACAGACGACCGAAAATATCATACTTCATAACAGAGCGTTTTTGCCAATATTGAATTTTTTGGTGATAAAACTCCACAAATGCCATAACAGAATTTGATTTAGGCTTTTTACTTTCGACAGAAAATGGAAATACTGAAAAATGCAGATTTATTAATATATGCAATGTAATTATCAGTTATCAAAAACGGTAAAAACGGTGGGCACATTTTTCCAACAAAACTTTACTTAACCAACCATGATTTGTTAGTTAAAGAATAGAATATATAAAAATTGTGCCACATCCAAAAACTGATAAACTCTTATACAAGTTATATAAGTTTACCATCCCACATTTTCTAATTATAATATTTCAGCCACATTGTAGACTACCTTGCCAATAATAACAATCCTGCATTCCATTCAGCGCCCCTAGTAACCAAGTATAGAAACGAAAACAATGCAAGTATAAGCTATGAATGAATTGCTAAAATGAGGCAGAGTATATGCATAGTCCATGCACAGCACGATGAAACAAACTGAACCCTGTGACGTAAAAGGAATGTTTTAACATTTCACAACGTGACAATCCGCAGAACATAACAGACCCAATTCCCTAAAGTGCGAATAATGACGCTGTATTGCAGCCCTATCATAAGCATAACCTTTTCTTAATCTCAGTTAAAAATATGTATATCAAACAAGTTTTGATAAGCCTGGGTCACTGATGGATCGTCCTGCTGAGGCACGGTCCATCAGTAGCTCATGCTTAGCAAAACAAAATTTCTTACAGAATAAAGGGTTCGTGATAATATGGGATACTAATGAAAGATATTTATTTTAAATTAAATAAGTGATAATCTGAACCCACAAACATTTATACCTGGAATCCAGAATGTAATAAGAATTTGAATGTTGAAAAAAAAATCAGAACATGAGGGAGCAGAATAAAGTAGTAACTAAGGAGTCCAAGAATGGCATATGTGAATTATCTTATATTGGTATAATTTATTAGTCCATTCAAGAATACTGCAAAAAGCCCCCCCCCCCCCCACCAGACAAAAATGGTTTAAAGGTCATTTTTGCATTATGTCAAGTAGCCATGAGTCTGTTTTACAACATACTAAAAGTTTACCAAAATTGAAACAGCGGAAACCCCCAAAATGATGACGTCATAATAGGAACAAACAAGACTTCTAAAAGTCACAAATTTCGTGATAATTTATAGAGCATTTACAAAAATGGTCGAGGGTCCAAAGAATGTTCAAGCTTTGAAACATCCAAACTTTTGAACTCTCTGTCACAAAACTAGTTTACAAGTTGTATCAAGATTTGGGGAAAATCATTACTCCATTGCTTCCTTAGCAAAGTTGTCTCGTGTCTAGGCACTATCAAAATAGTAGAAGACGCGGTTGTTTGCGTATATAAAGTTGATGTAATTTTCTGGTTAGAGTGTGATTCAGAGAGCATCATGAAGATATATTTCATGAGACTAAACAAACAATAGTCATCTTTGAAGCGCTTCTTATTTATACGTCTTCTAGTTTGAGTTGATATAAAGGCAGAATTAGTCAATTTTGACATTTCAGTTTCAACTAGACTGTTGAGAGGGCTACAGAAAATCGTTTGACAAAACTTGGCAGCCATACAGATAACGTCAGACATTTAATCAAGCTTAGCAAGTGCATATTGAATATATGCAAAATTGCCTTTTCATACCCTTCAGTTAAACCCTTCTGCTAAACAACTCCCATTTCAAGAAGAAAAATGAACACACATCAATATTCTGAATAAATACTTACGCAGTATGGCAGCATGAGGCATAGATGGGACACGCCCCCATTTTTTAATCCATCAATGTCACACCGGTATGATTGATAGAGAAATGGGCAATCACCAACATTTTTTCTGTAGAAACCTCATTCAACAAATTATCAAAGTACCATTAACAAATAAGCTTGGTATAATACAAAGTGAATTGAACATCACCCCAAAGTATAAATTTGTGTGTTTGTATAAATGACATCAGGTAAAACACAGCACATTAACGAATAAAATACCATAGGTTGACATTCCCTATTTATTTCTCGGTCAATTTCTTCAGATAAATCATAAAACTAGCAAATGATACATATTCAACAATATCTGTTATTCATTAATAATCAATACGCCATTTTTATCTCCTTGAAACTAAAACTCATAATGTACTTTGTCTTGTTTTTTTTTGATAATTTCCTCCTGATGAGACTGAGAGCTACTTTCTTCATGTGTCGGAATTTCAACTTAGCAGACAATATACCAGTCTGCAAGTAAGATAAGACAACAAATCTGATGACACAATAAATACAAAGTATTCATAACATGTTTGCAGTAACAATGTGACCAAATCGCTTAACATACATATTTATATGCTATAAGTGTAAAACATTTTAGACAGCCCACACTCAGCTCAACTTGGGCATGTTTCATATATATATATATTCCAGGTATGTCAATGAATATCTTTTAAAAAAGATGTTTTGGCACTCCTCAAATATTTTGCAAGGTTCCCACAGGACTAATCTACATTGGTTCAGTAGATTAGAAATAAATGGGAGTGGATTTTGAGCTTTTAAATAAAATAATAACAACAGGCAGTTTTTTGGAAATTGGAAACACAGATCCTTGCTATCACAGTCAGAAATATTTTCTGAGAACATGTCTTGGCTAGGATGAAATATTGATGGATTGCACCGATAAGGCGCGGATCCATCAGTGACTCACGCTTGACAAAATAAAACTAAGATCAGATAATAAACATATACCTATCAATACAAAATATTGATTTTCTTCTGAAGGCAACTGAATGTTTGCGTTTTGCCACTATGTAATTACTCACTCGCCTACAAGGAAAAATATATTTTTCAGTTACCGTTAATTAAGGAGTAATGAAATTTGCACATAAAAAGAAATTAAAGGTTTATCAAACTTGTCCTGCAATTTGTATACATAGTATTTGACAAAAACACGCTTTGGCCGGAGAAGAGACACCAAATAACTGGCAGAACAGCAAAAAAAACTAGATAGCCAAATACGGGTAATGGCTAATAAGAAGTACAACTGCAGGAGAACTAGCCAAAACTGTTTTTTTTTTTCTGTATAGAAAACAGGAGTAGTAAACTAATCATAATCATCAGAATTAATACGATAGTTCAGCAAATGACCAAAACTTATTTGGATTTTGTGTCTCACGATTCGGACATTTGGAAAATACTAACCAAATACTAATGTTTCCTGTATGTATGTTTATTTTCTTCTTTTAATATAAAATTTCTTTATTCTCTATGCAGTAACAAAGCATGCAATGCAGAATGTATGATGTATGTAGCCACGAGTATTAGTAAGTATTATCAATAAATATAACTGAGAATGCGAGAAAGAATAGACGCGCAAGGCCCTGTGGAAAAGCACTCAGTCTGTCTAGTTGGAAATGAGAGATATATATTTTTATAATTTGATCACTTTGAGGTCTGAAAATCAGCCCCACTATCAGACGCAAAAACTGTAACTCATGTTTCTATTCAGTTTTTTTTTTCCGAGAGTGACAATGTTTCAAACATTTGAAAATAGTTTAAAGTTATACAGAGGCAATAAATTTGATATAATAGTGAGATTAACAGTTAACGTTAAGACATTGTATCCGAGACCTCTGCTAGGCTATCTTGTTTGCTCATCTGAATATCCAGATTCATCTTTCAATAAAACTTGTTCAAACCACATACAACCACACAAATATAGCAGTGTATAGGGTAAAACTAGGTGACTTTGATAGATATTTCCCCATTACAATTTTAATGGAACAATACCGGTAAGTCATATGATTCAGGATTCGCGAATCACGAATATTTTGGACAGCCCCATGGACGAAGTACATTGACATTAGAAAGTAAGGTACCGGTAGTAGTAGTAGAACATAAAATTAATACTTTCCTCACTTCAGTCTAAAAATTCCTGGTTTTTCTTCATTTTCAAAATCAGTGGGGCCGAATCGGCGTGTTGGCTGAAAACTTTTCTGTTTCAAAGCCACGGCTGTCTGAAAATCGGTGAGTAGTCGGTAAATATTCCGAATGAACTTCCAATCATGTGATTGAAATATCCCACAGGCGACCTTCATAACTAAGGATTGATAGTATTCCATTAGCCCAAAACGCGGGCCTCAATAAAATAAACAAACAACCGCTGAACACACGCTTATTGTAATCGTAGATTCGTAGTTAAATTGGCGCATGTGAGAAGCATGCAGCTAGCTGCTCTCTGGCGGCTTCTACATTATTTAGGAGCCTCCTAAAGCAGCGGCCTCAACATAGCAACGCCATACCGGTAACAATTGTGTGTCGGTGTTCAGTTAAGGCTATCACTAAGAAAAAGTTATAGACAATTTCAATAATGTAGAAGTCGCCAGCTGGTGTTTGAATATGATTTGCTCACTCTACTGCTTTTAATCAGTATCTTTGCAAAATTTTACTACCAGTACATCTGCGCCCGCAGTAGCAGGGACTGTCTTTTACTGAAATTGCCTTTCTGCTTTAGTGCCAACAGAGGCATCAAAATAAACTAGGCCTATTTATTTATATGTACATCTCCCACCTCCAGACCAATTAGATTTTTTCTATAATCACCCTTCCACCCTGACCAAGGCCTTGTACAAGTCGCCACTTATCGGTGAACAGGGTTTGATAAAATTATTGGCAAGTTATAATATATGGTTCTAAATGAAAAGACACTCCGAACATTTTCAATATTGAAATTTATTCAAAAAAGTTAAAACAAACTTGATCAGTACAGTACGCTGCTAAAAAATACACTGAAAGCAAAATTATGGTATTGGCTTTAATAAAAAAATGAACAAATGCACAACACACCTAAGCAAACTCAAAAACAATGAGACAAAGTGCATCTAAATGTGTCATAAAAAATATAATCGCATATAATTCCTCAATCAAAATTCGGTATTAAAATTATTGTGAAAACACACTACGTTCATTAGAGACTGAGCAAAAAATTATTACGATATAACTGTCTTATTTAAGGAGGACAACATCACAGGTCTATTCATGAACCCTGGTAAAAGGTATTACAGAAATCCAATTAAACACAGAATTAGATTTGAAATTACATATTATTACATCAGATTAAAAAAATCCCAGAAAATGCATATGGTAATGAAATGAATAACCAGTCACTAACAAAAGTAGGACACAAAATGAATTAATCACAATGAAATATTAAAATAAGGATAACAAAAGCAAACACCACTGCATTTGAGCATAAAATAACATCCAGTGGTGTAAATCATATTTTGGGTGCAGATCAATTATTTTGGCTCTATCGAATCTTACTTTTTGTATAATTATATTCGTTAAGTCTGAACAGAATCAGGAATTTGTTCTGGTAGGATGCCAAGACTATAGAGCTAAGTCTCTGTCTAGAAGACCATGAATCACATATGAAGCATGCCTGGATGGCATGATTCAACAATGCCGAAATGATTTCGTTTAAGTGGTCGACCAGAGGCAATTGACAAGAGGACAGGAGAACAACTTGGTATTTGAGTAATTCTAAGTCCGACTTTTTAACATTTTAGTCGAGTGTCAATCAGACTAATTATTCATATCAAATAAATAAAGAAATATATATATATATATATATATATATATAGAACATTGATTGAGGTCCTTTTCTTGTTCCAATCAGACACAAAGTAGTGTGCATATCAAGAAGATTATTAGCAGATAGTAGTCATCATTCATTTTCACTGAGGAAATAAAAATAGTACTCATCTTAAATATCACTGCAAATGACCTATTTGAAAGTTTACGAGCATATTTCCGGGGAGTTCCTGATACCACAAATTGAGCAAACTTATGGAAAAACTCAATTGTTTTGATTAACACATTTTAAAAATGAGTCCTCGGTATATAAATATGATGACAAGATGTGACCGAATACCATGCACTGCAAAGGAATGAAGGCTTAACTAAATCTGGCAAAAAACAAAACTATCTGTATTTTTTTAGAGGACCAAAGAGACAAAACTTTGAATATAAACAATTAACAAAATGAGTTAAAATATTTAGATAAAATGTAACCAAAATAATGGTAATTAGTTCGATTGATATGAAAAATATCATCTTGGAAAAAACAATATTAAAATAAATTTGCGACTCAAGCACATCGTACCGATTTTGTTTGAAAATTCGTTAAAACAAGATAAAAACGTTCAATTTAATTCTATGGCACTTGGAGTAAAATGAGGCATACTTTTATTCTAAACAGGAAAAATTTCATCATAATTTTATTCAAAAGATATTCAAAATACATCATGAATATAAAATGAAATATATGGACCTTTTTATTCAGAATACATTAAATTTGTGTGAGGAGGTAGCCACATATTTGACTTGAAAACTTGAACATTATCAATTTGGAATGCGCGATAATATAGTGGCTAACACATTGACATCACGTGTTCAAAATCTCACAACGAGTACCGATGAGTCAGGTGAATTAATCTGAGCAAACCACTCAACCCAGAGTTTAACAACTCAAGTAGGCTCATATGATCAATACAGCATCTGAACAACAACAATCCCGCTCATCGGTAAACAGCTGTTTAACAGGGTCTTTGCCTGGGTGAATATAGCAAAAATACATTACTGTTCATCAGTATGTTCGGGTCATCCTACATCAAAGTAAAACTTGCATCTTACATCGTTTTATCAATCATAAAAACCTTTCTAATCAAAAGTTCAGAGAAGTTTCGAGAGATATAAAAAAGAAAAGCCAGATAATGCAATTCAATCACACGCCGGCCACGTGTCTGAGGATTGGCATTTCATCTACAGTAATCGGTATATGATCTGCAACATTTGGAATTGGAGGTGAATTTATTCAGAAAAAATATACCAATTCTACATAGCCGGTTGGCTAATATTCATGGCTTTTTGAAAACAAAATAGCGTAAATTGAATGAAAAAATTGTTGAAAAATTTATATGAAAATTCGGCAAATGTATTATTTGACACTTAACATGATGGGTCACAATTGCTAGATGTGAATATGTATCAAAACTCAAAAACTAGAAAAATAAAATAAAAATACAATAGAAAAATGTGTTCATGATAATAAAAGTGCACTTAATAATTAGTGATTTTTCATCTCATAAAATAATATTTCAAACAATGAAAAGATGATTACAATTGTACTATGCTCAATATTTTGTTATTAGAAGCGGCAAAAGCATTGTTGACATGAGAGCTGGGCTATTCGGATTGAAGGCAACAAATTGTTCTAATCACAAATCCAAGATTTGTTATCAACCAAATACAACTCCACTCCACCATCACATACAACTGCACCAAAAAAAAGACTTCCGCTTTTTATGCAAATTTGCCTGTGAAAGAGTTGATCGTGTTCATAAATAAAATGAAGGGGTGAAGGATAGTAATAAAATAAAGGACTGATTTTACCTTCCAACAAATCATTTACTTCAATTACAAATATGATAACTATACACAAACTGCCCAGCCCAAAGTTGACATTTAACTAACCCAATCAAAAATATCATTCTGCCAAGCATGTACCACAGATGGCCCATGCCTTTGCAGCGCATTCCATCAGGGATCCACACTTAACTAAGCTTGTTTTAGCAGAAAATTTATGATTGGGATTTGTTCACTGCCCAGCAAAAAGACATACATGACTTTGAAAACTGAAAATCCACTGGATTTAATTGCTCACCAAATAATTTTTTGCAAAAAAGAGCATCGAAAGTCTGTGTGAAAATGCTATTTGTGTACTTGAGTTGTGATTGTCAGCACAATTATTGCCTTTAGATTCTAGCCATTATGCAGTAAAACCCAATGTTTGAATCATTTTTTTTTACTATTAGTTTGATTTATAACAGTATTTTGCTGCAAATATTCGTGATTTCAAATACATATCCAGGGGTAAGAATATCCAGGATATAAGAATTCCTCTACGAGAGTACGCCATGCTCTTGTAAATTTCAACATGCGAGTATTTCTGGAATAAATCATGATAATTTTGTATAAAAAAGCTTTAATTTCAATAATAAATTTCTTATAAAACTTTTTTAAAAGACCTTCATTCAGTGCACTGGGAATTAGCTATTACGAGAGTATTTAAAGACTCTCCTCTCATGAAGAGTTTCTAGAGCAAGGCTCTCGCACTCTCGTGTTCTTTAAACCTTGCATATCATCATCACAATTTTAAAATAACATGATAATCAATTGAAAAAAATGGTAATCTTATCTTTGATCTCTAAATATTTCTATTTCATTTTTGTCATTGGACAGAATAAAGAAGCAATATCAGGATTTGTTCATAATAAAACTTATGAATATATTATTAGTAGTTAACCAATCTTTTCGTGGGTATTCTCAGAATTCATGCGAGTAATTTAACTACTTGCTTGACAAATATATTCAGGTGTGAGGGTGCCCGATCGATTTAATTTTCCAGGGGATTCGAGGAAATAGAATGAACATTATTAATTCAGCTATTATATCTGTTGTTTATCACATCAAAGAAAGAGATATCAATAACTGGCCACATCTAATCTTAGCTATTGTTATATAACTTTTTCTATTTAAGCTATCGTTATAAATCCCTAATTTTGCAAAAATAATAACTTGGAAAAATAAAAACTGCTAAAATTAGGAGTAAAATAACCGAAATGCAGTAAATAAATTCCGAATGAGATATTTATGATGCAAAGCCAATCCGAAATTTTATTTTGTCAAGCATGAGCCACAAATGGATCATGCCTTTACAGCATGATCCATCAGTGACTCATGCTTTACAAAATAAGTATGATGAAAGTCTTTTTGACAGGGAAGCAGAAATAAAAGCCACATAAAAGTATAAATTTTTTTGCGATATTTTCATTTCATTCTTACTGCGTACCAATCCTGCATAAATGCTCCACACCAGGCCCACATACAGCTACTCAAACACTCAAAAAAATTGCTTCTTCCAGAGAGAAATTTCCAAAAATACTCTCAGCTAAAAATCACCCACGAAGTAATAAAAATTTTACTTTCGATTAGGAATGGCAATTTTAAATTCAAAATTTAAACAGATTCTCAATTCGAATACTAATTTCTGCAAAGTGAATACAGAGGAACCTTGGACTTTTGGCTACTGAGAATAAAATATTTTTGTAAATTTTGCCTTTTCAAGCCTTCGTAGAACCAAAATCTAAGGAATTCAACACAAAAATACCAATTGGAAGCAGAGTATAAGCTACTTCTCTACTCAAACACCCGAAACGAATGGCTGCTAAAAGGGGGAAAAAAAAACATAGCAAATAAGCTATATTATATAATAAATATTTTGCTAAAAGATTAAAATGTTCCTTTTCAAGTGTCTCGTAGCAACCAAAGTGTAGAAAAAGACTCAAAATCATCAATACGGCTATGAAATAGCAGTGTCGATGGTTTGTCCATCAGAAGATAAATGGCTTGTACATTTTCGATAAATGAGGAAAAACAAAATTCTGTCACCCTGGTTGGAAGAAGATGCAAGCTGCCGATCACAAGCTCAGAAAAAAATTTGACTATTGGACTCCAGACCACCAAAATAAAACAATTATTTTGACGACGACTCTTTCAAATAACAGCATCTGCTTCTTTATAATCGTTGTCATCTTGGAAGAAATATTCTTCTAGTTTCCACTGCAAAGTTTCAAACGAAGGTCGTTTTGCTTCGTCAGAATGCCAGCATTCAGTCATTATCTCGTACAAAGGATCGGGACATTCGGTCATCTGTGGCATTCGATATCCTATCCTTACTTGATCCAATACTTCACGATTTGTCATTCCTGGCGTAGAAAAAATGAAATTGCATTATGAGTAGGGCTAGATTCAAAGAACAATTTATTCAATTCAATACAATGAATTGTTCATAGAAACAAAAACATGCTAAACAAACTAGAATTTCCATTTTTAATGAAAAAATATAAAAATTGTTGCTCTCAGACAATGCAGTGTGAATAGAAAAAAACACTATAAACTAGCAATTCTCAATAACCATGATAAAGACAAGTTGCAACAGTAAGAATTGGATATTTGTTATTTACATGGAATTAGTAATTTAATCCAATTCAAAAAAGTTATTCGAGTCTTGCCCTGACCTAATTATGAGTGCTACTTAAATTACATATAGATATCCCATGTGTAAGTGCATAAACCCGAATCTTTCGATAGATATATGCTTGTGAAGCAAAAACAATTCGTTACTGCAGTACATAACGTATGCTGGATTAATAAGACTAGCTCTATCATATTTCTTGTAAGTTATAAGTAATAACCAAAAAGAAACTTAGAAGTGAGAGATAGCCCTACGTTACAAATGGTAAATTTAACTACAGTACAATTAAGCACGATTATATTAAAAATTATTGTTTTTCAGCAGTATACTCAAATGTTCAATATTTTTGATTATCGATAAATCCATCTGTAAACTCGTTAGAGATGTATTCTAGGTATTCTGTAGACAAGAGTTGAGATAATTTTGTAAATATTAACATTTCTGGTTCCTACGAATTTTTGCATGATACATCCCTAAATGATATATATTTTCGGTGATAATCAAATGCACATGCTCCAGTCTATCCATCTATCAAACACCTCAAAAGCGTGTCAATGAAACCACAAGTTAACATAAAAATTTAAATCTGATATCAATCAGTCATTTAAAATATACAGTGGCAGCGACACAAACGATTGAAAAAAAAATGACAAAGCAATTTGAGGAAAAACAGTTTTGATAGCCTAATTCCCAGCGTGCTGCGTTACGTAATTCCGCCACTTTGACGAAATTCCGTAATGACGTAAATTCAGCCCTACTCTACCTTAGAATTTTGGTTAAAGCTTATTTTGCCCACTAATTCCAGGGAAGATACCACTCACTGCACTTGAGCATGGCGGTTCAGTTTCATTAGAGATGTTTTCCATTTAGAGTGCAGTTGCTGGTACTACGTCTTTTAGTAGCTCTTTGCTCGTAAGTGGCCTTGGCTGGTTTCTTTTAGGCACTGCTTCCGGCCTTGCTCAGAGTGAATTTCAATAAAAAAATAAAAAAAAATTATTTCAAAACTGATATATATATGCTGGGACAAAAATGATCAACATAACAGTTCGAATAAGGATTAATGAAACTTTGAAACATTGTTCTATTTTGAATTCTGAATATCTTATGAAATAAATACTTTTAATTAAATACAACCATTGTAGGATGTTATGAAATTGATGCGCTTCTTTATATTACACTTTTTACACTTCAATACATATGAATTGAAGTGAATCGTTAGTAAACATAAAACTAGTTTCGATTTCATTTAAAAGGATTAGCCCCATTAATAGCTTTATTGAATTCAGCTTTTTTGTGTGGGTGGGATGATAGCTTTCACCTCGTACAGTATGAGATGAAGTGTTTTTGTGCAGAAAATGTTCCAATGAACAGAAACCCGTACGAATATATGTACGGCTACAATTCGGCATAATACTGGCTAAGAGGATATTTATAAATTTATTTTATTGAAGTTTATTCTGAGCAAGACTCTAAACAATCACTTGAAAGAAGCCAGCTAATGGCGATATCTACTACAAAATTTAACAATGCACTAGAGCTGGGCGGCATTAGGTTTATTTTGTACCGGCATACCGTTGCCAAAACGCCGGTCTTACCGATATGCCAAGCCGTTTTCTGCTATCATTTTGTCATTTTTGAGAGTTAAATGAGTCGCGACCTATTTCAAAAATCAGGTGAATTACCTCTAAATGCGGGCGGGTTGTTGTTCCATGGCATTGCAAAATATCAATGGAGGCATACCAGCAGGTGTAAGTGGTCTAAAGACCAGTTTTTTGTGATACTTCACACGATTATGCATCAACTTGTAACCATTTTTCACGAAATACCAGTATCACAGCAAACCGAGATTGCAAAAACTAACGTGTATTTTGGAAAACTCAATACCAGTATTTACCGTCTTACCGATATGATGTCAAGCTCTACACTGCACTATTAAGGAAAAAACAAATCGAAAAGCAATAAAAAAACACCATGAAAAAGTGAAGTTTGGATGAGGAAGTAGAACCAAAATTTTTGAACAGAATTATTTATAACAAAAGAATTTGGACTGCGACACTACCTTTTATTTCTTTGGGTGTCTGAAATTCTCACCCCATTTTTTTCGCATGAACAAAAAAGCTTCAAAACCATCAACACTGATATTTCATAGCAGTATTGATAATTTTGAAACTTTTCCACATTTTTGTTGAAACTTAACACTTAAAAAGATACATTTTAATCTTTAATCTAGCAAGAGATATGTCCTAAAACATTGCCAATTCGTTAAATTTTCTTCTGGGGGAATTCATTTTCTTCAGGTGTCTGGGCAGCAGAATAGCTGACATTCTAGAGAGTGCTATTCATCTCTTGATATACTCTAACTAAAACTCACCTGGATATGGCATTTTCCCCTTTGTTACAATCTCATAGAGCAGAACACCGAATGACCAAATATCGGATTTGACAGTAAATTTATTGTACAATGCAGCTTCTGGTGCCGTCCATTTGATGGGGAATTTTGCACCTTCATGTGCCATGTAAATTCCTTCATTGTCTTGGGATTCATTGTCCTGTGGAAAATATAAGATAAAGAATTTCACATTTAATGAATCTAGAGTTCAAGTTTCGAATATTTTAGCTAAGGACGTCCTTATCCAAAGAGTGAGGCTAAATTTTTCCGATGCACAACTTGACATAAATCATGTCTTTATGTGATATCGTTTTTTGTTAAATGTTGAAACATATTCCATATTATTCCATAGTATATAGTGAATTGCGATTCCAATCCAACTAAAGCATAAATACAAACTTAATTACAGCAGTAATTGAATGAATCCAATGCTGTCATTAATTTTTTTGGACTTGGATCATGAGAGATTTACCCCAGAATTCTTCACAAGCCTAGATAAAATCATGTAATCGGCCACTGTCCATCTGTGGCTCAAGCTTGTTGAAAAATATATTTTCAGAACTTTTCTTTTGAGATATTGCAGAACATCTCCTGTCTTGTCAGAGAAAGTCATTCATCAGAGACCCATATTATAAAAGAATTCTCTCATTTTTAGGTGCATCCAGGTGCTGCAGTTTGGAAAAACCATCAGATAGTGAATAAATCATATGATAAAATGTTCAAATATTTGCAACAATTTTAAAAAATGTTATTAAACATTGCTGCTCCATTCAACAAAATTCTTTCGTGGTTCCCAGTCGATGAGATGTTCTAACAAACGACACTTACCTTGATAACCTTGCAAGACCAAAGTCAGCAACTTTACAAGTGTTATTGTCACCAACTAATATATTTCTTGCAGCAAGATCTCGATGTATGAAGTTTTGACATTCAAGATACGCCATTCCTGCTGCTATCTGGGCCATCATGTCGATCATTACTTGAAAATCGATGCCTCGACCTTTACCTGGTTGGAAAAAGAAATGAATGCCGAAAGTTGTTTGCAAAGCATAAGCGACTCATGAATCGTGAATTAGCAAAGCAATGCAAGTGAACCGACGTCTTATCCTGGATAAACTTTTCCTTCCAAGAGTTCACTGAATAAGATGACACTTGTTATTTGTTTTGGAGATTGAAGAATATTACAGATACTTTTACAGCCCTAATATTAAGAGAAAAGTCTCAAACTATTAATGCAAGCGTTGCACGGCAGCGAGATCCTCAAACAGGCACATATGAATCTTCTTGAGAGTATTATACCATCATATGCTGGCGAAAGAGAACTGGAACTATGGGAAAAACAGCATGGAATGTTCGTGTCAAACACCACTCTAAAAACGCCACTCGAATTAGAGCTGGGCGGTAAATCGGTAGGAGGGTAAATAGCGGTTTTCTACGCAATGTCGGTTCGCTGTAATACCGGTATTTCGTGACATACCGCCTAAAATGGTGACAAGTTGATGCAATATCGCATCAAATAAAGACAAAAAACAGGTCTTTAGTCCAATCGCACCTGCTGATATGCCTCAATTGAACTTTTGCAACATCATGAAACAACAACCCGACAGTACGCATCTGATTTTTTTTTGCTAGGTTGCTCCTCATGTGGCTCTACACAATAGTATGGTTTTTGATAGCTAAAAAATACCAGCATTTCGGCGGCGGTATGCTGGTATAAAATATATCTAATACCGCCCAGCTCTAACTTGAGTTCCCCAAACAACACAAGCTGCCTCTCTCAACCAAAACGAAGGGTCATTTGCCATTCTTCTATTCCCTGGCTATACTAACCTTTCAAATAGTCCAGTAAACTTCCATTACACATTAATTCAGTAACGATATAAATAGGTTCAGTAATAGTACAAACTGCATATAATTGAACTAGTTTCGGATGACGTAATTTCTTCATAATCTGTGCTTCTCGTAAAAACTCTTGGGCATCCATCGTACCTGGATAGGAAAAAGGGCATAATAATAATTTATTGAATTCTTCAGTAACAAAAACAATTTACAGTTGCATGCCAATATATAATATTTATCAGAATTTTGAATGCACAGATTAGATTTCAGTAGGTTGGTTCTTCATTGCAGAGTGATAGAATCTTGTTTTCCTTCGGGTGTCCGGACATTCACGTTATTTTCGTTGAATATTAAAGAGCTTTAAAGCCATCGAAATTGCTATTTTACAGAAGTATTGGTGCTTTAGAAACTTTCTAACACTAATTTTCTTCGGGTGTCTGAGTAACTGACATTTTACCAATCTTCTTCATCAATCTCTGGCATCTTCTTTATGCCCTGTATGTAAGGATTTTAGAATAGTCCTAACGTATTTCCTGCGTGTTGCAAGAGGCGACTAAAAGGAAGCAAAAAAGTGGTAGATGGTTTTGCTATTGCCCAGGGCGGATACCACTCGTTGCACTTTACCATGATGGTTTAGTTCTGTTTGTTACATTTTCCATTTAGAGTGCAGTTGCAGGTACTACATATTATAGTAGCTCTTTGCTATTGAGTGGCTGTTGGTTGGTTCCCTTTGAGAGCTGCTTTCGGCCTTGCTTGGAGTGAATGTCAATGAAAAAAAGTCCTTAGAAACCCTACTGAGGGCAAATAGGAAGTTAATATTTGCCCAATCAGGTGGTCTTTCATCAGTTCAATTGCGATGCAGTTTTTTAACCTTGCTCTAAGTTGACCTTAACCCTAAATTAGAGTGGATTGAAAGTAAAAAAATTCACAAATAACAGCATATTCTTGTTAATTTTGTTATGGCTAGAGATAAATATTAGTTGCATTATATGAGATTTAACACCATGATGGATTAAACTTTTGGCCAGTTAGCTTTGTAAGAGTAGCAAAGCACTTGATCAAGTTAAGAGTGTCTGCAGATAAGAGTGCTTGAGAATACTTAGAATGTTGAAAGTGGAATTAAGTGCACCACACAAATACTGTTACCAGCGAAGCAGAAACAGCCTCTCCTCAAAGGGTAATACCAATCATAAATTTGGTAATTTTTGATCCCCAAATTCACATTTCTTTCCGATAATAGCAAATTAGCTGATATTGTTCTATAAACCTCTGTTAGATTTTTTATTCTCTTTTTGATCGAGTGTTAGCTAATTTTTTTTAGTGTTTTTAACGTGTTTGAACCGCAATAGTAGGATATCTGCCCAAGGTGAGGGTATAACCATCTACCACTTCTTTTCTCCCTTTTAGTTGTCTCGTCATCTCTTACTAAACACAGAAAATATGCTAACAAAGCAATTTCTTCTTTTTTTCTTTTTACCCGCCTCTTACAACATACATGAAACATGTTAGAGCGATCCGCACTTGAAGGGCCATACAAGAATAATACACAAGGACATGACACAAAATAAATCTCGTAACCAAGATAAAATTGTTACTATTGTTAATAATTGCATGCTGTAATAATTCGAGTTCATTTCAATACCTGGTTTTAATTGTTTAATAGCAACCATTGTTGTACCATTCCATTGACCCTCCCAAACTTCCCCAAACTGCCCTTGACCAAGCAACCTTGTTTTAACCAACGAACTCCTCTCGATCTCCCAGGCATCCACCGTGTTATGCGACAGACCCACTGTTGTTGGTGCTTCAAGCTGGAATGATTAGAACAATAATTCAGACAGATTTCAGAACGTTTTTCAGACTCTTCTCCCAGAATAAATAAAAGTTCTGGTAAGAATTTTGTCTCAGCCAGTAATTTTTAATTGCAAAGTCAAAAAAAAGAATTGCTTCTATAGACTAGCAAAGAAGTACCAACTTGCAGTTTACTTGAAAGCAACTAACTAACAGTCACTTCCACGGCTAAGAGATGCTTGAGAATATAGTGCCATCAAATGTGCACCCTAAGTGGTGAAAACATTCCATACAGGAATGGACCACAAAGCACAGAAATGGTTTCTGCCCTGGACAATATTTAGTTCTTTTCAACGTCTTCTCTAGTCTTGCTTAAAGAGAGTTCCGAATATTAAAAAGCAGTCCTTACCATTATGCATGGCATTCTCAAATTATAGCATAGTCCATCTGCATTTTGTTTGTAGTGTTCGATAAGCTCTTGAATAGTAGAAAACACTGCTCTTCTTGCTATAAAGTAACCTCCTGCATCGAGCATACGGATTCTGTAGTGTTTGACATGGTCTTCGTCTCGAACTGAAAAAAAAAGTAATCGGTTTTCGGCTGCATTCAATATTTGTGAAAGTAAAACCCAATAAAAAAAGTCATTTGGTCAAAATCGTCTTTTGTCAAGTATGTGATGTGGAACTACAAAGAAAGTGAGAAGTGCGATGCAGTAGTAGTTAATGCAGTTAATGTAAATGATGCTTGAAACTCAATTCAAAAGTTTGAATGATTATGTTTTAAAATTTCAGCTATTAAAATTGTTGCTTATAGATTTTTTATACCCAATATTTTTGATGAAATTATCGATAATAATAACTTTTTTGCAATCTGAATTTATTTGGAATCTGAGAGAAAAACTGAAATAATATGTGACAGAATAATAGAATAATATTAGTATAGCAAAAGCAATTTTGAAGTTCAGTTGTCAAGTCTCCAACACAAATCTTCCATAAAATCAAAATTATTATTGCAATAAACTATGCTAAATTCAAAAATACATACATTCATATAATGATTAAAAGAAAAGGAAAAAAATGTCATGGATGAGAACACAGGTGCCATATACAAAAGAAGCTGCTTTTCCAGAAACTATTTTAAGTTTTACTAATAATAAATTGAGCAAGGTGATCATTAAATAAGATATCATTCTAACACCCAGCAGTACCGGTATAAAATAAACATAAAAACAATGGTTTGAACCCTGAGGGCATTCTGAAACGTAACATAAAATTCAGCACGAGAAATTGTTTGAAAAAATTTCCAGTGTTGATTGGAATTTGTTCATTTGAAAATAAGAACTTTTTTACATACAAATGTGATATTTTAATTTCTTTACAATTCCTGATTTTACAATATTTAATAAGATTGCAGAATGTATCCTGATGATATTTCAATGAAGTATATTTGTCCTTTTTGGATAATCAAGTCGTGTTTTATTAATATACTGATTAAAAGAAATTTTGTTTTTCGGTCATTCTTAATAAAATGGTTCTTTTGCAGAAAATCATGATATATGCCAAATTTTACGTCGTAAAATTTGACATATATCATGAATTTGTGCAAAATTGGAAATTACAATCGAAATATCTACATTTTCATTTATCGATACCTTAAAAAGGAAAAACGTTCCAAATGTAAATTTATCTGTTCAGTCAACACAGATACTATGATAATAATTTTATTACAAAGATTAATTACTGCATATGTACTAATTAATTATTAATTAATTTGAATAGTGATATAAACATATTTAAATTGGGAACTTTCTCCCAACCAACCAATTACTCATTATTCAATATGAGTAATGACTCCAGCCAATTCAAATCAAAAGCTACCAGGCAAGATAGGAAAATTCCTTTTAAAGAGAATATATTAATATATATAATATTTTTGAGAATTTCACAGTTTTCTATTTAGTTTTCTTTATCTAATCTTTATGTTATTGTGAAATTTAATATTTAATCAGCACTTAGCTGCAAATAGGGTTAAGAATTAGCAGTTTTGTCCACCTGAAATCCTGAAATATTTATAGTGATTTTTGAACAGAGTTTAAACTAATTCTAAAGACAAGGCATTACATAAAATTTCATACTGTCGGCTTCTTGCATCTACAAATTTCAGTTCAAAAAAACAACGTAATCCACCAAAAATTGAAATATTTCATAATCAAACATAACATGAAATATGACGTATCGTACATTTTGATATAGATTGGGAAAATTGATAATGTTCTTAAATCATGTTTTTGTGAAGTAGTGGTAAAAAGAACAATGTAATCGATGTGTGGAAAATCTTGTTCGAGTTGTACTTAATCGGAAATCATAATTATTATTTTGTTCAATATAGGTATGTCAGCTACTCTGATCAAACTTAGCGAATGAGCAATACTCTGCGATATATCTCTTTCTACAAGACTAAAATGCCCCCCTTTTTTATTTTGACTTTGTAACCAAAATGTACAAAAAGCTTCAAAATCGTCAACATATCATACACTATGAAGAAGTAGTATTGATGGTTCTGAACCTTTTTGTTCACCATATAAGGATAGTGTGAGTATCCTGGACACCCGAAGAAAAACAATAGTCAGGTATTGCAAAAACCAGCTTGAAGTAAATTCATTTTTCGATTATTCTTTAATTACTCTGCAGTGAAATCATGATATAAGACTAAGGAAAATGGCGTGTGATCCATCAACGACAGATACTTGACAAATTACATTCCCATATTTATTATTTACTCTGAGTACATAATGAAGAAAATGATATTGAATTTAGCAGATGGGCAATATTTTATGACATATCTCTTGCTGGGAAATTAAAATACCATTTCTGAGTCTCTGGCGGCAACCAAACTGTATAATGAGTATCAAAATCATCAATACTGCTATGAAATAGTAGTGTTGATGGTTCTGAAGCTTTTTAAACATCTCAGTAGATGACATGACTGCTTCGGACACCCTGCACCAGTAGCACAAAAATTTCTGGTATACAAACGATATTCGAACATCCCTTGACTTGATTAAAGAATGAAGTGAAAAACAAGGGGTTTGGAAGGTTCAAATCAAATTTTTCAAACTCGCGTATTAGCAATTGATAAAGTAAAAAGTCGAAGGGTTTGGAAGTTTCAAATCAGATTTAATAAATTCACGTATTGGCAATTGAAATCGGAATAAAATAAACAAGAAATTAATTGTGGAGAAGTCATAAAGTTAATAATTCACTACAAAAAATAATAGTTATTTGGTTTCCATTCAACCTATTTTGCTTTTACAAAACATCTCACAACTTATTTTTAGTTGGTCACGAATATTCAATGTGAGAAATAAAATGAAAAAAAAATCTGTCACAAGTTTGAGCCATAGATGAATGGTGCCTTATATGCATATTCCATCAATGGCCCATACTTGCAACCAATATAATTTCAACACGAACATTTCTGGATGAGCTACTATTAATGGATGACGTACAAATCATATTTGTTCAGTAAAGAAATATTTGAATGAGGGGTTTTCCTTCTATAAGTTAATTTTGATATTGATTTAATATCAGATTCTAAGAAATCATAACAAAACAGAGTGTGGACAAAAATATTTATGACTAGTAAAAAAGGAATAGAAATAGAAAAAATCAAATTTCGCTAAATTTAAAAAACACACAACTGGATTCAAAGAAAGTGGTTGAAGAATAGAAATTAAATTTTTTTAATGCAATTCACTTAGACATGACTGCAACGAGAAAATGAAAAAATCGACTGAAGGGTACTTTTTTGGCAAAGAGCTACGTAAAATATAAGAGAACATCTAGGACAGAAATCAATCACAATGATAGAGTTGGTATCTTTCCTGGTTGATAGCAAAACTATTAATCAAAATTTAAAACTGTGAACCAACTCACCTCGCTACAGAAATTGTGAGTGTTAATTTAAAATGCACCAAAACATGGCTTTAACTGGAAAGGCTGTTGCTCAGTATTAAGATTTTAAAAATCAGAAAATCTTGACATTTTACATAAATCCCAATCAATCAACATGCAAATCTGCTCAGAATGAATATTGATGAAAAAATTTGTAATTGATCAGTTTTTTTTAATTTTAGAGAACATGTAATCATGTGTGATCTTGTCCCAAACGATTCGATTCACAATATTCAAAAACCTAAATTATTCGTTTCCATTTCTTCAATTTTGAAATCAACAAAATAATAATAAACCTCTTTTAAAAAATAAACGTGAATTTTTAGATAAATTTTAAATTAAAACGTAGAGAAAGAAAAGAAAACGTAGTACCAGCAACTGCACTCTAAGTGGGAAACATTGAAGGAAGAGCTGAAACACTATAATAAAGCGCAATGCAGACTGGCAAAATGAAAGCTGCTCTGCTACAGAGACTTTGAGAAAAATGGTTTAACCAGTAGAAAAAAAATTTCCACTTCTTCGAGTGGATCACACTGTCCAAGGGCTTGTAACAGCCGCCACTTATAGATGGACAGGGTTACAATTATTGAAAATTTATGATCTTTTCCTGTTCGTCTTAGCCTACCCAAGTTATTACACCCTCGGTTAAGTGGTGGGCATGGATAAGCGAGCCGGGCTCAAAATCCGAGATCCTCAACCAACGATG
The DNA here is from genome assembly GCA_963675895.2 of Styela plicata. NCBI lineage: Eukaryota > Metazoa > Chordata > Ascidiacea > Stolidobranchia > Styelidae > Styela > Styela plicata. The sequence goes on from OZ023140.1 coordinate 7,326,315, forward strand.
CAAACATGTTTAACCACTAGGCCATATGAAATATTTGTGGCAAAAGATTAAAATGTTTCTTTTGTGTAATCAAGCATAACATGAATTATGATGTATCGTACATTTTGATATAGATAGATTCCGGTCTGGTAGAAGAACTGTAGAAAGGCGTTCAAAATCATCAATACTGCTATGGAATAGCAGTGTTGATGGTTTTGAAGCCTTTTTGTCCATCCAAAGAAAATGACATGAATATTTCAGACACAGATTTTGTCACACTGGTACATTGTGTGGTTTAATAATCATGGATATCTGTATATGAAATTTTTAACAAACTTTGTCTATATTGACTTGGGTAAAAGATTTCTACTGATAACTCCTGATAAACTCACCTGATAAAGAATAATCCCCGGGTTTGCTCTCACTTTCCCTGATTAAGAAAGATCCACTACCATTGACTGGCATCATTAACCTTCGTTCTGCTTCTAATCGTTTTGTATTTCGGAAAAACCATCTACAAAAAGTAGGCAACAGTGAGAACAGAATATTTTTATGAAGGGTTCGATATATTTGAAATAATAATATTCTCAAACAGATGACGAATAACAAAAAAGGGTAATTTTCAGTGTTTTGCCTACAGCGCTGCATTATTACGCACCGTGTCTGCTCCATGTACTTCAAAAAAAGTCTCCCTATATTTGACTTCATTATTATCATAATTTGATATATTGGATTATAAAAAAAATGCAAATTGCTATATTCTTCTTTGAAGAAATATACAGTTAAATATTTTTTGTTGATTTTGCCTGATATGGAAGGTACTTTTGTGAAGGTATCTAGATAGACGAGTAGCTGACATTCATATTTCTGCTTCTACTCTTTGACTATCAGTAATATGATCAATAAAGGGGTGAACGTCATTTCTCAGATTCATAAAATATACTAAGTTGGTAATATTCCCACGCATGACACATGCCACGCAATATACTGTAATAATAAAGAAAATCATAGCCCTGGGCTATTTAGCTTAGGGCAAATATTTTCAAATACTTAGCACTTATAGATACGTCTATATTATTAAACAAGATTGGTTTTTACCATTTATTTAGTTAAAAAAGTAATCGCAATGTCAAATTTAAAATTCTTCAATTCAAACCATGATCGGTAACTTTATTATTTTTAATTGAAATAGGGTTCATTGAGCTGAAAAATTGCCCCGATTATAGCTTTAATGGATAATTGTCATAGAATCGAATCTATTCGATCCAATTTTTCCGAAACAAATCAAGAAACCAATTCATTCATTTTATAAAATTAGGTTTCAAAATTCCAGCCAAATGAAATCATCGTTCTTAGAGCATATTTTGCCCCAAGATCCTGATTTCTCATGGATTTTACGAAGTAGAATTTTCTGCAGAATCTGCAGAATTTTCTGACAAGGTTTCACAGACTACCCACAATGATGCAGAAAATAAGAATTAGGCCTATTGGATACCACTTAAACTAAGTCATTTTTTTGGATATCTTGATATCTCTAGTTCAAAATGTAAAAGAATCATGTACGTAATACTTGTAAATAATAAATTTGTGAGTGGCCCATAACTATAGATGTCATTGGGCATCTATACATAAAATGAAGTATATATTACAGTGGGAAAAATAAAATTTATTATAAAATGAATATTTTACTAAATATAACTCACACTTCTGGCGTTTAACGATCGATTTTTGGCAACATAGTTAGATGGAATATAGCCTTCTCTTCTTCCGTGCAGGGGAGGGTTGAGGTGACGAGCCATCCACCAATCTCCCTGGTCCCTCGATAAAACTTCCATGAGATCACCTGAATGGGCAGGGTATATATTTATATATACAGTATTATATATTTGAAGTCTGGGTTGTAATTTCCACAATATATATACCGTATGTGATTTTGGACGTCTGATTTTAAACTGCATGCCAGTGATACAAAACTACTAATGGCAAGGGTTCTAGTATCTAATGTCAGGGTCTAATTTGAACCTCTAATATATATTGCACATATTATACAAATGTATAGTAGCGATTGTGAGAAGCAAACTAAAAATTTGGACACAAAGTTTGCATTGTCTTCAGCGGCAGCGAGAAAACTTAAATACCGAATAGAAATTCTTTTCGGGTCAGAAATAAATTTGCAAATTTCAAAATTTTTAAAATCACTCGTTTCGAGCATAATTAGTTTGTCAAATTTAACTTAATTCATGTTTTAAATTCATCAACTTTAACAAAATAGCATATTTTTTAAGTGTTTTGTTATGTTGGATATTCTGAACCACAATATTAAGAATAATCATCACCAAATCTATGAATCACACTTCTACTGAGCATCGTAATCAGCAAAAACAAGTTTATCTCGTTTAGGATGAGTGAGTTCAAAATATTAAATAATTTAGGTTTTCAAAAAGCAGCCGTAAGCAACAAAGCCACAGTTTATACATCATTACAAAATATAAAAGATTATTTTTAAACTTGACTACCGGTATGTCAAAAATATATCCTTGCTTATAAAATGATATTATAGTCCATAAAAAACTTGAGTTTATAGTTCAATTAATCATAATTCAAATACATTCAAAATTCGAAGTGACTATCATGAGCTTATGGATAGTTCTTGTGGTGAAATAATGAACTTTGATTAAAATTTCTTGAAAATCCACCAAGAATAATATTGAGTCCAAATCGGAAAAATTGTGTCGCAACAACTTTTTTTGAGTTTGTGTCAATGATTGATCTCATCTATGAAATGCGCTCCATCTGTGGCGCATGCTTAACAAAATTAAATTTATGATTCGGGTAAAAAAGAACAGTTGCCGGCTTCAAAAACGAATCACTGATGGATTGCATCGCTAAAACAGAGTGTCCGGTAACTTATGCTTCACAAAAAGAATTTGGATTGAACAACACTAATCAACAACCAACCTTACCAGATCTCCCAATCATAAATTATTTTTGTTCAATCATGAACCACAGGTGGACCTCATTGACGCAATCAATCAGTGTCCCATATTTAACAAAACATATTTACAAAAAGTTTTCCAGAATTAGATTGCGTTACATAATTATGATTGTTCAAAGCATCTCAGATTTGGAAGGTCAACAGGACACTACTTAAAACAACGCACAAACCTTTTAAAACACTTGCTCAATTACATTGAAGTACCATTCTCTGTAAAACCTTTCTATTTAGCAAAAGTATAAACCCAGTTCTTTCAATCACATTTCACATCGTTCAAAAATAATATCAGTTTCCCTAGCACGTGCTAGTTTCATAACAAACAACTTTGAACAATATTTTTTACATTTTTTGGTCAATTTTTCAGGGAGAAAAAATATGAAGTGGTCAGTTTTGTAATGCTTCAACAATGTTGGATAATTAAAAGATGATTATTTATGTGCCATAGATAAAGTATGTTATTTAGATACATTTTATTTGTGGCACATGCTTGAACAAGTTTTTAAGTACAAAACTACTCAACACAATGGGGCTTATCTCCCCAAAACGACGTTATTCAAATAATTAGTCATATTTTCGTAGACGAAAAGTACGAGCTAAAATCACATAAATGATCTGACTCACCTTTACGAAAACTCAAGTCATCTTCAGTTCGAGCTTCGTAGTCGTAAAGCGCAATAAAGATCTCAGAATCATTCATGACCGGCTGTTGGAAACCTGGAAAACGAGACAATGATGTCATAAATACCTGAATGCGGTAGGTAACACAGGAAAAGTTTTATGTAGCAGAACAGAAATTTCATTTTGTCAAGCATGATCCACAGATGGATCACGTTTCAATGGCATGATCTATCAGTGGCACATGCTTAACAGAACATGTTAAAACAAAGCTGTTCAGCAAATGGATCACGGTCGTATATTTTCTCCAGAATGTGCCAAAGAAGGACCACATCTGAGAGTACTTCTTCATTATCACAAACAAGAACATATTGAAGCAAAGTTTTGCTCTATAAAATAAACAGCATCCAAACAGGAAGTCGATACAGGATTGAAAACAATTATTACCGTAAACAAAACATAAGGAGATTGACATACTGACACATAATTGTCAAATTTCAGAGAAAAGAGGTTGCTTTGTTATAAAAATGATAAGAATTGGAAGATTGATATAAATATTTAGTAGAGCATGACCGATGAACATTTTTAAGATATCAATACCGATATTGTTAATAATATTATTGATAGTAGCCGAATACAAACCTCAAAAAAGAAAAATAGACAACAAATGACAAGATATACTATATTATTTTTTTCATTTTATAGCCACTCAGTAGAGTAGACACCCTGAACAAAGGCCTGTACCAGCAGTAACTGATAAACGCACGCGTTTAGTGTTGTTGGGAAAATACAATTTTCTCGGTTTGGCCGAGCCTAACCAAGTTATATTACACCCTGGCCTGAGTGATGGGCATGGATAAACAAGCCGGACTTGCTAGGGTTCAAGCCCAAGATCTTCAACCCGCAATACCTACATGATAACCACTGAGCCATTGCGGCCAGTATTGGAACATATAATTAGGTTTGACAGTATCATTTCATGTTGAATCGAATTAGCGAATGTCGAAATGTTTTTTTGTTCCAAAATCTGATTCTATTGCAAAACTTTGAATATACTTAAAATAAAACTTTGAATGGACGATAAAAATTAAATAAACGCTACATTTTCAAACACTCAACGTGAATAGAACACAAATCAAGGGCAAATACCTTTATCTTCAAATTGAAATTCGTGACAGCATGAGAGGTTAGGTATGGTTCAACATATTTTTAAAGCTATCTTCCTTCCAAAACTAGACATAATTTGTGAGACGGTTGGGAAATTTTTTCATCTTATATAAGGAAAGGTGTGGAATTACATTAAAAATGGGCAAACTGATGACATCATATTCAAAAAATTTTTTCGAAATTTTTATCAACCTATTATTACAACTAATTTTTAAAAAAATAAATAATTAGAATTTTTTGTGGATAAAAGTGGATAAAGTAGAAAGTGGATAAAAATGAAAAAAATGCTATGCTATCTACCCACTTTGAGAACGTTGTTGCTGCTGAATGTTGGAGAATTGCTGCTGTGAGGCTTTACGTTGTCTGGTATCTCCATTGGAACTCGAATTCAAAGGCCCAATGAGCCTTCTAATACATCCACCCATGGTTGATTATTCCAATATATTATATCCTTGCTTATGGAATGATATAATAGTCCAATTTTTTTACATGATATTTACACTGGATGATTAATTAGTCCGAGATGCAATGAATGAGGCCAATGATAGTCTAATCTTATCTGGGTTTTTGTAAAAAACAAAAAGGAAATATTTCTTATGTCTAATTTTTTTCACAGATATTACAATACCTTACTACAATATTTGGATAACATCCCTACTAACAGAGGGTAATAGACCCAAAGAATACAATTGCTCAAAAATTCACTATACTGGCAGAATTTTGGAATTTAGTCCAAAAAATTTAAGATGCCTTTATGTGTTTTATTTAGACGACATAAAATTTCCTTTGGAATAAAGTCAGCTTCACTGCTAAAGGGCATGAACTCACTGTAAAAAATAAGGGAAGAGTCATTTGTAGTTGGATGTATAGTTTTAATACTTCATTAAATACCGTAAAAGAGGGCGAATTTGATAGCTATTTCCCCATTTCTAACCAAAAAAATCCACTTTCGCTGAACGATTAATTCCTGCACTATACTCATTCTCTATTACTCCTGTACCTGTGAACAAAAATTGAGTAGTTGTAAGCAATTTTTTGCCTCCAAAAATGAGGGATGGTGGCTCTCTTCCGGTGGACTCATTGATGGGCAACTTTGATAACATTGGATATAAAATAGTTTGTCACTATAATTCTTATTGCTACACGATAAGAATTTAAAAATATTAAATTAATCTTCTATATTTTTTAGCTCCATTTATTTTATTTTTTTATTTATAGCCACTTTTTAGAGTGGATCACCCTGTTCAAGGCCCTGTAACAGGGGCCAGTTATAGACGGACAGGGTTACAATTACTGGAAAGATATGACTTTTTCCTGTTCGGCTTAGCCTACCCAAGTTATTACACCCTAGGTTGAGTGGTGGGTATAGATAAGCGAGTCGGACTCGCCGAGATCGAACCCTAGATCTTCAACCTGCAATGCCAACATGTTTAACCACTAGGCCATAGCGCCCACTAAACATGAAATCCATTTTAAGAAAAAAATAAAATGAGTCAAGGTGCATATGGCCTGATGACGACAGAACCAGGGGGACATGCCCCAGCCCAAGACTTAGGAAAGGACTTCCCTGCAAGATTTTGGATTTTTAACAAAAATATTCCCAAAATAGGCAACTTTGCATGCGCCTTCAACCTTAACAAAAAAGCCAAAAATCTTACCAAGCTTTCACACCTCAAGTTTTCTTAAACAAAAGTTTGAATGTTACTTTTTCATATCACCTCTTATATTTTAAAATACCGATAAGAGATTTATTTGTACACCAATATGACCTCTTGAAATAATTTCAATCCATGAAATTCTAAGCACTAATATTTAGTTCAAATATTTGCGCACTTAGGAACTTAGTGGTCCACGTTTTAACCCTTACCCGGGGCTTTGTCCAAGTGTAAATCTACAATGAAACTATGATTTTTTAATACTATTGTCACGACGAGAAGTTCGAAATAAATATATCTATCTCATAGCCCATAACTAATCAAGCTCGCAAAAACAAATCCATCTAAAAGTTGCCAAGTTTGAAGAAATTAATTATTAAATTTAGGTTGTCTGGTTGTTGTTCGCTTTATGGTTTTGCTGTCTCATCTGCTTATGTTTATGTCGTATTCTCGGATAGGTGAATTTCCACAAATCTTTACAAGAGCAGAGAGCACTAGACAGACCTACAAACAGTATTAAGCTAACAAAATAATCTGTATTTACATCTTAAGATGGATAAAAAAAAAAATAGTTGCCATTCCACATTTCCAAGCGCTGATCCTTTTTTGTGAATAAAACCCAATGGCAAATGGATTTTTTTATTCAACGTTATTTTGCTTTGGCCAATTATATTTGTCCAATTTTCAAGCTTTCACAATTAGAAGTTTCATATCAATCGGCCTATGCTGTGATATTTGATTTTGATTAAAAACGAATCGTATATAATCACCCAAACAAATACCGTATCATGAAAAAAAAACATTTTAAGAATGTTTTAAGACATGAAATTCCCCACACCAATTAGGTTAGCCGATATAATACTAAAACGAAATGAGAATTTTAAGTATATGCTGTATAAGCAGATCCCCATAGACATCGTCAACCAGTATCCAACCTGCTCACATGCACCTACCTAACTTACCTTTGCTGTTTGACACTCAATGGGACGCTTTCACACCTCCCTAGTTATGGAGTTTATTCAATCCTAAACAGTGTAGCTCTACAACCCCACCTCGCGTATACTCTGACAAGATAAATTCATAGCGCGATTAAGCAAGGATATGATTTTATAGGGTGCTTGCTCTGAGCGCTATTCTATACGCTTAACTGTCTTGATTTTAATGGATTCGGTCCCTGCAGATCTATCCTTTCTTTCTCTTTCCGATATTATAAATTTTATTTTTACTAACACGCCCTTTGTTGCAATCCCTATCACATACTACTCTTTATTGATTGAACAGATTTTTACCTCTCAGTTTGTTCGAACAATTCGTAGGACTATCGTTCCGAACAATCAAATGGATTTCAGTTTCATCCTGCGGTAGAGGAAACAAAGAGATACGGCAGAGATAGGTTCTTTATTTTGTCAAATGAAACTGCAAAGTAAACCAGGGTGGCGCTCCACAGCTTCTATGCCGCATCTTAGTAAAGTAGTAAGTAAGTTTATTTTGACTTTCCGTAAAAAACATGTAAACTCAAACAAAACAGCAAACGAACGGAAAGATCGGGAAAACAGACAAAATCTATGTTAAGAATAAAACCACGTATTCATGGGCCTATTCACCTCACATATATTCGCACTCAAACTCACTCACAAGCAAAAAATGAAACATGAAAATACACTACCGGTTTATATTTGACACCACGGCAGGTTCGCAAGTTGTGGGAATATAAACAAAAGCAAAACTTTCATACTTTTTCTTTTTAAATCAAAATTATTCCATCGACTGTTATTGAGTAACGGGTAGTGTTTTTTGTAGCGTCTTCTGTACCACGAAGAAAATATACTTAATCTTTTTACATTTTTCCTGTACGAAAATTTGCAGGTTTGTGCAAGTGATGCTGTAGTAGAAAATGCGTTTATTTGTGGGAATCGATTTTGTTGTCGACGTGCAGCTTCTTTGTGCTTCTTAAAACTGATGCAGACATATAGCTTCAGAAAAATTAAACGCAAAACGGGAGAGCGGACCAGGCACGTCCGCACTGGCCGACAACGGTCGGTTTGCTTAAATAAACTTCATGCAACAAAAAAAGACATTGGTCTATGTACATTCGCGGTCAATCGATGGCGCGTTAAAGATGCTATCGCGAGGTATACATAGAGAAAAAAATATAAGATGGAGATGAAGCGAGGGCACGGGTTGAATTAATTACTAATTATTTAATATATTTCCCGAGAAACGAAATTTCACATTTCTAATAATCTGAATTGAAAGTAGAGTACAATAAACGCCTGGATGTATTCAGCATTAAAAAGTAATAACAATCGTATAAAAAGCCAGTTCATTTCGCTTTTTTTGTACGTAATTTCAATATGATAATAAATTTGGTGGCGATAAAAAATTTTCAGTCAGGGAGGAAGTTTTGCTAAGAAACCAGAAATACTTCATTTTATGAAAAGCGTAATACTAATTTTGAAGGAAACTATGACTTCCAATGCCTTGAAAATTCAATCTCCCATGAGTTTCTTTACTATTTTCCATGAGCTTACAATATTTTTGGCTATGTTGCTCTATGGTTATGGGTAATGGGCAAACAAAAAACTTCTAAGTACGATTCCAGACACAAGCCCAATAGAAAACCGCTTTCTTTCCATACCATCTTAGTCGATTAGTTTAAGTGGACTTTAAGTTAAATATTATAATTTATCGTTGACAAATAGAAATATAATCTCTGAAATGAATTTAGTTAAAAGGTAACTGGCAGTGATTTGGTTGATTCAAAAAACGAATTTTAAATTTATTGTTACAAGGCATGCTCTGGCCGCCACAAGAGTAAAACTATTGCTAAAACTAACATTTTGTCATTATCAAAGTAAAGTGATGCAAATTCGCGCAAAAAATTGAAAATGCGTTTTCAAGCTGGATAAAGTAGCTGAATAACCATTACGAAAAATTTCGATATATACGTTTTAAAGCATTTGGATATCCCGCGATTTTTGATCGGCAAGGGAGGCATGTATAACTTCGTCAGTCAGATCCAATCATAGAACAAATCTAACAACCTATCTTTAACACGTCTAATCGCGTGGAAATATGAACGTTGAAAAGAAATACGATTTGAGGCATAATAAGTAAATGCTATGTCAAATAAATCATTACTGTACTGAAAAAATATTATATTATGCATTAAAAAGTAATAACAATTGTATACAAAGCTAGTTCATTTCGCATTTTTTGGACGTAATTTCAGTATGATAGTAAATTTCGTGGCGCGAACAAATTTTCAGTCAGGTAGGAAGTTTTGCCGAGAAACCAGAAATATTTCATTTTGTGAAATCGCGTAAGACTAATTTTGAAGGAACCTATGACTCCAAATGCCATGAAAATTCAATCTCCCATAAGTGTCTTTACTATTCTTCAAAAGCTTTCAATATTTTTGGCTATATAGACATAAACATAGTATATTTCGAAGTTCGTAGGCAAACATACACAAAAATACATACAGTCACAATACACACATATAAAAAGAGGAATCACCTGGAAAAGTGACAAAATCTATAACGCTAAGGATTAGTGCCCGTTTACCAAGGAAAAAGAAACGCGAAAAATAAATACAAACACGAAATAAAATCCGGGCAAAGTCTATCGTCTCACACGGATAGTAAAACAAATAAAATATCCGGAGGTTGACTTTTGTAAAAATGTGGCATTGTGCTTAGTGAGCATTTTTGCAGTAAAAAAAACAATCAATTGCACTGTGATTATTGTGGTAATTAATCAATGTGATGGTGCTGGCGCGACAGACTGGTGAGCGGGGCCAAAAATAAACAATGAAATCAATGTCAGCGATCATTCTGATATTGGTAATAGTCCGATATATAAAAGCATGTTGCACACTGATAACGTGAACTATGAGGGCACTCCAAATGAAAATTGTCTGACGTAGTGAAGGTGCTAGAAGGGACAATTGCATCGTTATTCCGTAAATCCTGCCGCTAACATCCATAATAACCACGAACGCTGGTTTTACGATTTCTGTTTCCGCCGATACATTATGCGTTTTTGGCATACATTCAGAATTTTACAGTCTTAGGCTATTGTACGTCGAGTTAAAATCCCGTCATTCAAAAAACAAATTTTAAGTTTATTGCTACAAGGCATGCTGTGGCCGCCACAAGAGTAAAACTTTTGCTGAAACTAGCATTTTACCGTTATTAAAGTAAGGTGATGTAAATTCGCGCAAAAATTCAAATAACCACCACGAAAAATTTCAACATATCCCACATATTAAAGCATTTGAACATTCCGCGATTTTTTGGTCTGCAAGAGAGGCATGTACAACCTCCTCAGTCAGATGTAACGCGTCCCATCCAAATATAAATCAAATCAAACAATCTTTAACATTTCTAAGTACTGGAAACATTCTATTATGCACTTTTTCACTTCATTTCAAGTCGCCTCAGCAGTTGGTCACAGACGATTGTAGGCCAAAATCTAGCTTTGGTGAAATAAAGAAATCTTGTAAAATCAAAGAAATAATATCACGCAATAAAGATAATAATTAAATTAATATCGAGTTTTATCAACTGATTGGATATGCGGAGTAAAAAAAAGTAGGCGGTATCATTGCGCCTTATTTAACAACTGGAAAGGCATTGGCCGTGAGTTTTTTTTATCCTCAAATCAGGCCTGTCTGCTACATCAGCCAGTTTTACTTCAGATTCTGTTCAACTTAAATTCACTTTAAGCGAGGTTAGAACCAACGCCTTAGAAAAACCTAGTGATCACAGATATAGCAGTTAAATTGCGACTGCATCTGCTATAATAAAGTATGTATTAAGCTGTTTTTTTTTTTGTATTAAATAATCATGTTCTACTTCCAGCGGGAATATCAATAATAAACAAATGTCGCGCGGTCCGGACATGAGACATAAATATAGGATCTCAACCGCGGTCCGCCAACTGAATAGTCGTGCTCTATGCCGTGGGTCGGGAACCTTGCGTGTGGAGCGCTTTGATACCGATTTTCCTTTTGCGAACTGTCAAAAAACAAAATACATGGATATACATGACTAGCGTTTCACAGTCGGAATCTGAGATAATGTGTGAAACAAGGAGGATGCAATGCAACGAATTCCATGAAACAGTATTGCAAAAGTGTCAAAAGTATATCCACGAGTCAGTAAATAATTATATACTATTAAACTTCCCTATTAATATTCTTATTATAAATGATGATCTTAAGTTTCTCGGCTATACACCGCTTGTTGCTTTTTCAAAATTAAGGATAATTCGAGCCCTATAACTAGAGGCGGCGGCGAAGGAACCTCTGGCGGTGTCGAGTGTGAGTCATTTTGGAAATACACGACAAAGTTTTCCGAAGTCAAAAATATAGGATATCATGGTTCAATTGCGACTGGTGTTCATGGAATGGTGAACACTTTAATCGTGTAATTTTGTGAAGAAAATACTTTTATGCAATAATAAATTATTTTTTCTGTGATACAATGTATTATCGCACGTGTTTTAAAATTCCTACAGAACTGTTCGTGTTGTGCATGTTCTCCTATGTTGCATAGCTATTTCAGTTTTGTATTCGAATAAAAGAAAAAACGCATTGTAGCGGTTCGCGCTTGTTCCAAACATAAATCAAACCAAAAATTCTTCTGCCACGTCTGATCGCGCGTGGAAATAATGTCGTTGCGAATACTCTCAATGAAATGCGCTTCAACACCATGTAAATGAAATCATTTTTATGTCAAATCGGTCATCTGGTCGCAGTTGGTCACAGACGCTGCACAAGACAGAATGTGCAAATTAGCGAATGTCAAAATCTAGCCTGGGTGGAACAAAGAAATCTTGCATTTGTATAATTTCAAAAGTCAAATGTAAGTATTAATATCATCCAATAAATCTACGATGATAAGCACATTAATAGATTTTTGTAACGGAGATAGACGGTAGTACTGCGACGTCGCCTTATTTATTCTCCAGACACTCAATAAACGCGTATTCAAACCCGTAAGCACTATAAATCGGATTTCCGAATTATGACGCCATTCTGTTTGTTGTTGCATTTATTTCCGCTACGTACAACACAATAGCTGGAACGCTTGTTTGGTATACACAATAATGTACCGTTAAAACGGTTCTTTATTGCGTCATTATGAATTCACTTTCAAGTCAACTGCCCTGATGTCGGATGATTTTTTTAGGTACGTGCGATTCTATTACTCGCTTTTTATTATCATTGGCGACATCCTGATTCTACTTAAAAAAACGTAATTCAGCTACCGTGACGTCATCATTCGTGGTGCCGACCTTAATGTTGTTTCTCATAGTGTGATAGACTCGTGGTTCCAAATTTCATGCTTTAATCCAACCAACACAAGCAAAAAATATACGTCCCTTTTGACTGAATTCCCCACATCTTGGATACAAGCCCACTTCAAATGGAAAAAGGTTTTCTGGAAAAGTCTGTGAAACATTCATTTCAGATACATTCAAATTTATTACATATCAACTCCTATATATACATGCAGTTGCAACCACGTTCGTGAATATCGATGTCTTAGTAGGTCTATATTTATTCACAGCAATTTACTTGCTTCAACCTTAAAAAACTTCGCGGCTACGTATTTCTTGCTTGCAGCAGAAACGCAATTGCTCCCAATATGAGAAAGTACGCAAAGTCACTGACTTCTCACGGAATAACATAACAGCACAATACGTCCGGTTTGCTCGGTTGGTAAAGGCGCAAGGGATACACGCTTCAAGTCACGCGTGGGATTGGGTTTCATTTTATCCTGCGCAGATGAAAGCCGAGTATACAGCTTAATAATATGGCGAACCACAACCTCTCGTGCAGATACCAGCTCCGAATCGGGGTGACTTGTTTAGGCTTAACATATCATATTTCTGATTCTTCATGTGCGCTGACCTGGTTGATGAGCCGTCAGCCAGCGACCACGTGAACCACTGCGCCCCGCTGAAGCATCCATCAGACCTCTCACTCATAATCCACATCCCTGACGGGCTTAGAGTTTCGTATTCCCGATAAAAATGATAGAAAAATGGTAATAACAATTCTGCGACAGAAAAGCAGGCGACCGCAACTGGTATGAGTGAGTACCTTATTAAAAACACAAGATCAAAATTAAAGATATACGTAGCCACGATCGCCACACGAGGCAAATTTAAATGAAACTTCAAGTTAAGGCCTTTATGCCATACGAAGGGTGGGGACGGTCGATGGCTATACAATAATTCGACAATACCTAATAACGAATAATCAGTGAATTAAATCTATTGCAAAGAATTAGTTTATTAAGTGCAGTAATGAAGCCACATCCAGGTTCGATATCGTAAACTACTCAAGGTATATTATATATTCAACTCTAGGGCTGGGTAGCTGGTTAATTCGATGATTCGAAGCACAGATTATTCGAATCAGTTGTGAATCGGTCATAAAAAAAAATCTTGTTAAACGAAATGAAATTTTTTTCTTTTTTAAAGACAAAGTGCAATTGATTTTGGTCAATGTGACCGTCATCGATTGTATTTATCGTTAAAAATGAACATTTCCGCTCGTGGTCATTAAGTGTAATTGAAAATATATCACTTTTATGTCTGTTTATGCTAATATTCGTAATTTATAACCATAAATTTCTTATTTTTAATAAAGGAGACGAATGAGTAATAATGAGATATTTGTTATTTTTATAGAATCACCGATTCGAAAAAATATCCGACTCAGATTCGAATTAAATTAATTTGGTTTTGCCAAACCCTATTCAACTTGTATGCTCATATTCATGCAAAGACAAAGTTCACATGAAATTTTCCTTTTCATTCATTCTTTATGATTAATAAAAAGGTTGCGTAGCCAGCGCCGGTGATGTGATAGTACGAGAATGTGTTACATAACAATGTCTAACTTGAAATGAAGACGGACAAAGTCGGGGTTCTAATTTAATTTTTAATGGAGTTACTAGCATTATCACGAATCGCGATCATTATGATACTAAACATCACCAGCTTGCTTAAACTAATAAATAAATAAAATAAATTCTAATAATATTTAATATTAAATTACACGTAAACACGTTTTATTCAGAGATGCGTAGCCGAATAGCACCTCGAATTACAAAATTACTTGGGCCTAGGACTGGGCAGAACCGAATCATTTAGAATTCGAAAGTTTTTTTTCGAATAGGATTGAATCACTAAATCCGTGTACATAACAAATGTAAATGATCTATTTCCACTTTTACAACTGGTCTCCAATTTGAAAATTAAGAAATGTATGGTTCATTTTCAATTCACACTCCATGTTCAAAAGCAACAGTTTTCCTATTTTAACGAAAAATACAGTCGATTTTGGTCAAATTTGACCAGAATCGAATGGATTTTGTCGTCAAAAATGAAAATTATGGTTTATGCAGTAAGTTTTTGTTTCTATGAACAATTCGAATTGCCAACCCCTACATAGTTTTTGTTTCGGTAAAAGATCCGAATTAACGAAATAATTATATGTAAAAGCAATTGTTCATGTCCATATTATAGTAACGGATAATCATAGTTGATGCATGATTCGGTCGTCACAAGTGTCTTGACGATAATAAAGCCTGGCAGGCTGAGACAGGCCCGATGTAGGCCAGCTGCTACACATTAAATATTTTGTTTTCCACGTGTTTCGAACCGGTCTGTATCCAACGTGATGGAATTTTTTGCATCGAGTGCTGATCAGATGTTGACGGTCACGTGGCTATATACCTGGACGGCGTAATTTTCAAAATTTCATGATTTGCGCCGAACTTGCCAGGTTTAGATTCCTTAGAAAGATATAACAGTGATCAGACAGTATAATTATTGACAATAAAGCACCTTATTTAAAGTTGAAAATTTGCCTAATAAATACCGAAATATATTTTCGATTTCACAATCATGGCATTTTGTTTGGATTTTCCTTTTCCGTTAATTTTAAGGGTGGCGTGGATCGGGGAAAACGATACATAGGTACAAATATAAATCTAGGGAGGGAAAAGTTTGGAAAAGATTAGCGACATATAGTCCGCTAAATATGACAAATAAATTGAAGTAATTCATAATAAATAAACCCCTTCTGCCGATTTTTGTCGTTAAATCAAATCGAAAAAGATCAGCTTTAAAGTTGTAAAATTTGGATTGATTGAAAAAAAATTGTCATTCAAGGTAGCAAACCTAGGATACAGTGATCATTTTAAACATATTTAACAATTATAAGAATAATAAAATATAGGGATTTCAAGCACACTGAAACAAAGAGCATTGATGTAAAAATTTAGTTATTCTCAACCCATCTTTCCTAATTATTGCATTATGCAACTCAGCGCAAAAATTTGATTTGAAATCAAATTTCCGCATATCAATTCGCCTATTTTTGATATAATATGAAAAATTTTATTGGGGAACAGCAAGTTTTCCAAAATGTTCTGTTCATTTTAGTCTTAAAGTTCTGTTGTTTGATTGGTATTATGTGAAAACAATCGTCACTCATTGTGGCAAACCTATAATACAGTGGGCATTTTGAACATGGCCTAGTGGGTAAACATGTTGGCATCGCAGGTTAGAGATCTCGAGTTCGAGTCCCAGTGAGTCTGGCTCATCAATCCATGACCACCACTCAACCAAGGGTGTAACAACGGGTAGGCTAAGCCAAATAGGAAAAAGATCATATCTTTCCAGCAATTCTCACCCTGGCCGTCTACAAACGGCCGCTGGTACAGGTGCCTGGGTGATCCACTACAAGAAGTGGCTGTAATAAAAAAATACAGTTGAGAAATATAAGATATTTCAAGGCAGCGTGGGCAAAATGAAAACAAAATATTAATTAATATCTTAAAAACTATTACATTTTATAATTACAATGAATAAAGCAATTTAAAATAAGCATGGATTGTGATACATATTCAAATATAATTTTCGAAGCCACAGCGGGGAAATCATTAAAGCAGAACTAAAAAAAATCATAGAAATGGACGGTGATGATATCACTTGATAGAAGAATAGAATGCATTAAAAGTGTCTGGTAGCAGCTAAACTGTCCAAAAAGTTTGAAAATCATTGAAACTATTATGAAATAGCAGTGTAATGATTTTTAAGCTTTTTGCCCCCCCCCCCCCCCCCCCCCCCCCCCCCCCCCCGACAAAATGACATGAAGGCTTCGAAGAACAAGATTCGACCAGCGTCTTAGCCTATAAATTCCATTAATATAATAATTATAATAATAATAGAAAAATTATTAATGTAATTTCTAAAAAAATTTCACAGGGTCAAAATATGTATTTTAAAGTTACTAATAAATAGTTTTGAACTAAATTATTTAAAATAAATCCAAAAATGAGTTTAAAAAAATATATATTTTTAACATATTATTAGAAAATTTCATTAAAGCAAAATGTTCCATGCCAGGTATTGTTTTTGTAATATTCCTCCAAACTAACAAATTTTCAATATCAAAATAAAATAATTCTAAAAATATTCGATGCATGAATCATGATTTATTCTATTCCAAATCAACAGTTTTCAAAAGTATGCGTTTCCACAAAATAGATGTAAATCTTGACATCATTAACAATTTTCTGAGAAAACAATCTAATTTGTTTAGTAATATAATACTTTTGATTCAATTCATGAAAATTATTAGATTATGAAGTCAACAGATATGGAATTTTGGCCACTCCTAGGCATCATCCAGGGCAAAAACCACTCGCAGAATTTTATTAAGTTGCATTCACGTTTTCCAACCTAGATTGCGATTTCTGGTACTACATTTTGTAAGTGGCCCATTGAGGCATTGCTTCTGGTCTTGATTTAAGTGAATTTTCGATAGAGAAAAGATTTTCTTTCCAATATTTGGAAAAGCATGAGAAGGTCAATTTACATCTCTTTGGTCAGCATCATAATAATCATAATTCTCCTGCATGTTTCGGGAATTGGGATCTGAAAATAGCACTGGAACTAATTTATCTTCTTCAGCACTGCATTTTGATGCATCTTCTTCAGTCAATACATTTCTCAGTGCTTCATGTAAATGACCGAGATAGTCTGGGTCTGGATAACCATTTCTGAAAAGAAACAAAGGAAATTCATTATTGCTGCTAAAATCAGATTCAAGCAGGTTTGGGAACTCAATACTGCAATTAAACATCTTAATTATGAGTGGACATTTTCTGCCCAAATTTTTTTTATTGAAGTCCGATCAAAGTATGTTAAGTAATCAAAGTTAAAGCAATCTTTGTTAAGTATGGGCCATTGATGGATTGCGTCGATGAGACACGGTCCATCTGTGGTTCATGCTTGATAAAACGAATCTTCTGATACTGTAAAAGAGACTTTTAACTTTTTTTTACTTTTTAATGCACCCTCAAGGTTCGAGACATTTCGCTGATACTGCTTCAGTGGAGAGTTCTTCAGAGTCCCTTCAGCAGTTCCAAGAATTATATTTCAAATACAGCAGTAACAAGTGTATATTCGTTTAGATTCAAGGATGATCCTGGCAGCTTTTCACTTGAACATACAATGCTTGGTAACATAAGAAGTGGTATATGGGTTTATCATCGCCCAGGGCAGATTCCATCCACTGTACTTTACCATGATGGTTTAGTCCTGTATGGGATGTTATCTGCTTAGAGTGCAGTTGCCGGCACTTCATCTTATCGTAGTTTTTTTACATTTGAGTGGCCATTAGTTATCTTCCCATAGGCACTCATTTCATCCTTGCCCAGAACGAACTTTTATAAAAATAAACTCACTTTGAGGGTCCTCCTCGTATATTGGTTTTAATAGGAATATCAGCATTCCATATTATTTGTCCACGTATTCCATCAATTTCTTCCACATGAAACATCATCCCTGCATCAAAGGCTCGCCTTAATAAAATAAAGAGCTTCCAGCCTTCTGGTTCGTCTGGAAGATAGGCATTGAATGTATCTTTTTTGTATGGAGTTCCCTGCAATTGTTAGAAAATAAATAAAAAACTTTATGCATAGTTTTTTATGTGAAATACAATTTTATTCATCATCTAAATCATCACAGAAACATGTCACAATCCAATCGATGGTGAGTGGTTAGCTCAATCAGAGAAAGTGCGTTTAATAAAGGCTTATGGCTACGCAGCTCTGATTGTCCTGACAAAAATCCGTATAATTTGATGGTGATTTGAGACGATTACAAGAAAGAGGTTTACTTGACATTTCGCTGGCGCACAATTGCTCATGTACGCACTGCTTACGTCTTTCCCCACCAAACATGTATATTTGTTGGGAAAATGAAGGGTTTGACTGAAAACGTCACCCACCGTGGTTCGTCATATGATTAGGCCGTAAGTCTCTCCCAGAAAATAAGAATAAAATCACCTATCATAAATTCTGAACAGCACATAATTTTGTGTTGCTTCTATATCATTTTGATTCATCAGGCAAGGCCTTTTGAACTGGAAGTTTTCACAGATCCTAAGGCTCACAATATATGTGCAGTGCATATATATACATTTTACAATTTACGTTTTATAGGCAAAAAAAATTGTAATACAGGTTTGGATGGGTTTTTGTCAGTAATCACTTGAACGGGACGACAGTTTTAAAAATGATGGAGTGAAGTAGAAAAACACAACCTGCAAAATCATGCATAACCGCCTTCAGTCTGTTTTAGAATTTTTATTACGGAACTCACCATCAATTGTCCAGAAGAAAATTTGAAAACAATCTGAAAACATCCAACGGCTGTATATCCTGGCATGATATCCCATAACACATTCAATGTCATTTCACCACCGAAAGGTTGTTGCTTGATGATTATGCCCCTGGTAGGAGATCTTTCTGAGAAAAAATAGGATAGGATTTCATTTTTATTATGCCGGAGCAGTAAGCCGAGAGTACAGCTTAATCATATGGCAAACCATGACTTTTTTCATCAAAATTCACTTGAGAAAAGCTGCAGATATCATACTAAAAAGTCTCCTGAAACACCTAGTGTGCAAAGTGTTGCATGAAATACATGATTCAAAATTACAGAATCCTCATCCGTAACAGATGTCCAATGATGTAAGTTTCAAAGCAATGCAGATCAATATCATCTGAAAAGCAGTAGGAAGGCAAGGAATTCCTAAGTTTAGAGGTTCTCAGGGAAAAAAACTGTTTTTGAAACTATCGGGGGTGGAAGTTTTAGCTTGATCATATACTCAATTTTACAGTACATTGCACATGATTGGTGGAGGATACCATAACCCTCTCGTGATCATGTGAGTGGCTACGGTGTCCAGCAAATCTCCCGCATATAATAATCCTCCACAAGATTCGAACCTGTGTCAGGATGATCAGAAATACATAATTCAGAGAGTATTCCTAATAATTTCACCGATTGAACTGATCTGGCAAAGGTGGGATTAATTTTGGAATAATAAGTTCAAACAACAAGTCTATTTTGGAGATTTCGCCATTTAAATCCACTCCTTGCTAGAGATCTAAAATGGTAACTTTCATATACAAAATGGCTGGACGATATTTTAATTTAATAAGTAGTAGATAGTTTTACCATCGCCCAGGGCAGATACCACTATCTACACTTTACCATTGCAGTTCAGCTTCTTTTGGAATGTTTCCCGCCTAGAGTGCAGTAGTTGGTACTACATCTAGTAGTAAGTCTATTATTAAGTGACACTTAGTTGGTTCCTATTTGGCACTGCTTCTGGCCTTGCTCAGATTGAATTTGAAAGAAAAAAAATAGTCTGAACATCCACAAAATTCAAAAACTTAGAAAATCATAATACTCAATGTCCTTTTATTGTGGATTACTTAGAGAAGGCCTTGCACCAACGGCCATGTATAGGCGAATATGATTAGAGTTTTTGCTCGTTGGGAATATTATATTCTTTTCGGTTCTGCGAAGTCTATCCAAGTTATTACACCTTGTGTTTTTAGCGATTGGCATGAATTAGTGAGCTGGACTTCGCAGGATTGGAATCACTGCGATGCCAAAATGAAAACCACTAGGCCATGGCGCCTGTTTGGTCAGTTTTTTAAATTAATATATAGCTCACCTGCACCCAGGTTGGAAAAGACAAAGCCGCTTGGATTTTTCTCTGTGCTGCTGTCATCTGGAAAACCTTCCACGCCAATATTTTCAGAACTTTCCGAGCCGATTTTGTGTTTGGTATTTTTAGCTTGGTTCAAATCATCATAAAATGGTGGGTTCGGCTCATTCGTCAAACGAGAAAACAATTCAGACATTAGAAATTTGTTACACAATTCTGATCTTATGACTAATGGTTCATTTTGAACAGTATTTCTCAAGAAATTAACAGAGAGTTTACCCAGCTTTATAAGAGCGAAAAGCTCGGTAAAATATTTCTTCCTATTTTCAAGGTCATGTTTGACCCAGTTCAAAACTGCATACCACTTCACAGTTTCATCTGAACATTTTGCTCGTGTGGAACCAAGAATACTTCTTATATCCTTTTTTGAAATTTGAAAAAATTGTTCTTTTTTAGCTACTCGTTCAAAATTTTGTTCCATAAATCTGTTTATTAACTCTAAAACTGCATCCTGATTATAGACACAATGAGTGTTGACTAATTTTTTTAGATCGAAACAGTTGTCCACTTCTAGATGCTTTTCCATATTTTTTGTATTGGAGAACATAGCGCGAATAACAGATTTCTTAATGCTTTCATTTCCTATAACAAATGCTTCAGTGAGCACATTTTTCAGTATGAATTCAGTAGGAAAGTTCTCAATGCCGATGTCTTCAACAATTTCGGCACCTTCATCCACATCCCAGTTTTTATTCATCCATGCTGTAACAGCCTTCCATTTTATTTGATGGTTTGGATTCGAAATCTTCAAGTATCGCAGAAGATCAGACTTACAGATACATGGAAATAATTTGTCATTGACAATCGATTCAAAATCTCTAGCAATAATATCTTCACTCTGCTTTATAATATCATATTGTTGGTACAATCGACATAATTCAATCACAAAAAGACAGTTTGTACGAAAAAGATTTGTTTTCAAGTATTTGAAGCAATGGTTTTTCAAACCGGCCATGTGTAACAGACTGGCTGCCTCCAGGACATGTTGAACATTATCCACTTTTACATCTGCTTTTCCTTTATACATGAACTCTATGCATTGTGTAATCCCATCTTTATCAACATCCCTTATATAAACAAAACCATCATTAACTTCCCTCATGCCACTTGAAAACATGGCTTCAAAGTATTCTGAGGAGGCCGCCAAAATAACGCGATGCACAGGAAACTGCACGTTGCCAACTTTGACCACAAAATCGCAGAGAAATTTATTTTCTCTCAGTCGATCAAGTGAAGACATCAGTCGTTGTGACTGAGTTAAATCAGCAATATTTTCAGACTCCATATCAGAACACAAACACCCAGGTAAAATACTACCAATTTATGCTTACGAAATAACACTAAATATGATTTACAAATAAAGTATATGAGTCATATACAGAGTATAATCAATATTAATAGATTTTTATTACATTTACATAACTGGACAGAATACATGATACTCCTGTTAAAAACTGGACAAAATATTTTAGCAGTGAAATGTATGGGAAGATGTTTTATTGTTGTATATCCAAATACTAATTATTTCAGCACAAGTGAAATTTTTTTACAAAAACTGACGACTTTTGACATGGGAAAACAGACTGAATGGACCAAAAAAATCCAACTAAACCAACTGATATGCTTACAGCTAAGATACTCATTGATATCAACTGACACTAACACAGAACAGGTAGTGTCGAATGATGGCTATTGGGAAATGGTTTTTGGGAAATTTTGTGCATTCCTAAATGGGATTCCGTCCAGGGGAGCTATATTACGTACCAAATAATTAGAAAATTAAACTTTAAACTACTTGGAGAAATTTGAATTTGTTCCATTCTACATGTATTACATATACCTTTTTTCATATGGATTGGCCATATTGACTTGAATTACGAAATTGTGTTGATTTAAATATGTAGATTATCTGAATCCAGATTTGAATTAATTTTGTTTTAGATCATTCTTACTGCATGACAAAACTAGAAGGACTAAAGATATTTTTGGCCTAAAAGAGTACTGTATTCCAATTTTGGACAAAGACTTTGCCCCCGATGAAGGCATATCAAAAGGTAATCTTGACAGATCATGTATTGTATAAAAAAGCTTTTGAGATAATTAATTAGCACTGCATATTTTCGAGATACAATAAAAATCAGATCAAGGAGCAATACAGTGGGATTGTGGACATTTAGATGGTAAGGGTGGAATGGTGAAAAAAATAAAAAAAAAGGAAATGTTCAGTTTGACTGCTTATAACCAACTTTTGAAGCATCAGTAAATTACCACAAACTAAGTGCACCATTTGAGTGAAATTTAAAAATATTTGATTTAAAAATGAACTTTGGCAGGATTAAGAAGTAAAGAACCGTGACACATGATAAAAGCTAAAATAATGAACATTGAAAAAGGATAGAATTTTATTTTTATCCTGCTGGAGAGGAAAGCTATAGTAATTTAGTAAACATATTGAAGTAATTTCACTTTTCGGTTATACTCAAATCTACTCATTCTGTGAAGTCATGATTTATTATGAAATTTGACATACATTAGATCGTAATCTTAGTTCCCTCTCTCACAAGATAGGAATGAAATCCTATCCTATCCTAATTTACTTCTTGGGCATTCTGAAGAGCAACTAATTTGTGTTGCTTATATATCATTTTGAGTCGAAGTTTTCACACATTATGGGGTTCACAATACACATGCCGTACACATATATACATTTCACAAATTATGTGTATGGCACAAATGCATTGTGTTATAGGTGAAAAAAACGATAATACGGTTAAATAGCTTTTTGTAAGTAATCACTGGAAGGAGATGGCAGCTTCAAAAATGGTAGAATGGAGTAGAAAAAAAATATTTCCCGCAATTTGACACAAATTATGACTTTGCTGCAAAATATACGGCAAAATAAAATCAATTTTATTCGTCTGCAATGCTGAATCATTATTCTATTCTACAAAATATATAAATTTCAAACTGAACTATAAGGGCAACTTCAATTCGATCACCAAGAAATGTTCATCATGCAAATTTAATAAATACAACTTCTACTATTACTTATTGCTATTAATGATATTATTATGTTCCACACTTACCTTGGCACTTGGCCTCATTTTCCAATTAAAAAAAAATGCACTCTAATCAGAAACCAAACCAAACTGAGCTTGTATGGAAAAGTGCTTTAAGTGGCATCTGCTCTGGGCGATGGGAAAACTATCTACCACATCTTTAATTCATTTCCAAATAATTCTATTTTCAATTGACACTTTCAGTATGATTCGTTTTTAATCAAATACTGATTTCATAACGTTTCTGATCGAACCTTTCAAAATCTGATCCTCTTTAGATAAAATATTATAGAAATTTAATTGGTCAAACATCAGGGGAACATTACTGATCAAATTTTCGCTCAAATGTTTTGCCAAATTTTATTGAATCAGAGAAATGAGTGTTAAGATCAGCCGAATAAAACATACCTATCGCTGAATCATTTTAAATTAGAATTGAAAAGTGGCATAACCTAGTTCTATTTAGAGATGTCCTCATCCGAACAGCCACTAGAATTATGATGATAAACAAGTTCTAACTAATCATTCGATGACAACAATTGGTAATATGCAGATGAATAAATTAGATTTTCGACGGATTCCAAACTAAATCGTAAATCAACCAAAATGTTTTCTATTACACTAAATATTTTAAAATATTTATTAGTAAAATATTCTTTTTATATTGTTAGTCTCATAATCACTGAAAAACTGTAAAACAAACCATATTAGGACTCGAAACAAATAAACATACATACATACAGATGATATTAACGATATATAAAACATTCAAATCTTTTTTCCCTTCCCAATTTTCTTTGTATAAATCACAATGGGGGACTAGCAACACCCTCATTACTAATTGTCAAATATGTTTTGTTAAAGATCAGTCACTGATGTATGACACGGCACGGTCCATCTGTGGCTCATGATTAACAAAACTAAATCTCTGAGACAAGGATTAAAATGCATATTGAACAAATTCCCAATGAGATTAAAAATTCTGAACCAAAATTTTGTTAAGTATGGGTCATATCAATAAGACGAGGTATATCCAAGGCCCAAGATTGACTGAACAAAATTTTTGATTTGATTTACCGCTCTCAGTGTGTGTGTAAGAGAGAGAGAAAGATTATCTCAAGCAGGATGTCAGCTACTCTGACAAAGGAGGAAAATTCTTGCAAACCATAGGAATTTTTTCAAAAAAGAAGAGACGAGGAAAATTAAAATGCCTTTTTACAGTGTTTGAACGTTATAAAAGTCACTGTACCGGAAACATATTTTTACCAACATTCACTCTAAGCAAAGCCAGAAGCATTGCTAAAAAGGAACTACATAATGAATTTCAATGTTAAAAAACTCCCATATTTTAAACCATAGTATCAGCTGTTTGAGGTATTTTGTTTTGTACCGCCGAAGCACCGCTAAATCCCATGATTAGTTGATTACGTCCGCTCCACAAATTCATATTATACAGCCAGTGTTTTGACTCTCGCATTTGTCTCGCATGTTTCAACGAATTCAGAACATATTCAATGAAACAGAATTTGATAAACTGTCCAGGGTAGATATCACTTACTGCATTTTACTACAGTAATTCAGTTCCGTATGAAATGTTTCACACAATATAAAGTTGCTGGCTTTACATTTTATATATCCGTGGTAAAGCTCTTTGTTATATTAGTCTTAATCGGTTGGTTCCTCTTAGGTGTTGCTTAGAGTGAATTCCCATATAATAGATTTGTAGAATATTATTTTTAACGCAAAATCCTTCAGATGTTCTTTTTTCTTGGAGATTCCAGGTAGCAGAGTAGCTGACACACAATAGATTATAAGGTTATACACTTGCTCACTAGTTCAGACAAGAACAGTAAAGAATAGACAATATGTTCAAAACTAAACTGCAATAAGAATTTGTAGAAAACGAAATCAAGTCAACATATTCAATAAAAACATTACTAGTTATTAAAGAAAATAACATATGCTAATGGACCATCATTAATAGAACTGCGTCGTTATGGCACGAGTAGACTGGCAGAATGTCGGTTACTTTGCTAAACAACAACCCATAGAAAATGATTCAAATGTTGCATGAAAACACAGTAATAGTGGTGTTAGTCGTTTTTGAAGTATATTAAGAAAAATATACTCATAAAAATAATTATCGAAAACAATTTTCTTCTGAAAAAGAAGTTATATTGATAGAGAAATTAAATCTTAGGCAAATTAAAATAACATTAAATAGAATAAATCAATTTGATTTAAAGCTCTTTACATTACTAGGGTGACTTTGCTCTTTCAGAACGTCACCATGAAAACTTGGGACCAATCAACAAACCTTTGCATTTGAATGGTGTAGTTTTTCCTAGGAAGGATTAGCATAGAAATGCTGCTTTTGCCGCCCTTACTAAACAAAAAAATAAGTCATTAAGAGTTGAAACATGACACCCTCAGGCCTCAACAATTTTTATATGGCTCTTACAATTCCCGAAAAACACTTTTCTTGTGTGAATGTGAAATCAAAATGTTTTTGACAGTCAAATAACCCCTCTGAATAGACTGGTCACTTTTAACTGCATGCCAGAAGTCCACCCGCTCCGAATTTGTCTACTGAAGGCTTACTATTCGGATTGAACTTCACACCTTGGTATCAAACTTCGGCACTCTACATAAAACTGTGCAGAAAGATTGGCATCAAAAACAATTTCTTTTATTTCGATAAACAAACTAAAAGTCCGAAATACACATTGGGAAAATTACCTACCATCACCGCAAACTATTTGTGCTCACGGGGATGGCGAGAGTGAATTTCAGGGACTTCAGTCGGTCAAGCGTGGTGTCAGGGTTCACGGCGACTGAACGAGTGGGAGCTCACTACGTAGTATGATGGAATATAATGGGGCACATTTCGGACATAAATAATTTCATTCTTCGTCATACTTATTCTCTTGTAATGAGATTGCAATTTTTGGTTGTGGCAAAATATGGTATAAAGTTTTATTGAGTACAGCAGACCAAAATTCAGAGCCTTGTGTGGCTGTGTATTGTGAATAGTTACGAATATTTCCTTGTGACTATCCGTAAAATAATACAATAAAAAATAAATAATGATAACTACGATTGAGTTAAATGAAGTGATATGTTCAGGAAAATTTAAATAAAGTTCCAGGAATAATTCTTTATTCTTTGATATGTTTTTAATCACAGACCAGTTAAATATTTATTGTGCGCATAGTAGGCATAAATTTTGATGACTCAAGAAACCACGGAAAGCCTTTAGTACAATTTTCATTTGCCAAGTATAAAAATCAAATACAAATTGAGTGTCAACGCTTGGGCAAGGGAAGATAAGATATGCTCATGCAATGAGTACAATCGTGGTAAATAAATATGCTGAATCCCTGAATCCTAAATATCATATGGTACAAGTTCATTAGCGCAATCTGCATATCATTATGTATAACTGTGTATGAACCTGCATTCGAATATTTTTGAATCAGATTTTAAAACTTTCCAATCTGATATGCGATACAATCAAAAAAAGCTTCTACAAAATAGTTTACTCACCAACTTACGACATAAAGATCATCATTTAACGAACAGATGCCTGATATATTTGGTGGAAAAACATAGTCATTGACGACTGACCAGAAATTCCCAGTGGTATGATATATGAATAAGGTAGGTACATATTCGTTACCATGATATACACTACCTGAATATAGTTAGTAAGAAATTATTATTCATCGCTATGCAAAAAGAGAAGAAGGAATAGGATTATTACACAAGAAAACATAACTTCACAATGGCGCAAGGGGTCAGATAGAACTGCTAACAGTTTTCGACCTGTGACACCTGTCTGGTGTGATATAGTAGGGTATAAGCCTCAGGTTTAGAATTAAACAAATGCAATTTTATTTTTGAAATTTTCAGTAATCTTTATAATCAAATTTCGAGACTAATGACTGTAGGAATTGGTATGATGATGGCATATGATATGATCTTATGAGGTCGTAAATTCACAATTCTGAATTCCTTTATGTACACAAAAAGAAGTCACTCATTTGAGTGAAAAGAATGAAATTTTGGGATCAGATAGAGTGCTCTAAAAATAAGTTATGGAGACATTCAACTTTTCGAGCCTCATCAAAACTCCCCCCACGATGCAGAAAAAATATTTTTCTATAGTGTAGAGGTTTTGTAGCAAATGTTCTCACAAATCTGATGATAATAATCACTTTAGATACAAAAATAATATTTTTTTAC
Organism: Styela plicata; assembly: GCA_963675895.2. Taxonomy (NCBI): domain Eukaryota; kingdom Metazoa; phylum Chordata; class Ascidiacea; order Stolidobranchia; family Styelidae; genus Styela; species Styela plicata. The sequence continues at coordinate 7,354,146 of OZ023140.1, forward strand.
AACTTAAACAAAAAGAATATAATAAACAAAGAAATTTTTATTGTTGTTGTAATCTTAGAATTTGCAATATACTGTAGTAGGTTAAGTGGTGAACCGATTAACCGAACCTGATAACTGTCGGTAGCCTGGAAGAGAAAGAAGCACAACATATGCACAGTTAAATTCTTTTTTTTCGGTCTTAGCCACTGGCTATGAGTACAAACATACAACAGAAACAGGTTAGGCTCTTTAATAAATATCGCATTCAATTCAGTGAACCTAATCATTTAGACATTATGTGAAAATTCGAAGCCAACCTGTAATATAGATCTTGTTTCCTTTCGCAGCTGATGCCCCCATTGAATTTCCTAGCCATTTCGAAATATATGTCCATTGATTTGATGAATATTTTTCACTGTTAGAATCAATGGCATACAAGGAATCTAAAAAAATATTATGATTTAATAAAATTAGGGTAAAATGGAATATTAAAGTATAATTTCTCACTTCATAAAAAATACCACAAATTTGATCATCGTTGGGTATTCAAATTTTCAATGTCATTTCCGCCATTTACAGAAATTCTGATTGCACCAAAAAACGATCAATGACAAGGATACATGAAAATTGGTCCCTATAAACTTTAGTTAGTTATAAACAATATGCTGTAGCAGCAACTCCTACCTCCAACAGAATGCATAGCAAAATGACGTCTTGACTTATTCATTGGCTGCACATCCCCCCATGTCTGGGTTGAAGTTGAAAAACGTGCTACTATGTCTACATTGTTATAGGCATCATGAAGACCACCAGCAAGATAAAGAGAGCCTGAAGAAGACAACACACAAGTTTTGATTTACAAAATTATAGAAGAGAAACCAAACTTCATAGAATAAAATAGCAACAAACATTGACTGTATTTTATGTCTCTCCTGGCAGTGGAATGGAACATGTATACAAAATCTCGCATAATATACCATTTGAAATAATTTATAATAACATGCAAATGTGTCCATTGGGAAAAATGTTACCTTCATGAGCAGCAACACTGAAATCTGTGTATTTCGTGTTATCACCCTCAACAAATGACCATTTTTTTGATTTATCCATGATGTATAAATCTCTACCCGCACACACAATGTAAAGTTTTTTGTTCAACACAGCACAACCATAAATAGTTTTCTTCGCAGGCTGAAAATGTTGCATGAATTAAACCATTACATGCCTCGATTATAGTGTTAATATTTCAGAAATCGATTTCATTAAAAGAGTACACTATACTTTTGGCTTTTAACTCCCGTGCATTTTTGAAATGAATCGTGACTGTCTAATATAAAAAATCACTTTCATTAAACTGCCGTACTCAATGGTAAAGACTTAATGATAAGTTCAGTTCACCGCGAGAAATCAAGTATGCTTTAAAAACACTTGTATAGGAAATTAATCAGCACACTTCAATCATGCGAATATACTCACATTTCTTTCCAACATTGATATATTGCAAGTATTTGAAGACTCTTGCAAACTTGCGAGAACAGAGGAGAGTAATATTCTCGTAATCTCATGTTATTTGTGTTGCACCTCAGATATTTTACAGAAAGTACTTTCAATTGACAATTTTGCCTCCAAAAACTCATTTAATACGAAGTATTGCCCATTCACTTACGAATCCATTGATTCAAGTTCTTACAAAACTTTATGATTAATTACCTTATTGTTGTTAGTAATAGGTATAGAAGCGTAATACATTCCTACTTGTCCTGCATGTAGGTTTGAAGCTATAGGGGATGAATATATACAAGACTGGTAATGAATTTCATATAATAAAAGTAAAATAAAAACTTCTATACCAGCCTTAAACCAAAAAGCCAAAATATGAAGCACTAATTGTTCGAAATGAAGATGGCTCGATTAGCTCAGTCGGTAAAGCACTGGGATTATGCTTCGAGCTACACAACGCCCCGGGTCCATGAGAAATGATTATATGCAAAAAGTCTGCATGGTGATTCACGTAGCGCTGTTTATGTTCTCCTCCACCAAGTATGTCCATGCACGGTAAAATTTAATAAATGTTAAACGAAAACTTTCACTTCGATTGGGAGCTGGTGTCTGCACGAGAGGTCATGCTTCACGATAGGGCTAAGCCCTATACTAGGCCTTCCCTACCACGAATGAAGATGAAATCCTATTCTATATTCAAACCTTTTTTCAATAAAATTTGTATGATATATCTTGAATCGAAAAATCTAAAAAATTTCACATGCCTTTTTAAATGTTTTGCAATGCTTTCATTTATAGAAGGCATAGAAGCTGAAAAGTTCTTCACTAAGCCCAGATATTGTTGGGACCATATCTAACCTGTTCATACTCAGGGTGGTTAAGTCTGTTTGGATGATAAGTTGCAATTGGTCGTTGATCGCTAGCCTTGATGTTTTTCCGAATTATCAAGATTTCAGTACCTGGATAAAATGTTGATAATTGTATTAAGTGGCACATTAAGATACTTTAAATTGGAAAAAAACTGTTTTTCTATAATTAATGACTTGAGTAGGTGAATCTGGGCATAGCTTAATAAAAAAAGATTAGTATTGAATGAATGTTTGGATTGGTAAGATGAGTCCGACAATGATTTTTCTCAAAGACTGATTCAGAGCCGTAAAAGTGGTTTTTGAAGTATGTGATAAGGCAGATATCATTCAAACTAAATATTTATCTTTTCATATTTTCAATGGAATACTAGATATTATTCTGCTTGTCTAAATATTTCATGGACCCATAGGTTAGGGTTTAAAATTTGCTCAAAAATTTTTCCTGCTTGTCATAACTAGCGACTGAAATGGGAATGAAGAAGGAGTAGATGTCACACATTGCACTTTAAGTTGATAAGTTCTGTTTGGAATGTCTTCTACATAGTTAGAGTGCATTTACCAGTCCCACATTTTGAAGTAGCTCCTTGCCATACAAAGCTGGTGAGGCGCGATGGCCCCGTTGGGTAAACATGTTGGCATAGCAGGTTGAAGATCTCGCGTTCGAGACCCGGCGAGTTCGGCTCGCTTATCCATGCCCACCAGTCAACCCAGGGTGTAATAACTTGGGTAGGCTAAGCCAAACAGGAAAAGATGATATCTTTCCAGTATTTGTAACCCTGTTCGTCTATAAGTGGCGGCTAGTACAGGGCCTTGGACAGGGTGATCCACTCTAAGAAATGGCTATAAAAAAAAAGTGATCGTGAATTCATTCCTTTTAGGCAATGCTTCAACCCTCGATTGGCGCAAACTATGTCATATCAATCGGTCATAGATATAAATACCTTGGTCCATGGCACCAACACGTTCAACATCAGTTGCTTGTCCTGCGGAAACTTGTCGTATGGCTTTCTGCACTAAACCATGACAGTTTTTGTTCTTTCGAACCAATTCCTAATATAAATATAATATAAAATATAAATCTCTCAACCTTTTTCTTCGTATTTCCCAAAATATTCCTGTTGAAATCATGAAATAGCAGCAAGGGTCAGAATCATGGGTCCAGGTCCTCAGTCTGAAATGTGGTGACTGACATTTGAAGATGAATAATATTAAATGTTACCCATGATAGAGAGCTTGTTAACGCGCTTCAAGCTACTCATCAACAATTGTTATAATGCTGGTTCGGAAACTGTGAGGATGATTATATAGAAAAATTTGCTGGACTCTTTGCCAGTGCACGCTTGCTGGTTTACGGTACATACCCAATCAGAAATTTTATTTTGTCAAGCATGAGCCATAGGTGGACGTCATCTTATTGGGAGAATCCATCAGTGAGTGACTAATGCTTAATGCTTATTAACAAATGACAAAATTTTTCAATCGGAAAAGCCACTGGTTATAGCTTTATTCACAAAGTATGTTCAACACAATAAAAATGAGCATAATAAAGGCCATGTTAACATATAAGTGTTACAAACTTTCCTTGTAACGCTTTTCATATGGATTCAAATTTTAGGGGCACATGAAAGTATATATGTTAACATGTAACGCCCGGACATTAGACATACGTATGAATCACTATCCTTCGTACAATCAGTAAAATTTTTTATTTATTGCAGTGTATTCATTTTATTTCGATCAAATTCACGGAAAGACGAAATAAGTTGAGTTGATTGATGTTAACCAAGAATTTCAAACCTATCATGGTTCACCATGTGGTTGAGACAAATTTTCAGCTTTCCTTTCCCGCAAGATAAAAATAAAATCCTATCCTTTCCATAGTATTATATGGCCTAGTGATTATCATGTTGGCAACGCAAGTTTAAGATCTTGGGCCCGAGTTTCAGCAGGTCTGGCTCATTAATCCAAGCCCACAACTCAACCTAGGGTATAATAACTTGGGTAAGCCAACTCGAACCAGTGAAATTATATCTTTCCAACAACACTGACGTTGCTCATCTACAAGTGGCTGCAAGTACATTGCCTTGTTCAAGATGATCCACACAATTGAGTTGATATAAAATAATAGGTTTATCAATTACCTCTTCGCTAACAACATCAAAGAGAAAGTCAGCAGACAGTAAAGTCAATCTCAAGTTGGAGAATAATTCCACAAAGGATTCCTCTCTCTTTTCTAGATCATGCTTGATCCAAGAAAGCAGAATTTCATACACAAGTTCTTCGTTAGTCACCTAAAACAAGATTCATTAGTAAATCTCCTCACCAGAACATAAAATATGCATGATATGCATTTCATCGATTATCATTTTTTACCTCTCGACCATACTATTTATAAATGTGTGTTGCAAATGAGGTATCTGAGATTACCTAGTATGAAATAGAATACTTAGGAATTACAATACTAAACTAATTTGAAGCTTTTCAATACACTGGTTAATCGCTATCTTATTGATAGGATAGGTTTCATTTTTATCCTGTGGGAAAAGAAAGCCAACAATACGGCTTTACCATATGGCAAACCACGAACTCTCATGTAGACACCAGTTTCGAAGGTTTTGGATTAACATTAACATTTAAGAAGTGCTTAACATGAGTAACGAAGTTTTACAAACAAACGGAGCTCATTGCCGTTCAGTGGTATGAGAAAATCTTCGTGATTGCAAATGAATTTGTGAATCAGAAATATACAATTTTCCATGTGAGAGGATTACTGGATACCCCGCCGGCAAATAGTAGACGATGATTGTGGTTTCCTCCACCAACCATGTATGTGCACAGGAAAAACTGTAAACGATTGGGTGAAAACCTTATCCATGAGCTGGTATCTGAACGAGGGGCCGTGGTTGAGCCACATTCTCGGTTTTGCTCTCCCGGGTATAGAAATGAAATCATATCCTATGCATGAGATTAATGAATGTTTGCAGGTAGTTGGGTCAGATACAAAAGCAGAAATATAGATAAGAGAGAAAACAAGTCATTTTAAACATTTTTAATTCAAATTTATTTTGAGCAGTTAGAAAGCTGTGGCAATTTTCTCTGGGTGACCAATATGGTACTTTCATTTTTATTCGAGTGAACAAAAAACGTTCCAAACCATCAACACTGCCATTGCTTTGATTGCAGCATTAATGATTTTAATCCGTCTTCTACAGTTTGTTTGCTATAAGACATTTAAAAGGAGATATTTTAATCATACAGCAAGAAATGTATTTTTCTTTTTCTCTAAAATTTACTCTGAGCAAAGCTGGAAATATGAAATAAGCTGGAAAAAGAACCAACTAACGACCACTTGATGGTAAAGAGCCACTACAAGATATAGTACCAGCAACTGCACTGCAGTCGGAAAACATTCTAATTAAACTGCTATAGTGAAGAGCAGTGATATCTGCTCTGGGCAATGATAAAATCATGTACAGCATATACGTAAATATGGAACATTCGTTAAATTTTCTTCTGATGAAAATCATTTTCTTCAGGTGTCTGAGTAGCTGACATTCTTCAACATAAAGTATAGAGCTAGCAACCACACCCTGATTTTAGATCATTCAATCAGAACTGAACTACTAAAATAGAGTGCAGAGGTATCTAACCTGGCAATGAAAAAAAACTTATTTACCTTAGCATTTTCAGATGCAGAAATTGCACCCAAACTTGCCGCGTCCATTATTTGATTAAAATCCTGGTTTATCGCAACTTCTTCAAAATTTTCAGTGATGAAATTTGTAATCAGGCCTCGAAGTTCATCGTTGTTGTAAATTTTCGCAATCTTAAAAGATTCCAAGCAATTGCCAATTGTTATGTTTTGTTTGATGAAATTCATGCAGAGATTTTGCAGATCTGAAATATAGAATAGATTCTCGTCAGGAGATTTCAAAATGCTAAGCAATGACCGTGAGTCTTGATATGTGACTACTAAATATGTATTAATGAGATTTCTTCATTGAAGTTTCTTCTGAACAAGATTGGAAGCATGGCCTAAAATCGCAGGCCAATAACTGCACTCGGGGCAGGAGAAAATCTCAAACACATCTGAATCACTATAGTAGAGTACAGTAATGGATCTGTCCTGAGTGATAACCCAGTATTCTTAACTTCTCAAGTTGAGTGTAAAAGTCAAAAATAGAATGTTAAGATCTAAAACAATTTTTCCTTTGTGCATGGATATGGTTGGTGGAAGAATCCATAAGCATCACTTACGTGAAACACCAAGCACTGGTAAGAAATCCAGCAAATCTCTCGCATATAATCATCCCTCACAGGATTCGAACCTTCGGCAGGATGATCAGAGATCAGTAGCCCAAAGCATATAATCGGGCATCAATTGTACCAGAGTCAAAAGGAACGTTTTCCAATGATATGACTTTAAAAGTGGAGGACTGATTACTCGGTACTATTAGCGGAAGTATAATAATTGATACCGATACAGAAATCATGTGTTTGTGCGTTGCTGGCTTAAAGACCTTTAGTTCACCCTTCAGGCTCCTTGCTTAATACAACATATAAGTCAATACCAACTGGGCTGGAAACTACTCTCCACTTATAACTAACTGTTTTAGCCCAGAATAACCAGCAGTGCAAGTTTCGAAATGTAATACAATTTATTATCTGATTCACTAAAGACAGTATCTATGTTCAAACTGTGCTTTATTTGCAAATTTAGTAAAAATGGTTATAAAACCATATTCCAGTAACAAAAAATACCTACTGGCAGGAAGGTTAAATTTTTTGAGATTGACTCCAAACGTCTCAATTCAAATCCTGGACAGTATATTCTCGGAATTTTAGTAGCTCGATAGATAAGTTCAAACATCTCACCCAAAATTTGTTGCAATGAACTTGCTCTCAATAAATCATAAACATTATCGTCATGAATATTAATAAATCCAGTATAAATATATTCAATGCATGATTTGAATGTGGCAACACTGATATCATGCATTTCCACTTTTCCTGTCACATTCTCCTTCATCTGAAAAAAGGAAATTCGGTTGAACTGTAAAACTTGACAACATAATTATAATTTTATTTCCCAATAACCTGATATGCTCAAAAAGACTAAATTCTTACAATAGAGAATTTTTAATTCAAATTAAACAAGTAGGGATGTCACTTTTGGATTCAGAATTCGAATCGATCAGATTCATGTCAAATACGGATGACTGTGCCTCCGTATAATTCAGCAATGGTTTCGAGCAAAATTTGTAGCAAATATGTTGAAACTTTGCACCCATACTATGGACATTTTGTCCATATATTGAAATTGTCCCATCTATTTCTAAAATATAATCTTTATTGCAAAAATTTCATTCAAAATTAGGAGAAAACAACATGATCTTTTTCGACCAAATTCGCGAATGAATGTGTTGTTTTAGTCATTGAATTTAATATTATATTATTCAAGCATCCGTGGGACAAGAGTTACATATGGATATGAAGCCACAAGTACATAAGGAAAAAGGATTCGCAGTATTTGAACAAAACTCTAGAATTTTATTCTTTAGCAAAATTATATAATTGGTAGATTTATTTAAAAAATGAGCATCAGTGTTTTGTGCCTTATTAGCATTATAAGTACTGTGAACTGAATTTTTATAAACTAAAATAAAAATCAGAGTAATGAAACTTGTACTTGTTACTAATACCTCAACATTGAACATTGTTTTATAATAATTAGAAGCCGCTGATAAAATCAGTCGATGAGCTGGGAATTCTTCTTCTCCGACAACAATTGTAACATCACACATTGTTCTATCTTTGCGAAAACTGAAATAAAAGATTATTTCAATATGATATTTTGCACTAGATGTGGGTTACTGTAACATGTAGTAAGAGAAAACAAAAAGTGGTAGAAGTTATGCAAATTTACCACTCGGATCATTCATCCCATGGTATGCTTGAACAATTTTGACTAATTATTTTACTCGTCAGATACCCAAATAAGAAAGCGTTTCAATGCTGAGGGTTTAGTAGTGATGACTTGGGTATGTTTTTCTTTTTTGCTTAATTTTTAATGTGTTAGTTAATACTTTCATTCCGACTGTGTATTTCAGACCATAGAATTACTCATTAAGATCTAAGCCCAAAATGAAATTAATATAAACTGTTTACAAGTCCACTCACCCATTTAAAGATTGTGACAAAACTCCATTATGCTCAATCTGGTTATGATCATCCATATTGGGAAACTATAACTTAATTATCACCAAACTCAGATAGTGTATGGCTAGTAAAACTTTAAGAAGCGGAAACAGAAAGAAGAATCAATTAGTAGGAATTTTTATAAAATTGAAAGATTTTAAAATCTCAGAAAATTAACAGGCAGGAATAAATACTCAAATATGAATAGACATAAAACTAATTCTATAGTTCAAACACTATATTATGCTTTTGCTATCACTTGGGTCATAAGTTTTTCTGGAATTTGAGCAACAACCATTTAAGTAACCGTTTTTGCAAATTTTCATTTAATCTCCTTTCTGCTATTACCTGTTACACTGATACTTCAGAATTCCTAAGCAGGTAATTTTCAGCAAGTTTTTGCAAGCTTTTATTGAGAGTTACAATTGCCATCACAAAGAATTTTATTTGGTATTGATCGCCAGTGTGGTGTACACGGTGGTCAATATTGCCTAAAATTGGAACAATTTTAACAACAGAAAAAATAAAAAAAGACTAGGCATCAAGTTTCTGATGGCTAACCCTTTTCTACTCACTGCTGCACAGTCTGCAGTGCCTATTCAATGCTTATGCAACAATTATGGTACGTATTATAAACCAGACAAACACTAAAACAGAAAATTTGAACAGGTGAACCAAGGCACAAGACGGAAATGGACTTCTGCGGGTTGACGATGAACAACCACAAACTGATAATTTATTCAATACATGAGACTAATAGGAGTGGTATCAGAAATTCTAGACTATGCAAAGCTTGAGAACGATGCAAAGCAGTCCAGAATCAGCGAAGACGGGAGTCAGAAACGCCTACAGAGAAAAGCTGAAAGAGAGAAATGCAGAATGCGAATCCCGTTTCATAATGGGGGATTCCCCTCATCTGATCGAGCTTAGCGGTCTTCCTAAATTCTGTCCTACTGACTATCGTGAAAATGTGATGCGCAAATATAGATAGAAAGATATAAATTTATCCTGTGGGAGAGGAAAACCCAAGGCAGGGCTAAACCATGTGGCAAAGAATACTACTATCTCCATTGAAAACTCATAAAAACCCGAAATTAAAATTATTGCCTACACAATATATATCATTCACTTGGGAATTGTGTAATTAAGGTCAAGAATATCGAAAAATTGTTCCATTTCTTCCTGGGTCCTTATTAAATGAAATTGAGTTGTTGGTTGTCTATTCATTTTGAATTTATCAGCATTTATGCCTACCCAGTGTAATGCGTAATTACCTTCTGCACATATTACTTTTTTTCTTCTCATTTTCGTATTTTCGTTTTTCTTAGTTATTTACTTATTTATTTGTTTTTTATATTTCAAGACCGTTTCCGTGTTCTGTCCTTGTTTATTCGTTTGCGATTTAACTTTTATTATAGTCTTATGTATGTGTGGTGGGCACCGGCGGCGAAAGGTGGGGGTAGGGCTATTTGGAAGAATACTATTTGACCGGTCCCCTTTAAGAGAGGGTACGGACGCCCCAATGTCGAGTTTTGGGAGGTCGGACATCACATAAATAAGCAAAGAATCATGATAAAATTGCTTAAAGCCGTTGGTTTTTCGTGCGCCTACAGGCGATTTTTCCTTTTTCGGTGTTTTACAACCAAATACCATCATTCGAATATGTTTTCAGTCAAAGTTCTGTCGTGTTTAACAAAATTACTTAAAAAAATTTTGCGCGCTTTCGGCGCCTACTTTCGTCCTTATAAAACCGCAAAGTTACGTTTATGTCGGATAGGTTTTTTTATTGTATAAAACAGCACTTTATCCAATAAAATATACAAATATGAAAAATCAGTAAAATATTGGACTTTTTTTTCATTTTTCATCATGGACTTTTTGTTTTTCCATTATTATTAGCTATTCTTCTTTCTGTATCACGAGCAGTTGACAACTATTTAATAAAATTTTCAAAATTGGCCGGTAATTCTGAATTTTGCATTTGCATATTTAAAAACGATATAAAAATAAAACACACTTTACGCGAGAGGGATATGCATTGCTAATCGCTTATAAAGTAACTTTTACATTTCAATTTTTTGAGATGCAGTGGTCCGTAAACTGTTTTCAACTTCATCTTCGACCTCCTATTTCTATATATTTCTGTATAAGAGACGATAGGACGTTGAACTTCGTGAAGTTAATACGGTAACCTGACGATATTGTTTATATAACGTTATTGTTATAATTCTATGTGACATCACTTAACTTTTATCATCAACTTATCAACTCCTTCAACTTCTCGCTTTTACAGTTCTATACAAAGGCGCGCCAGAAATTTTTAGTCATTTTTAAAACAGGACAAAATTTGGATATTTGGTTGCAAAAAGGCGGAACGAGGAACTTAGCACCGAAGACGTGCAAAAAATCAGTAATATTTGCCAATTTTATGGACAATTTTTGCTAATTTAGAGGGGTAAGGGACAACAATATTTGTTAATACAAATCCCACTCCCCACTTTCGCCGCCGTAGTGAAGACAATGCTTCTAGATTAATTTTAACAAAAAATTTTAGGAAAATGTTCCATTTTCTCAATATCCCGGAGAACATATTCTGGATTGCTATGCGTGAATCACAGGAGGGCCATCGAAATTAGAGGAGATGTATTTTAAGTAAGGATATACCGATTTATCGACAGCATTGGTATCGGCAGTAAAGGTGACCATTTCGAAAAGTTTGTGCGGCTTCAGGCACCAATCTTGAATTGCGTCCATTTTGGGGAAAAGCATAACGCGGCTCCGTTGAATGCAACCCACGCTCAAAATATGTTGTTTCAGCAAATATTTTAACGTTTTACCACTTATTTTTGCTTTCATAGTCCAAGAATCTCTTTTCCTTACCAGGGGCATCGGGGACCTCTGGCTACTGTACAAAATTTATGATTTAGCAAGTTACGTATATTTAGTGAAATACGAGATGTTCGAACACCGAGCCATTAAAAACTTCAATCAATCAATCAATGAATTTATTTTAAAAATTTTCTAAAACAGCACATAACATAAAACCTATGATTTGAATGACCTTTAATACGCTTTAATGTACTTATGCAAAAAGTCATTTATTTTATTTTTTATTTTTGTGGCAACAAAATGGAGATGTAATAACGCGCCAGCATGAATACGCCTGTTTGGCTTTCGGACCAATTCAAAAATTTTATTTTATCGAGCATGCGCCACAGATAAACCGTGCTTTGGCGGCGCGATTCGTCACTGGCCCATGTTTAATAAAATTTATCGATACAAATTTTTTCAACTGCTTTGTCTCTGCATTGGACTCGATTCATTGAGTTGGATCAAATATCAGGAAACAAGTTTCCTTTGTTCGTGGGTGAAGTGGGCTGGATTTTATATCCTGTTGTATTGTTTAGCACGCATTGTCATATATCTCTTCGTTGGAATATATCATGTCAATTCGAATCGGGTTGAGCATGAGCCAAAGTTGGATCGCGCCGCCGAGACGCGTCCATCAGTCACTCACGCGTCAAAAAATGAAATATCTGTTTGAGTTATTATATACGCCTGTCAATTCAAACACCGTTTGTTCATACCGTGCCAAATGTATGATACATGTTTATCACGCATGTTTGACGACGGGCTTGTGCAAGCGTCGCTATATATTTCTGTCAACTAATATTTGGAAAAGAGTTATTTTTGAATTGATCAGAAACTATTGGGGATTGATATGAGCCATAGATACCACGCATATATTTTCATTTCCACAATTTCATTGGCATAAAGGGCATTGACCAACTCCCCTCGATAAGCGATCTGTCAGTAATTTTACAAAAATACCTGCCAAATTGTTGCAACGCGTGCTTTCCAAACACTGTTCACCAATTCAATCGCGATTTGCCTATAACCCTTCAAATTTTCATACTTATGTTTCATAGGGGTACATTCAATGCTTGTATACGCATATTCTGTGAAACGTCTGGTAAACTGATAGGATTTAAGACATTTTAACACACGCCGTGGATATAGAATACCTTTTGATTACGACGCAGGTTATGCATTAGAATCATTTCATCACCAGCGTCATTTTATCCCAACATGAGCCAATGATGAAATGTGCACAAGTCGAATCGTTCGACCAATGGCTCATGAGCGACCGAACAAGCTTCCCTGAGGTTATACGCCACAGATAGTCAGTGGCCAACAACCGACAAAACGCAATAGAGCAAGTTTTTTCGTATCTAGACGGTTTTCAATGCAATGAAAATTTTACTTGTTCAAAGTGACCCCTTATGACTACTAAAAAAGGAAATTAAAGGGTGGTATGGTAGGTATACAGCGATTGAATTGACAAGCAATGTTTTACATGCATGCGTCAGTGACATATACTTAGTAAAAGATATGTGAGCGAAAATTTGTTATGCCTGAGTCAATATGCAAAGTCAATATTCATGAATAGACACTGTTGGTTGGCATACATTATTGCGTAACACCGAGTTTTATTGTTATCTAGTGGCATTGTGAAAATTTGTCTGCAAATCACATCAGAATACAAAACCCGGAAAGAAAAACTCGCCAATTTCCGCTGGTTTTCATACATAATGCTATGTAAATCGGGCATTTGAGGTTATTTTTTAATTTTAATCAGCAAGAAATTTATTTTATGAGTCTGGCGCGCTATATAACGTCATACATTACTGATAAAAATAATATTGATGCACCAATAGAGTCACACTGATTCTGGTTCAGTTCTCGGTTCGTTCTTTTGAAGCACAAAAGGTTTTATCCGACTTGAAAAATCCTAAAGTCTCAGTAAACATACAAACATACCAAAACTTAAAGTTTTGCGATTTGGAACCTTAGAAAACGTACCAAAGCATGAAGTCTTTGGATGAAAATGAGAGAATCGACACATAAGTTTTCGCTGAAACATGTAAATGCACAAATGTGCATTAGAATCTCGTGACTTTTGAATACGGTGTTGTCGAAGTTAGCAGGGCCAGATTCTTTACAAGCATCCACGACCCTTCTAATAAAACAAAACGGGAGCCAAGAACAATCATTTGGTTTATTCATTCAGGGCACTTTATTTTTTTTCTTTCCCGCCAGGAGTGTCACGTTCCGCCCTACTTAAGTTTGTTCTTTTCACAGAATTTGTTGTGATTTATTTGGACAAATATTTCATAATGAGGTCAGTAATACACTGGCACCTATACACGAGAAAATATCAATGATTAACTCAACAATAAAAATTTATTATTTTTTCAAGTCAGAAATTCAATTTTGTCAAGCATAAGCCACGTATAGAACGCGCCTCAGCCGTCGATCCATCAGTGACTCATACTTGACACGGTTATGGTTCGTAAATGATAAGGCCTTTAGCATAGACCTACATGAATACACGGTCCATTTTTGACTTACGCTAGGCAAAGTGGAAATTTTAAAATGGATTAGGTATTATTTGAATAATGGCGTCACGTGCTACGCAGGTTTACTGCGACGGGTTTGGCAACGCTGGAATTATTGACTTGGTCTGGTTAGAAAACTTCTATCAAAGCATGCTTTGTTCAGTGTTCGGCACTAATGGAAGACGCCGACAGGACAGGGTATCTGTGGCGCATGCTTGACAAAACCAAATGTTGGGTACAAGTCACCTAAACTGCAAAGCTCCAAGTTGCGTGTGTAATAGTATCATGTTTAAAATGTTATATTTACTGAAGAACATTTCTGACAAATAAGCCGCAAGCTGTGTGGTGTGCAAGACGCCCATACACAGTTTGATTCACAAATCGATAAATGTGTGCGTCAGTAAACAATTAATTGTGGTAACGTGATAATATTATAGCGAATTAATAAATCATCAGTCACACATTCTATTTTGTCGAGCACGAGTCGCTGATGGACCGAGCCTTGGCAGCGCGATCTATCAGCAACTCATGATTAACAAAACTTCTTTAGACAAGAGTAGTCCAACTTATATGTTTATTCAGACAGACAAACACTAATTAGTTAGACATCTCAGCATATTCTAATAAATTTTAATTATCAATTATGTGGCTGCATACCAAGATTATTATTTTTTGCTTGTATGATAACAATCTTTCCAAGGATGTCGAAGCCGGTGGATAAGTCGATAAAACCACTATTTAAGAATGATATTTTTACGAAATCATTTCCAAACATTGACTGCGATTAAATGAAGCACATAACTAGGCTACGGTATACAGCCATATTTGGTCGGTCGATCAGTTGAATTCTATACCCAATATTCAGCCGCCCAATCACAATTTTTAGGTCCACTGGGCGCCTCACCCGTGCACGGTGGTTTACGTAAGCACTGCTTACGGCTTCCACGCACATCTAAAAATATTACAAGCTAAAAACCTTCAACCCGATTAAGATATGGTATCAGCACGAGAGTTTGTGGTTCGCTATATGATTAAGCTGATTTCTCCCGACTTTCATCTCCCGCAGTTTAAGAATGAAATCATATCCCTTTTACCCCAGATGAGGTTGATAGCTCGTCGACACTGGGCAACCACGAATCACTAGACCTCTACGTCATAATATACGCCCCAGATAGCGAATATTTCCTGACTTCTGACGTCATAGGTGGACTGGGCATCCGACTTTTGCGCTATCAAAACGTGTAGATATGATTAGATCTCATTTTATGTTGTTATATATAATTGGACCTATATTCTCGTTGACCTTTTAAAAAATTGAGGGTAGAAGGCCAGGATCATCATAGCACTATCAATATTTTGATAGCAGTAGTTCTTCCCTTTGACTATAATCACAATAAGGCCATTTTGTCAAGCATGAGCCGCAGACGGAATCGGCGCATTCATCAGTGCACCCATACTTAACAAAACATGTTCTTGAAAAAGATATCTACCAATGAAGGTATAAATCACTGACAAAACAAATCGCATAGAGATATTAAAATGAACCCATTATTAAAATAACATACAACATAATATAGATCCAGACTACAAACCATAAAATTATAAGTGTTCCAACCGCTTAGGCTGAGTAATAATATGGACAAAGCGACTTCCGTCTATCTATGTGGACTGTACTTGGCAGGAGGCTAAGTCTGGATAAACATGAATACCCACCCCTAATAAAGGCATATTAACTGAATACCAGATAAACTGCGCCCCCCCCCCCCCCCCTCAGCCACAATGATCATGCCGTGCTGGCAAAAATAAAAATATGAATTTCAGGTTTATTCGGATTCCTTTAATACTTGGCAGCAAAAAAAATATTGTAGTATCATAATATTTTTAGCCTACGCATCCGTCAAGCTGGGGCCAACCTTAACACCAGCACTTCTGGTGACGATCCAATGACATCGCTTTCCAATATCAGCAAAATATTAAAGATCTACTGGTCAACTTGAAAGCATTTATTAAATGATACAAGTTATAAATGTACACATTAACAATAGAGTATAACGATTACGAAAATCAAAACACAAAGGCCAAACCAGAAATTTTCAAATCAGAAAAATGTCGTCAAAGAACCTTTTGTTTAGTATGTGTCACTAATAAATAGTGTCGATGAGACACAGTTCATCTATGGCACAAGCCCAACAAAATTAAATTTCTGGTTGGGATTTGATAATTTAGGATTCAAGTATTTGCTTTGATTCTGAGGTCTTTGAATGAATTTGAAACCTCATCTTGTTTTGTCAAGTGCAGCAAAAGCATAGTTAACATATGATATCATTATTACGATGGCAAGTTGAAACTATAGAATATATGATAACTTTAGTCAAAGTCTAGATTAATATTTAACTAAATGTTTCGTATTCTTATTTCTGATCTTAATCAAGATAGACTGGCGAAGTTTTCAAATTGTATTAACACTATTCCAGAACATAACTAGAATATTGTTTCCAAGGGATAAAATTAAAACTTTTAGAACATAAAAAGATATTTGCCACAAATATTATCGCACATACTTGCCCCAAAAATATTTTCAGTATCAATAATAAACCCTAAGTTGGTTTGCTTTAAAAAAACTGATAGAGCATGTTACAATCGACTGACTGAAACATCAGAGTCTCATTCCCCCCCAAAAATTCTACCAATAGAAATTTTGTTAAGCATGGGTCACAGATGGATCGTGACAAATAGACACGATCCATCTGTTGGCTCATGCTTGACAAAACAAAATTTATGCTCTGAAAACTATCCATACGGTATGAAGGCTTCTTTCAATGAATGATCAATATGGTGATTTGAACTTTATAAAGTGTGCCAAACAGATCAGTTGATTATCTATTTATACTAAGATAGTGTGTAGGGATGTCCAATATGATGCACTGGTATTTGAATGCATTCTATAAAAGATGTTCAAATGGGTAGATTGTTGGTTTTAGGAGAGTATTTTTTAACAATATTTTTTATTGAAATTTACTCTGAGTAAGGCAGGAGCCAACGGGCAGGCCAATCAACAGCAAAGAGCTATTACAAGACAAAAAACCAGCAACTGTACTCTAAGCGGAAAACATTCCAAAAGGAACCGAATTGCTATGGTAATGTGCAGTGACTGGTATCTGCCCTAGGCAATGGTAAAACCATCTACCTTAAAATAATACCATAATACCATTAATACCATTCATCAGCTAATGATTGACTGAAAGACTCAGGAATATTATTTTGTCAAGCATGAGCCATATACAGACCACAGCTTGGTGCCCCTTCCATCAGTGACCCATACTTGACACATATGACAAAATGCGAAATACGTTTTATATTTTGGACAAAAATATTTTTTTAAATATTATTTTTTGAGAATGTATTCAAATATCTAATGCTCATCATTGGATATCCCTACACACATGCTACATGGATTTGAAAAGAGAAAGAACTAAATATCAAATATACACAAGAAAAAAAATCATTCAAATACAAAGAAAAAAATATGTTAATATTGAGCCCTATCTATCTACTAAGCATTCACAATCTAGAAATTTTCAATTTCTTTTTTTCTAAATCATCCATTTGTTGTGGTGTAAAATCATGATATACGTCATGTTTCATGAAAAACAATGAATCATTTTAAAATAATATTATCGGATTGAATTGGTTTCGTTCCAAAACAGACCAAATATACCCAAAAATCATCAATTCACCTCCTTTAAAATCGAAAATTCCGTAAAATGCATCGAATTTCAATTTTAACCAAATTCTTAAGTATTACACACATCCATATAAAAGGGACCAACATGGATATCTATGATAGCAGTGGGCATACCAAAATAAAGGGGTTCCAAGCAGAGCGAGAAAGTATTGTTGAAAATGTCATTTTCTTAGGATGGAAAAAAAAGTCTTTAAAACCATCAACACTGCTATTCCATAGTAGCATTGATAATGTCTAAGCTTTTGAACACAGAATATCTGCTATGAGACTTTTGATTTGATTATTCGATGCAATTTTGAAATTAGAATATTCGTTATTGGCCACCCCTAGTCCAGTCTCGAAATTAAACAAAAACATTTGTTTTTAGGCTTTGCTACATTTACTAATTAAAAGGTTCAGTATGAAGCTACACATTCAGGATTAAAAATACACTTTAAATAAATCTTCCAGATGATGAGAAAGACTATTGCTAGCAACAATCTCCTGGGTGTGCCACTGCACCTCGCAATGCATCAAACATGTACAAATTACTTTACTTGGTAATATGATAATACGAATGAAAAGAAAAATAACTGAAAAGTGGAATGGAAGGAATACAGGCTACAATGAATAAACCAAAAAAAACAATTATTTTTTTGTGACGGGATTTCTTGTATAACAGTCCATACAAATATTTGTGAGAAGTTAAGGAAACTTCAGCGATTTTTTAATAACAGCTCATAATTATCACCAAGAGCTAAATCATCTATCAACTATAGAGCCAGTAACATCAAACTTGTAATAGCTGTCATGATATTATCGTTTACGGTACATATCAGATCAACAGGGGATCAATGTACAAAAACTCAGATTCAACTCAATAATCGCTATTTAACACAAATTTAATGTTGTAAAATTAGATACAAATCAGCATAAAAACTGCAGCAAAATGGGCAAAATCTGGTCAAACATCAGCGACAAAGTCCATCTAAAATGTTTAAATTTCTAATTACCGGTATATTATATATATTTTTTATAGCCACTCCTTAAATTATACAAACCCTGGCCATGTACGAACAGCCACCTATAGACGGACAGGGTTATAAATGTTTTGAAAGATATGATCATTCCTGTTTCCCATAGCCTACCAAGTTATCACATATACATTGTAGGTTGAGTGGTGGACGCGGATTAACGAGCCAGAATCGCCACACTCGAACCCGAGATATTCCACCTACGATACCAACATGTTAATAACCACTTGGGCATAACACCCATATAATGAATCCAATAAGAAAGCTATGATAACAGACAATCTAATGAAACATTAGAAAGTGCCATTCGTGTTAGAAGATAAAATCAAACGAAGCATGAGAAAAATTTATCAATCAATGAAATAATACTTACAATCGAACAACCATTCAGAAAATTTCATCTAAGCATGTGCCACAGATGGACCTTGCCCCATCTGTGGCTAATGCTGAACAAAACAAAATTTCGAATTGGGTAAGCAAGAGAGAGATTGATTAATCAATGAAAATATTATTTACACTATAATTATAAAAAGCACTCGAATTACTCATTGTCAAACTTCTCATATTTAGGACCGCTTGAAGTGAGACCGTATTTGCGCCGGATTTCGTCGTTTCTTTGCTTTCTTTCCTGTCTCCTCTCGTCTTGACGCATTTTCCTGCTTTGGCGTTCAACCTCGAGCCTGGCTTCTTCTCTCTGGTACCTAGAGTAAAAGAAATTATTCGGCGAAATTGTAGATTGAAATGCTTGATACTAAACTATTTCATCATAGACATGAGAAATCACATATGGATACAAAACTACAGTATTCAAAAATGGGTATATTTTTTAAAATGAGTAATTTTGGTGTAACTAATACATCTATGAAGATATTTCCTTGTTAGTTACGGTATATATCATGTATATACATTCAGTTTTAATTAGTCATTTCGATACAAAAGAAAAGATCGTTACGATTATACATTTTTTCTATAAAATTTCCCTACAATTTACTTACGATACAACAAATACAAAACAAAGCAGAAATTTTATTTTTTCAAACATGACTCGCTGATGACAAGATAGTGTGAGATGAGAATAGAAGATGAATGTCAGCTTCTCTGCTACGCAGACACCCGAAAAAAATGATTACAGCAAAAGCAATTATAAAAATGGGCAATATTTTTTTTCTCCTGAGCCACTAAAGTGCAAAGAGCTACATGTAATGCAGCAATACGAACTGAGAACCCCCCCCCCCCATATTTCATGATATATCTTTTCCTAGAAGTAAAATGTCCCTTTTCGAGTGTCTAGTAGCCACCAAACTGTAGAAAAAGTTTTAAAATCATCAATACTGCTATGAAATGGGAGTTGTGATGTATTTGAAATTTTTGTGTACATCCAAAGTAGAGGACATGAACATTTTAGACACCAGAGGACAATCAAAGTCCTGCACCATGGCTGCGTGGCTCACATTCATCTACACATATTTAGGAAATGGGAATGAATAAAAGCCTGTTAATTTTTGAAACATGATCGCATTGAAATAGATTCAATTAATTATTAATAATATTTTGGGTTTTCGATTTATCATAATTATCAAGATAATTTTTGGCACTGAACTTGGTTTTATTAAAAAAGCTTTTTATTTTACTAATATTAAGCATATAATATGGGCACAGATTAGGTGTGCGATCCATCAGCGACTCATACTTGGAAAACATGCTGCAGCAATTGTTTCTAATAGAAAATTTCATCTTGCTAAGCATAGGCCACTGATGGGTCGAGCCTCAGCACAACATACTTGGCCACATATATTGTGATGGAGTTTATGTAAGTACCTTCCTCATTTATTCATATAAGCAATTACCCGAATGACTAATAATACCAATCACAGGGATGTCAGAATAATTTAAAATTCCATGACAGTATTTATAATACAGCAAGAAAATTTAAAAACCCCGTGAATATCGAAAAAATCAAGCCCACAATGGCAGTTTTAGTTCAATATATGAAAAAATGAAAAAGATAATCCATATAAAATTTATTGTCAAAAATTGTTTTCTGTATATTGGTTACAGTATACAGCAAAATCATAATTCATGTAAAACTTTACATCTAAAGTTTGACGTTATCCACATAGCTTTATTACAGAAGAAAAACAGGATTATGCCGACCCCCAGTGTCGTCGGGTATAGTACGGTACTACTCAAACATCATATTCATATCCTATCAACATTCAATATGATTTAAAATGTACAAAAATATCATGTTCTCATTCCACAGAAATATACCATAAGTTTATTGTAAGCTTTCGTTAGAACATAGTCTAACTTCTTCAGACAAGATTAAACATAATCTTGTCTGAAGAAGTTAGACTCTGTTCTAACGAAAGCTTACAATAAACTTATATTTCTGTGGAATGAGAACATGATATTTTTGTATATTAGCTTGATATTATCTCATTCGTGTATCCTTGTGAATTCTCTCACACACGGATCCAGGATTGTAAGGAAACAAGGAGGAGGGATAGGTAGTTCATTGCAAGATATCAACGAATGATTTAAAATGACCTGCATTAAATATTAAAAATAATACTTGCAAAAACTTCATACCTGGATGTATTTTTTTTGAAGCAAAAGCATCGGCAGCATTTGCATAAGCAGAGTGTAATTCCAATTATGAGTAACCCACCTGATAAAATGGATTATTATATTGATAAAAATAAAAATTAATAGATGCAATGCTAAAAATAAAGACTACCGGCACATTAGCAAAAATACCCTAAACAATTCTACCCCAGTGGATTTCTAAATAAATGTACGAAGGTGTGCACTGGATAGATAATCAATAATGAAATTGAGCAATGAAGCAACACAAGAAATATTTTGACGGATATATATATTTTGTTGCTGTTACACAACCAAGGAAAACAATGGCTCTGTTTTGGTTAAATTTGAATCTAAGAAATGAGACATTTTATTGGGTTGTCTCTAGTGTGTTTGCTTTGTTGTTTGTTCAAAAACGGAATTAGATAATTTGATCAATCGAAAATTGATCGAGTATTTTATGATACTTTACTTCGAAATCCTGAATCAAATTATATGATTTGGACAACCCTATAACAGCACAACTCTGTTATCAATTCTCGTCGTTCATGGTCATTGCATACACAATGTATCATGACTATGCTCATGTCATTTTCTTGGGATGAATGAAAAAGCTTTAAAACCATCAACAATGCTGTGTCATAGCAGTATTGGTGATTTTGAACCCTTTCATACAGTTTGGCTACTTCCAGACATTCAAAAATAGACATGTTTATCTTACTAGAAGGTTATATATTGTGACTTGATCTCCAAATACTAATCTTTTTTTGATGGAATCCATTTTCCTAATTCAGGTGTCAGAGCAGTACTAAATGTGCCCTGCTTGACAAGTTTCACACTTTCCACACAAAGCCTTTTTGGGATTAGCTGTTTAACATGCATTAATAAGGTCCCTCCTCTGTTAGCCTTATGCAATAAATTTGACACTTGTTTCGTTCTTTTTCATTACTGTGTCATATAAAAATTTATATATAATAAACAAATTGTTTACTGGTACAATAAACTGTGACAGAATTGCAGAAAGACATCTATCCAGACACACGAAGCAGATGGCCGCCACCAGAAGAAAACTTAGCAAATATGCAAAATTTAATGATAAATCTTGTATTAGAATATCAAAATGTAGTTTTTTGAGTGTCAGATAGTAACCAAACTACAGAAAAACGGTTCAAAATCATCAATACTGTTTTGAAATAGTAGTGTTGATGATTTTGAAGGTTTTTTGTTGATCTGAGAAGAAAAGACAGAATCATTGCGGTTCTGTCACTCCGAACTTGACTATGACCTTATTTAGCTTACCAATGACACTGCAAGAAATAATCAAGGCTTCGAAATTTAACCAGCAAACTCCCCATCTTGCATCTGAAAGCGGGCAATCATCGCTGGTTGGAAGAACATGTTTTGCGGGATAAAGCATACAAGCCCCATTGGTGTTCTTAGATTTACACCACATGCATTTTACTGCATCAACCTAAAAATTCCAGATGCATGTCAGGTATGAGAAAAATTTGCTATTGAATGCATCCAGGGATCAAACTGTAATTTTTCAAGTTCAAACGAGAGTTCACAAGTTGCATAAAATCATGCTATCGAAGACAGTTTTTGTAGCAGAACTACATTATATACCGTAATAGAGTAATACCGTAAAGTATTCAGACAAAACTTATACTCATTTTCTGTAGTCATATACTTTCAAATTTCAAAAATGTTGCGTTAAAATTTCTGGAAAAAGACTGAATATTCTAGAATATGAGAGTTGATATTGAATATACCAGACATCTCTAAACAAGTCATATATTTACAAAAAAAGGGAATTTTAAGAGAATATAATTTTAATGCAAACCTTCAAACATTCTTCACAGGACTTCAGAGATGCATTTACACAGGGTGAAACAGGATCATTTGCATGTGCAGACGATATTGACAAAAGAAGAACCGCGCCAGCGAGAATAAAATACTGCATCATCGAGATCTTATTAATATCAATAATATGTATATACTCAAATTTCAATTATTACTAAAATTTAGAAAAAGTAGTGTGAAAATAAATCAGCCAAGGCATTGATTCCCTCAGCATTTGGTCATTATGCTTGTAAAAATATTTCTTTCAGAGCAGGCTTACGGACTAGCATATCACATGTGTCTTAATTAATTTTACAGATATTATAAGTCTTTGTTCAAGGGAGCATTCTGCTCTCGGTCTTCCTAATAAAATTTTTAATCGGACATGTATGTAGCTCTTTGTACTCAATACTTTAGTGGCTTAAGGAGAATTTTTAGGTTTGATTCGTTTCCTGTGGCCTTGCTCTGAGTGAATTTCAATGAAAAAAAAGACTAAGCCACTCATCCTATTGAAGGCAATGCCTATAGCTTACAGCATGTAAGTATTTTGCCAATATCTCAAGCTTTTTCGTGAATATATGTCAAACTTTGGCAATTTACTAAAACATAAATATACATAACTTGATCAGATTTAAAATACTACGAACTAGAGAATCGATTCAACAATAAATATATCAGAAAGTGGCGACCTAAGATGTGCATTGTACAATTGTACATATATCAAACAAATTCAATAAAGTTAAAAATTACATGAACCTCCTGAGTCCTTTACTTAAGGATTTGTGTATAAGTAAAAAACAATACTAAATAATTTGCTACAAATCACAGGACAAAATATTGAATAGTAAGCTAGTTAATCCATGCCTGCCGCTCAACCTAGAGTGTGATAACTTGGGTGGGCTAAGACAAACAGGAAAAAAACATATCTTTCCAGCTATTCTAACCCTGTCCATCTATAAATTGGCTTCTGATACAGGGTCATGGTCAGGGTGATCCACTTCAAGATATTTTTTAGTGTAACATTCACTTCAATTTCTTCAGGAAAATCAAACACAAACCTAAAAAAAAAGAAATAGGAATTGTAGACCACAGTTATGATAGCCTAGTTTAAAAACATCTATCTATATATATCTTGAGTGTCCGTCAGTGACGAATTTCTTTTCAGAACTTCTCCGACGCAACAAAACTGTCTGGCCTCAAATTTCCAGAAAAAACATCAAGGCTGATAAGGCAAGGCATCATGACCGATTAGGCAATAAAGACGGTTGGCCAGTCAATTTGTACCGGTTCTGAGTGTGGTTTTCGGTGGGCCAATTTGTACCCGAAAAAATAGTAAATATATAGGCCTACGTCAATTCGTACCCTGATGAAATTTACAAAGAATTTACTTTCAAAAAGCTGGGGTGGTTGACTTATCCTATAGCAGTATAGGATAAAATAAAATTTCATCATAACCTGGAGGAGTAAGTATTTTAGTTGAAATTAGAAAAGAAATGTCTATAATGACCATTTCTGTGAATTTTACTTTGGGTCAGAGATTACAAAATTCGCGCGACGGCAAATTTGTCCCGTAATTTGTACTTATTCTGTTTTGTTTGCTAAAAGCATGCTTTGGGTGAAATATGGACAAAGTTGATGATCAAGGGATTTTCAGAAGTTATTCACGAAAAATTTTGACCCATGATGCAAAAAATAGCCAAATATGGTCATATGGCTCATTAAAAGTACATTTACTGTTCTGTGTTGGCAGGACGACTTAAACAAAACTGTTTTTCCTGTGATGCAGCGTGACTATTTTCACGAATCTTTATTTGATGCTCTTTTGCTAGTGCTTTGCTGCACCAAAATTCGTAAACACTGGATAGGTGTCATTTTGGCGACATATGGCGAATCACGACCTCTCGTACAGATACCAGTTCCGAATCGGGGTGAAGGTTTTGGATTATCATATTTCTCATTTTTCTTGTGCATGGACCTGGTTGGCAGTCGAAGCCGTAAGCACAGCTTACGGGAACCACCTTGCACCGGTGAGGCGTCCAGCACACCTCTCGCATATTGTGTTCATCCCTCACGGGATTCGAACCTGCGTCATGACGATCAGAGAGCTGAGAGGCGTAGTTCGAATCATATTCACAACGCTTTTAATGATTAAGCTAACTTAACCGAGCACCATCTGAACAGGTACCGGTGTTGGGTAAGTTCCCGCGTATATTGGACTAGGGAACAAATTGACCAATCGTTCTTAATCAGTTACCGGTGATAGAGTTTTATATTGGTACAGTATCCCTACGAATTGACCTCGGGTCTAGTGAAGTTTAGCACCATATTCGGGAATGTCATCAAAACAAAAAATGGCAGAATATCCTCATCCTAACTAGCCAATGCAGCAAGCATCTGCCATTTTCTCCTGGGTTAAGATGAGTCCCTTCCAACATGGGCATCTTGTATGGTGATCAGATAGGCCTTATGCAGTAGGATATGGTACCGTACCGTACTAAACTTCACGAGATCCTTGAACGCCACCAGGTTACAGGTTAAGACAGAAAAAAGGGGGCTAGTGAAGTTTAGTACGGTACGGTACCATATTCCCGAATGTCATCAAAATAAAAACTGGCAGAATATTCTCATCCTAACTAGGGGGCGCCAATGCTGCAAGCATCAGGCTTTATCCCCCGGGTTAGAATGAGTCCTTTCCAACATGGGAAGTTTTTATGATAATCGGATACCGGTATATGCTCAGTGCTGAATGGTACCGGTACTAAACTTCATGGGACCCGAAAAAAGATCACCAGATCACTGCCGGGCATTTAAAATCTATTACGTTACATTCAACACTCCAATAAGATTTAGCAACAATTTTTCTTACTCAGAATATTTCGTCGATAATTTTAACCTATAACAATATTGTAATAAACAAATACAGACACGAAAACAAACCACAAACACTGAAACTGGAAAGGGCAGATCATATGATCGTCAATCGCGATGGACTCGATGCTTCCGCTTTGTTTTAATCACTGTGATTCAGAGGTTTGCGGAGTCGAGAATTCCAGAATTCAGATCCGATCATGAAAGACAAATTGATTCTGAATCCCCGCCTGATCCGATCCGAAAACAAAAACTCTTGGCAAATAATCATTCCTCAGTGGTATTCGAGTCCAGAATGTTAGTGATGTGTAGCTTGTAAGCGTATACCCAAAGCTTTACCGATTGAGCTAACCGAACACCCAGGCAGGTCTCCACGGTCCGAATTGCCGAAGTCCAACTCAGCAGGATTCGCTCAATTTCTGTGATCGCCTGTTTGACGCAATTTGAATCAAGTTCGGATTCATTTTCTTGATTCAAAAAATTAATAACACTTTTGGAAAGAAGAGGAAGCATTCTGTCCGTGATTCTGTGAGGATCAGGACCGTGATATTTTCACCTCGGATCAAATGAGAGTGGCATTCATTACACAATTAGGGATCCAATATTGGATCTGGATTGGGAACTTCCAGAATCTGCCAACCTCTATAATAGGCTGGATTGTCGGAGTGGAATCAGACAATAGCAGTACTGATATCGACCGATTCCACCAACAACAAACGGCAACCACGTGGTTGCCGGTCACATTTCCGTTCGCCTTCGCCCTGTAGGTACAGTCTTCGTTTTTTTCGATGCTCCCGCTATCGGCGCTTTTTGTGAAATCCCCACGATTCCCGCATTTTAGCGTATTTCCCGCCATTCCCGCATTTTAGAGTATTTCTCGTTATTCCCGCATTTTAGGCAACTCTCGTCAGTAATAAGCAATTAAGTAAGTTATTTCGACTCCACCTCCATCATAAATGGCAACATTTTTTGATGCTCATGTAAACTCGTCATTACAGAGTTTTGAGTTTTGCTAGTCTTTCTCACCTCCTTGGCCACTTTTCATCCATGTTTTTAACTATCTGTATAGTTCAAACGTATTTTCTGCGTGTCAACTTGAAGGAACAAAGAAGTAGTAGCTGATTTGACTATTGTACTGAGCGCTCAATCCACTTTACCATAGCGGTTAAGTTCTGTTTGGGAAGTTTTCCGTTGTTGGTACTACATCATTTAGTAGCTCATTGCTATTAAAGTTGACTTCACAAGGGCACTGCCACCGGCCTTGTCCAGAGGAAATTTTAATAAAAAATAAATGAATTTTTGACCTGGTCATTCTCGTCATTCAAAACAATAATATTGTTTTGTGGATTGTAAAAATAAAGTCACTGTCTTTTCAGGATCGGATGAGTGATTGGTTTATATTTCGGATTGGTTTAGATTCGGAATCAATGTCTAGATAGAGAGAGTTTGTTATTTCGTCAACCAGAAAACATACGTAGGCTTTTGCATTTGCGCGTACGTCGATAAGTGTGCTATCTTGTGCAGTGGAGATGGAGGGATGAAAAAGGCCTTCAAACAATGAGTTTTCCAATAAATTTGGACTGATTCGATAAAAGGTTCAAAAAACTTGCATGAGAGTTACCCACCCAGTTAATTGATTCTGTCGGCATTGATATTATGCATCATGGGTGTGCAAGTATCGAATTAGGCCAGAACTACTTTTAAACTAGCAAGTTGAAACAAAACCTTGCACGATAATTACGTCATATATTTCTTAATCTTTTCTAATACATTCGTGACGCAAACATTTGACTTAGTTTACAGTCTTTGGGGTATCTATGCTGTCGTCCCATTCACTAATTACAAACACAAAACTCTCAGTTGGTGGATTCTTATTCAAATATTGAAAAATAATGCAATCGAGAAAAATTTTCAAAGTAGGCTAAGTAGAAACGAAACCTTGTGTACTTTCTACGCCTTTTATAAACGTCCAATCGTTCTTCATCATGTAATAATTTTCGTCCCCACGATTTGGTATAGTTTACAGCCTTTACCCTTTGATTTCTGTGGTGTCGCAATGTTGACTAATTATCGAGACAACATTCTCATGTAGGTAGTGGGTCCTTATACAAATATTGACGAATATGAAATCGAAAAATTTTGATTCTTCAATACATTTACAAGTATGGGCAACTTTATGCTTCGCACAGAATATACAAT
This sequence comes from Styela plicata, assembly GCA_963675895.2. Classification (NCBI taxonomy): domain Eukaryota; kingdom Metazoa; phylum Chordata; class Ascidiacea; order Stolidobranchia; family Styelidae; genus Styela; species Styela plicata. The sequence goes on from OZ023140.1 coordinate 7,382,344, forward strand.
CTGCATTGTTTTTTTTAAGCTTTGTTAATGGGCCAAAGTCATCGCTTTAATGCAGTAACCAAAGATGTAGTCACGAAAGAAAACTAGATTACTAACTACAAAAAGTGCACGATAAACATTGGTATTGTCTGGTATTAGTCATTTTCGGGTATCAATATTAGACGAACAGTAGAGTTCCATAGCACAGTTTTAGCATATTTAAAAAAAATTCTTATAGAAGGATCCCTTTTCTTTTTGTAAGATTACATAGCTTCATCAGCGTCATATAATTATAATCTTTTTGAAACTTGTTTTGATCTGTGTCAGAAGAATTATCCCACTATCGGTCATTATGATTATTGGAATAGGTATACTTTTAGATATCGTTGTGCAGAAGACTAACTCGTAGGTAAATAGAATTATAACGACCAAACTACAAAGTTAGGTAATTGAGAATGTGCCTGAAAAGTGCGCAAGAGTTACTTTAATGTATTTCGTTACTATTGTAAGCGGGTACTATGAAGAAACTGAATAGTGATAGATATTCCAATATTGCCCAAAGCAAATACAACTCACTGCACTCAATTGTAGCGCTTCATCCCTCTGAAGCTCCGATTTTGCCACGAGCAAAGAGCAATAAAAGAGGAGTGTTAATTCAATCGCCCATACTTCGGCTACGCAAAGCTTTCCCAATCCCAAGTCTAAAAAGTTTTGCGCGCACATATTTTAGTAAGAATCAGTCACTTATGAGCCGCGCTGTGAAGGCGCGGTCGTCTGTGACTCTTGCTTTGCAAACATACAAGATAAACATACAAATTTTTTTACTAGTTCTAGTTAGTTTATGTAGGTTGAAGTTCTGTTTTGTCTTGTTTTTGACTTGTCTTCAAGATGACGAAGAAATTACTGCACATCACATTGACTTTGCTAATAATTTTATCAGGCAAATATTGAATTATACTTAATATAATATAAGAATCAAAACGTTGGCCGAGTGACATGGTGGTCGTAGGCATGGCCTATCCACGAAAATCTTGACCTGCGTTTCCCAACGCACTTGGCGGAAACCCGATTCAAAATAAATAAATAAATAAATAAATAAATAAATAAATAAATATTATAGTGTAACTGTGGGCGCTATGGCCTAGTGGTCATAGTTAAATGGCCTAGTTAAACAAGTTGGCATCGCAGGGGGTAATTACCTTTGGTAGGCTAAGCTGAACAAGAAAGAATGATATCTTTCCAGAAATTCTAACACTGTCGGTCTATTAAGTAGCGTCTGATACATGGCGCTGGGCAGGGTCATCCACTCCAGGTAGTGGGTAAAAAATATATAAACAAAATTCGAATATTGTTTAGTAATAGTGAGTCAAAATTATTTGATTATTCCAATTATTCGAAAAATACGAATCTAAGATCATTCGAACAGATACCGATCTTGAATTTGAATATTGATTGCTTCTTCAATTTAATATTTGATTCTTTTTAGTTGTGAACGCTACCTCAGCATACAGTGCCCATCGGACGCATCGTATATCTTGCGCAGATCGAAATGAAACAGCATCAGGAAATTGCCATCGACCATGTGATACCTCTATGTATTGTGAAAACGAGGGTGAAGACTGTGTCTGTGATGGTTTATGTGGATACTCTTGTATTCAACAAGGTGAGTGTGTCTTCTATCAAGGGATCTTTTTGCTGTAAAATTTCTGCAATTTCTATTAAAATGGATATTTCGATTCGTTGTATTGATTTTTGGTTCGCATTCCTTCGGGTGTGTTCTCGCGTGTTGTAGGCAACTAAAAGAAAACAAAGAAGTAGTGTACGGTTGTACTATTGCCGCCGTTGCTACTGGTGCCTTTTAAGCTCCGCTTGTGCCTTCGCGAGGTCGATTCCAACAACAAACACATTTCAAAAAACATTCTAACTTAACAGTTCCAAACACGGCCACTACAGGACCATATCAACAGTCTACAACTACTGAACATCATCCGACTAAAGTTCACTGGTACTGGGTTCTTATTGGAATCCTGGCAGCAGTTACTCTTATTTGCTGGTGTGTATCATGTGAAGGCCGATGCTGCGGCAATTGCAAGATTTTATGCTTCTGTTGTGCCCACAAGCATCGTTATTAAATTGACGGGGTTAATTTTAACATTTCAGCTTTAAATATATTTTTTGCCAAATATGGATCGTACCTGTACTGCGCGATCCATCAGTGGCTGATACTCATCGAATTTCTATTTTGATCAAAATATTTTTATGTTGATCCCAGTGTTGGGGAGATGACTTGACTCGATTTCCACTCGAGCCATCTTTTTCAATGACTTGACTTGACCCGAGTCGTCTTAGCTAAACAACTGGACTCGTACTTGACTTAACAAAATGCAGGCGCGACTTCATTCGGGACTTGATAAAAATTTAGCCCGCGTCTGGAATCACCTTTTAAAAAATCACGTTGTCTGCCGTTGGGTTACTTGCTTGATTTATCAGAAAGAAACGGATTCAAGACATTCAATTCGATATATATATATATTGCTGTGAAATCCGTATTCGTCTGCCCAATAATGATCAGTGGACGATTCTAGTTGGACAATTACATGGTGAGAAGTGGCAAATTAATGTGTCATTGTTGATTAGGGAAATCGACTCGTGACTTGACTTGCGTATGATAAAGTCATAAAGGTATCACTTGACCTGCGACTTGAAAGTACAGTAACTCTACTTGACTCGAGACTCCTAATTCAAATTTTGGTAAGACTTGTGCTCGACTCGCAACTCGCGTGTTCTTCAACTTGACTCGACTTTGGACTCGAAGTAGAATGACTCGTTCCCAACACTGGTTGATCCTATTCCACAGCTGAAAAAAATTACTTATTTCCATCAAACGTAAAATTTTATTTATATTTTTTATGCTTTGTTGGGTAAGATCCAATATTGTATCCCACCCTCGACGGCGCGATCCATCAATGACTAATATTCACTAATATCATTCCGCCATTTTCCATGATTTTTCTGAAAGTTTTCATTTTTATCGGTCATATTCTCTAGCTTAACATATTTCCGTTGTATTTTTCCATGACTTTATGTAAGTTTTTTATATATATAGAATGCAATTCCAATACCATGCTGCACGTAGACGAAAGTCCAGTAAATCGACTGGTCATTTGTAGGAATTGTATATTTCAAAAGTTGAAATGGCTTTATTGGTGAGATTTATGTCAAGTATAAGCTGTTGATTGACAATAGCTTAGCGGTGGGGTTGGGAAAAATCGAATTATTGGGAATTTGAATCTGATTCGAATAATTTTTTCGCATCGGACCGAATCACTAATCCCATGTAAACAACGAATATCGCATTTTTAGGTTTACAACTTCTCCATTATGAAAATCAAGAAATTCATAGCTTATAGTGAATTTTTAATTCCGGCTCCATGTCCTAAGATCCATATTTTCATATTTTAACGATAAAATATAATCGATTTTGATCAAATTTGACCAAAATCGATTGTATTTTATCATTAAAATGAAAATTCTAGTACATTCAGTATGTTTTTGTCCTTATGAACGATTTACAATTGATTCGAATGAATTGTTTTTCGAATCGATTCGAATTGCCCGACCCTACTTGGTGGTAAGTTCCATCAACAAGCCGTATATACTCTACCAAACGAGTCGATTTTATTGATTTTTTTTTCAATATCATTAAGTGAAATTACTATCAAAGAGCGGTGATTTGACTACATTTTTGTTACAGTGTGTAAATTTGAAAAATCTAAAATATGATTTTATTGCCGATCGTAATTTCTTGATTTTTGAGTAAATACCGATATTTTTGAAAATGCGCTTACAATATTTTGTCCTGTAAATTTACCTTGTAGTAATCGAGTCCCTTATCTATGACGTTATAAAGATTGACAATTAATATCGAATTTTTATTTAAAACTCACTGGGACAGATATCGTTGTTTATCGATTACGAGCCAGATATGATTCATTCTTGTGATTGTCAAGGAATTGAGATATAAAAGTCATTGCTGGCTCGCTCTTCTTGTCCGAGTGAGTCCCTAGAAATTAGTAGAAATCGAGAATTTTTATTGAAAGTGGTAGATTGTTTTACTATCGTATAGGGAAAATACCACTCACTGCACTTAATTATAGCACTTCAGACCTCTCTGGATGTTTTCCACTTAGAGTGCAGTTGCTGGCACTACATCTCGCAGCTCTTTGCTGCTCAAGTTTTGTGGGCGCGACGGCATGTTGGAATCTCAGATTGAATATCTCAGATTGGATTCCTGGCGATTCCGGCTCGTTAATCCATGCCCACCACTCAAGCAAGGATGCGATAACTCGGGTAGGCTTAGTCAATCAGGAAAGATCATGCCTTTTTAACAGCTCTAACCCTGTCCCTCTATAAGTGACCGCTATTACAGGACTTTGGTCAGAGTGATCCACTCAAAGGAGTGGCTATGAAAGTGTACATTAGTTAGTTACATTAGTTACATTAGTACATTAGTTCTGCGAAACGCTGTACCCGGCCTGGGCTGGAGCGAAATTCAAAAAAAGTAGTGCTGCTACACCGTGCGTTGGTTGCATTATCTGTGATTAACTTGATTTGACAAAAACATGCCCTAATCAGGGCTGCAACGATGTCGAGGTGCTTTGATTTTATCTTGTTTTAGTTGAAGTGGGAATAAGCATCGCATCCCAGTCAGGAAATTTATTTTGTAAAACATGAATCACACATGGGCCGCGTCTTATCCACGCGATACACCAGTGTCCTATATAGGAAAAGAGATTTAAACAAAAACAACATTTAAAGTGTACGAAATGGGCACTTATTACTTACATCTGGAAGTTGAAGGAATACAAGCTGGTCTAAATTAAATATAAGTCATCGTAAAACTAAAACGTAATCTATTCATTGAAACAGGTCCTGCGTTTTTCTGGAGCTATTTGCGATAAAGTTTTCTGCAAACGAGGCAACGCAGACCGACTGACACAGCAGCAAAGTCGGATCAACTTGCGTGCCCTGTAGAAACGGATATTAGAACTTTCTTTGCGTATTCCTCGCGTGTCCTAAGAAGCAACTGAAAGACAAATACGAAGTAGTTTGTAGTTTTACAATAGCCCAGGACAGGTATGACGCAGTGTGGTTTATTATAGTGGTTCAGTCACTGGTCTTTCACTGGTTCGTTTTTGGCCAAATATAGAGTATAATTGGCATAATTCCCATCAACGTGGCGTTCTTTAACTTTTGAAAAGTGAAATTACTGCAAATGACCAGTAAAGTTATTGTACATTTGTTACGGTGTACGGTCTGGATGATTTCCTCTTAATAGCAATGTCTGGTGCTACATTTCGAATAAACAGAAAAAAGTATAAATAAAAAATTATGGGTTATTATTCACTGCTATGTCGGTACAGTTTTGTTCGTGATGTTTTTCGTTTAGCGCAGTTTCTGGCACTATATGCTGTATGTCGCAGTCGGCCTTTGCTAATAATTCCTTCCTTCTAAACGCTGCTTTCGGACTTTGCCTAGACTAGCGAATTTCAGTTATAAAAAAGATCTACCCAAAGATTAGGAAAATTCTACTTGTTCAAGTATGAGCCACAAATTCTGATGCCATAATGCAAAGATAACTGGAGTTCTGATTGAGATTTATTTCATTTTTCAATTAATTTAAAAAAATTCATTCTGCAAAAAATCATGATATATGCCAAATTTATTCTGGAATCGAGACTTTATTACAAAATATACCCAAAACGCAAACAGAAATTTAGTTTTGTCAAGCATGAGTCACAGATGGATCACGCCTCAGCGGCGTGATCCATCGTGACTCATACTTGTCAAAGCATGATTTGAAAAAAATTCTGACGCAAAAAGCATCTGTTTCTATTAGTTGGAATTTTGAAACATTTATTTATAAATTAAATTGATATCAAATATTCCCAATCCGAATTTTTATTTTCCCCAGCGTGAGTAACAATTGACCCACAGTGACTCAACCTCAACAAAACATGTTCTGAAATACTTTTCCCGACTAAAAAAAGCACTTGAACTGATATTACTTTAATACTCAAGAACTGTTCGGTAGCATTATTGCTACCTTTTCCGAATTTTTAAACACTCTTGACGGTATGTCAAGTATGGACTGATGGCGACTTAGTTTTTACTTCAACTAGGTAAAGTAAAGCGAATTTACCAGAAAACTAGGTGAAGTATTACTAGGTAACCTAGTTTCACTTTTAAAACCAGTTAGTACCTAGATTAAAAACCAGGTAAGCGATCGTCATTCTGTGACATTTTAGAATATATTTTTATATATTTTTATATAGAAATCATCGAATTTCAAAAACCTTTAAACAATGACGATATATGGTTTTCCTAATTTTTTATCCCAGGTACCTACTCTTCAACCGGGCATCGAGTTAATTTATTAAATATCTAATTGAATTTAGGTAAATGTACCTAGCGAATTAACCAGGTAAATTTTCAAACGGAACACTCGGTAAATATAAATAATATTCGTGTACTTTAATAAAAAATAAACTAGGTAAACTATGTATGCTAGGTAAGCTCGGTACTTTTACCTAGGATAACTAACACTAGTGTGGGCTGCAGTCTTACGTTGGTTACTCGTGTCCTATAAATACAACATATTTGCCCGAAAAGTCTCTTACATAATTTTCTTTATTGCTAACGAGTAGAATTACTGCCAAAGAGCTGTGGTTTTACAACATTTTTCACAGTGTACTATTCAGAATGTGTTGACATTTTCGCTCATAACAAAAAGGTAGCAGGCAAAGGCAAAGTACAAATCGACAATATCATAAGTTTTACATTATGTAGTGCACTTTAACACTTCTAAAAAGCGGTAGATGGTCTCACAGGGCAGATAACTCTCACTGCGCTTTATCACCGCGGTTCAGTTTTATTTGGGATGTTTTTCCGTTTAAAGTGCAGTTGCTGGTACTGCATCTTCTAGCTGCTTTTTGCCGTTAAGTAGCCGTTATTTGTTCCTTCTAGTAATTGCACCCAGCCTTGTCCACAATGAATTTCGATAAAAAAAAAACAATATTTACTAGAACCGATATTCTTTGACAGTAATTTTACTTGGTTATATTGAAATAAAACTCTGAAATCGAGTTTTCAGACAATTATTGATTGTCAATGGAACGCAGATTTGAGGCGCGGCCCATATAAACAGCCTATTCTTCACCAAATCCCCATGAACAAGGCAGTCTCGAATTTTTGAAAAATACAAAATTGCAAATGACTGTTCAATTTATACTTTTGGCACAGCCTGGATAATTTTTAGCGTCAAAAACAGCATCGACAAGAATGAATCTCTCATAGGTGAAGGTAAAAAAGAAATTCCTAACTTTATCGCGGTGCAATCCTGTAGAAGCCCATAGCGACTGAGTGTGGGAAATAATGAGGGTGCAAAGGGGAACGTTTCAAAAAAAATTCTCAAACTATAATCAGTTATAGAAAGATTCGATTTGAGATGATATGGTTCGGATGAAATTTGCAATGGGATTTTACTATTGGTGTTATTTTGTGATTAAGGTTAAAGCATAATGAAATCATTATTGAAGCTTTTCGTGCTGCTAATCCTTCTCGTGCATATTTGTGCAGCCACGGGCTCGAATCAGCAGAAGATATGCCTACAACTGGAATCAATCAACGGCCAAGGAGAGGAGACTATGAGTAGTAATATAAGGTACATGCTAATAAAATATCTAAAATGTCTTTTGTGAAACAAACGTTTTACAATGCCTGACTAAGTCATAGAATTAGGGACGGGCAATTCGATTCATATCGAAGCGCAAATTATTTAAAATTAGTAGTAAATTGACCAGAATAACTTGTAAAATAAAATGCAGTTACTATATTTTAACCACAAACTTCAACTTTATCAAGTATGAACCACAGATGGCTTGCGCCCATTGTCATCAATAAGATATTTTATTTTGTCGAGTATGCGCCACAGATGAACCGCGTCTCATAGACCCGATCCATCAGCGACACATACTTAACAAATATTAGGATGAAAAGCTACGTGATGTCACATACCCACAACTGGACTGTAATCGCAGAGTATTTGATGCTGAAGGTACATATTTTTTATGTGTTGTTATAGTCGTAACGTATCACCCGTCGTAATAGGCGACTTACAGGAAACAAAGACGTGGTAGATGATTTTACCATCGACTAGGTCAGATAGCACTCAATGAACTTTGCAGTTGCAGTCCAGTTCCTTTTGGAATGTTTTTCACTTGGAGTGCAGTTGTTGGTACTACATCTGCAAGTAGCTCTTAAGTGGCCGCATATTTCAGAGATCAGCATCCAAGATTTAATATTATGGCGACTCATTAAACGGCAATCACCTAATAGCTGTTATTATCTACCAGTGTGCGGAATAAGCTGATATTTTTTCTCCATCAACCTTTTGCTTGCAATTTGCTTTGTTTGAATTTTGCTTGTGCTTTATTTGAATTCGCTTTTGAATTGCAGATATGCAATTTGTAAATTTGAAATTAGAATTGATCCGGATGTGTATATTTCGGATCGTTTTTCATCACGATCAACTTATTTTTTGTGATTTGGACCACATATGTATATGGGCATCGGCGGCGCGATCATTTTTCATAGCGGCGAATTATTATTATTAGTGGCTCAAGCTTCACAGAAAATCTACAAAATAAACGTTCTAAAGTGGATTGTTTTGCGTTTTCTTACAGGAATTCCTACCAGGCTCTACCGGGAAAGCGGGGGCCAAAAGGTGAAGTTGGGGGGAGAGGACAAAAAGGGTCACCTGGAGAAGTTGACTATGCACGGATGAATGAAGCTATTGACGAAAAGATAAAATCGGGTTAGTCGCAGTATTGAAGTCCAGAAAAATGTCCAGAATTCTCCACGACATTTTTCACAGTGAAAAAAATGTCAAATCTCTTTTTATCAGCTTCGTGTACGTCGTCGACGTATCGCAAAATAGATTTTCTTTTCACATTTTTACCAATTTTGGTCAAAATGAAAATCTAACCAGGGAAATGTTATGCTGAGGTGATATTGTATGTAGAGCTGGAGCTGTGTGTATATCCATAAAATTTGATTCGATTCCTCATTGAATTCAATTTTTCCGGAAATTTGAAATCAGCAGAAATTTTTTTTGGATTATGTTCTTCGTTTAAATCATATTTGATGTTTGTCACATCTCGTATTAACATTTACTCTTGGGCAGTGACGTAATTGAAACCTCGAAAAGGGTGAAGGCAATTTGGAAAATTTTTTGGTAATCAAACTATGGCTTCATAACTGGCAATAAAATTGTTGCTGAAACTAGCATAAAAATCGTATATCAGGCTAAAATAGTACAAAATTCACGTAGCCGTAAGAGGCCGTTGGTTGATTTCTTTTTGGCTCCGCTTTCAGCCTTGCTTAGAATAAACTTCAATGAAAAAAGCTAAATTTTTGCTATAATCTACGCTTTATTGCACTTAAAAGTCATTCTGGGAGTTATTTGGTCGGCCATGACCCCTTGTCAGTGTCGTGAGTGAATCTCGTTAAACTTATAGACATGAAAACAGCGTTTGTTTAAAATAGTAAACAATGTTTAGAGTGAATTAGAAATAAAATGCTTAAAGTTTCTGGAAAATGGGACGTAAGCTAGAGATCGACATCAAAATATTTGCAGAGATTTGCGTGTTGCAATCATTCAACATCAACAGCGTGGTTAAACAACATTTTTTCGATATCCAGCTTTTGACATATTTGTACAAGATCAGGCTGGAAATTGGAAATGATCTGTCAAGCATGAGTTACTGACTTGGAGGTGCGATCCATCTGTGTCTCATATTTGACAAAATAATATTTCCGATTAGAAAAATATTTTCGTCATTGCAACGAATGTTTACGTTTATATACAGCATGTCGAACAACGCATACACAGATACTTGAACGATTGAACAAACTGGAACAAGATATCATCGATATGAATAATTCCATTCATCATAGCCCAAAACGACAAGGTAACGCAAATATATTTTCTATATTAATAGACTGTATGATTAAAATGTTGTATTTACTATTTAGAACCTTGAAAACCTGGAGAGGGGAGCGTTTTTTCAGAATTTTCGTGCCCAAATTATGACATCATAATGAGCGTGGTTTATGTATCTAAAAGTGGCGTTTTCATTTTAAATTATTATTAAAATATACCGAAGTTTTTAAAAAACTGGATTTCAGGGACTATAATTGTCCAATCCCTGCCCGCAGATAGTCTACCAAAATTTTTAACACGAAATAATTGCAGATTCTGATATATCATTTATTAAAAACTATATTTAAAATATTCTCTACAAAATGTTTGGGTTTATGAAATTAAACCATATTAATAGGTGTTGCCAAGGTCCGATAAATTCTCGTCGAAATAATATTCTGATATTATTTATATAATTACATCTTGTAGCATATAAACGAAATGCTAAATAGAAGAGTAAACAGAACGGTTTGTCCGGGGTGATGGCTGATCGTGTTGACACCGCAGGTTGAAGATCTCTGTTTCTATTCCCGGTGCCTCCGGCTTGATAATCCCCCTTATCAACATCTATCACTTATCTATTAGGTGACCGTTAGTTGGCTCCATTTAGGCACTGCTTCCGGCCTTGCTCAAAGTGAATTTCAAAAAAAAAAATCCCAACGTTGCGATTGTCAAATACCTTCATCAAATCAAAACTCGAAATGAATCTTTCCAAAACTGGTTCTTTGAGAAATTCATCTTAAAAATCCGACAACCCGTCGAATTGTTCGAATTATTGGCCACAATACACGCGGATTGATTTTGCTGATGTGTTGTGTTGGGTTATAGACAAGAAAATCCGATATGAAAATAGAAAAATACTTCAAATTAATTGTTGCCCTTTAGTAGGCCGAATCAATAATTTAAAGATGAATTAGAAGTCCATTCAGCCCCGGCTTTCTGAGTGGACGCATTAAACCTACTGAAATCTCAGCGTGAAGCTAAGTCTAATAAGAAAATACAAAAAAAAGCGTTTACCACTTTTCGGAGTCACGCTGCACAACCGAAATTTGCACGAGATCAACACAGGCAACACTATTTACTATCGAACATCTGAATACGAGAATAAGAAATATTAACAAACTACATATAAACAAATAAACACAGCGCAACAACGGCACGCACACTTTCTGGAAATCGACTCTTTTCATGAAAACATCGCGGTCTGTTTACTATGACGTCACTAAAGTAGGAAAGAAACTTCTAAAAAAGTCGTCACCATGGCAGTATTGGGCAATAAATTGAATGTCATGCAAAATTTAACAGTAACGAAAAGAGCACTCTCCTTTATCTTGGAGAGCGGACGGAAAACCTAAAGAAATACATCCACAGAATTGCACTGTGTAAGTTTAAAATAAAACAAACCATGAAAAAAAAATCGAACTATGAAGACGTGCATTATGGCATTTGTAGGTCGTGATGGAAAATACTTTTCTTAAAAAACATTGGTGATATTTTGCAGCAGTTTCCTGTGGTGTTGTCTTTCGCAATATATGCTTCTGGACTGTTGTACATCGCACAAAAGATATCTCAATGCTAGAAGCCACTACAATATGCCAAGAGAACCAGGGCGTACCGGCAAATATATACAGTGAACAACATCTAACCTTGCTGATGAACGATGTTCGACCTAAAATGATGTCAGGCGCGTATAAAATTTTATGGACTGGAATGAGAATTGATTTGTCGGTAGGTTGGCTAAGTTCATGAACAAGTTGCTTTAAAGCCCCTTGTAGATTGTGGAATTTAACAGTGCTTCCCGACGAGTGATCCCCATTCCCGATTTATGAATAGAAATAAATTCTCTTTTGAAAACGATATAAGTGGGGCTGAGTTATTTGATTCGGTGATTCGAATCGATTCGAAGAACAATATATTCCAATCAATCATGGATTGTTCATAGGAATAAAAACTTGCTAAATAAACTGAAATTTTTATTTTTCGATTACTTTTTGTCGTTAAAATATGAAGATTGGTGCATTTAGACATGTAGTGTGAATTGCAAATACACTATAACTATAAAATTCTCGATTTTCACAATGAAGACAAGTTGTAACAGTAATAAAGGGATATTTGTTGTTTACATGATTTATTATTATCATTTACATTAATTGCCTTCGTGATTCGATCCGATTAAAAAAATAGTCGAATCAAATTCGAATTCCGGTTGATTCGTTTTTTTCCAGCCCCAGATGAAAGTCAATACCCCAAATCAATCATTAAAACTGACCACGAGTCTATAAAAGTTTTTTTAATGAGAAACATGCGCTCAACCTTCTTTAAAAAGCTCTTCCATTTTCAGGATCTGCCATGGATGAATAGACAGACTATTGCTGTCCATACTAGTGTAACACCACAGGACCATTACAACGTTTGATTTGATTGCCGCATAATTAACAATTAAACAATTGGACATGTAGGCTAAACGGCCTGTGGAATGTAATGTGGATTTTAGAATTTCGAATCGATTCTAAGCATTTTAAGAAAATTCGTTGTGATTCTTTAAGATTCGTGTTGCGTCGCCCGCGTGAAATTCTGTTCTTGTCAGAACTTGAATGCAAACATTTTAAATTATCTGGCTATTTGATGACTTTTTATGATAAATATTTGCATTTTTTGTGCACCCGATTGTCAAATCAATAAACAGCTTGTTCAGTGTCGCTAAAATTTGAACCAAAACGTGTTTGTTTTGTATACTAATATAGAATCTTAAAATGGACCTTTTTTGTAAATATAATTATATTTGGAAAAACTCGAAACCTCGAAATTATTTTTTAGAGATTCGATTCGGTCTGCTAAGCTGTATACAACACCATATTAAATTCAATTTGAAAATTCTCAAATATTCAAAACCGCAAAACTCAGTAAACCTATTGGACCAGACTAAGATTCGCAAATTCTCCCAGCTTAGATGAGATGTATTCCCCATCTACTCACTGCACTTCTTTATAGCGTTCAGTTACGTCAAGTAAGTTCGATATTTAAATTGCAGTTGGTTCCTTTTAGACGCTGCTCACAACCTTACCTAGAGTGAATTGCATTAAAATAAAAAATTGAATTCGTTTTCAGACTAAAAGACTCCGCAAGCGTGATGGTTCAAGATCACCTTATGCAAAATGGCGAAGCAGTCAATTTCCTCAATCTGACGGAGAACAACCAGGCGTTTATATTCACGTCAAAAACGACCCCTCGGCGGACGATCAGGGAATGGGAAACGACCCTCCAGGCAGTTTCTGGCAAGGTGTGACCTGTGAGAGATGATGAGTCCGGACCTTCAACTTTAAAAAAGAATATAAACTGTAGGACCCTTTGAAACGCTTTCAGACTCCCAATCTGATGGTGTGAACGTATATTGTGTAATCATTTTCAAAAATACTCATAATTTTGTATTAATAACTTATCAAATGGTTAAATATGAAACAATGTATACATCTTAGCAATTTATTAGCGTCTAGTGGACTCGGGGTTCAGAATTTTCCTATCGTATTCCCTGCGTGTCGTAAGAGGTGACTAAAAATAAAGAAGAAGTGGAAGGTTTAATTACGGCCCATGGCAGATACCACTCAATGCATTCTATCAAGGAGGAAAGGCTGCGAGTGATTTTGTATATCTTTGACAAAAAAATCATAGAATGGCATTTTAAATGCTATAAAACGTAGGAACCTCAAAATCCTGCGGATTGTCGCAGTTTTTTGAATGCCAACATATTCAATGTACGGGGTGATCCAAAAAACACAAATCACAGATATGTTTGTTATTCTTACATTGGTACATCAAATTTCTCTAAATTTCGTAGGTTGTAACTTTAATCTATGGATGAGTTTATTGCAGAGTTCCAGCTACACTGTAACAAAAATGCAACAGAATCACTGGTCTTTGGCAGTGATTTTATTTGGTGGGATTAAAAAATTCAAAATTGACTTTTTAGGCCAACTATGGGGCGTTCATGGAACTCACCGCGAAAGTGCGTGTGTTTACATCAAACATTTATAGTACAAACATTAGGAATTGATCGCCATACAAAATGTATCCTGTGCGTGCAGGGTTGAAGAATTTGACGCAATGATAATTTTTAGCATATTCGAAGCAACCATGTATCCGAAGTGAAATGCAAATGCAAAATAATGCACATACTGCGCATAAATGGTGCATAAAACTGTGCATAATAAAGTGCATAATTGCACATAAGTGCGACATAATCTGCATGGAGTCACATAATGGCACAAAATTTATATAAATGGACAAAAAGCACATTATTGCCCGCAAATGCCAACAAAGTGCACAGAGAGTCTATAAATGCAACATAATGTGCTAAATACACAAAACTGCAACATAAAGCATATAAATGCACCAAAATACAATATATTGTCCAAAATGACTGATAAATAACCCAAAAAAGAAACACAACCACACAAAAATACAACATGGTGCACTTAATATTAAGTAAAGATGGCCATAAAATAAAATATATATATATATGAATTGCATAGATCTAGGTGACAGCCAGGAAAGATAACCCCCATGCTTTCCGGGAGGCGTTTGGCAGGGCCCTAAGATTTTCATCATATTTATTCGTTTGACAGACGAGGTTTCAAATTTTTAAAGCTTCTCTATCTGCCTCCCCTTTTCTCTTTTTTTCATGCTGCTAACAAACTGATAAATGCATTGCAAACCCGTCTACATTTTACATTCATAATATTTATATTAGACCCGGTCTTAAATGACTAATTTATCTTTATACAAATGAATGCTTCATTATCAGGGAACACTCGTAATCGAACCATGGACCTCACGGTCCGCAGTAGGATGTTCTACTACTGAGCTATATTTAGAATATATTTTCAGCAATGGCAAACATTTTACAAAACAAGTTTGGTTGTTCTAAATTTAACGCGAGGGAATTGAAAGGCGTTGAGCAGGGCACGAAGATTTTAATCACCATCATATTTATTCGTTGGATACACGAGATTTCGAGTCCCTCTCTCTCTCTTTCGCTTTCCTCCTATCTCTCTCGCTCTTATTCTCTCGCTCTCTCTTTTTTATTATTTTTCTGTTCATGCTGCTGACAAACTGATAGCTGCATTGCAGACTGGTCTACATTTTCCATCCATAATACTTAAAGGAAAAGTACCCGGTTTTGAATCACAAACCACTGTTACCACAAATGAATGCTTTCTTGTTTTAGGGGAAACCTGGACTTCAACCTATAGGTCTGCAGTACCTATAGCATTCATTCAATGAATGAATAGTACCTATAGGTCTGCAGTTATCGAATGTTCTAATACTGCCGAATACTCAGTTCCCGGGTTTATTGATCCATTTATTCTCTATTATAATTTTCAAATTTTACAAGCATTTGTTGATCGATGATATTTGGCCCTCATTTAGATGTGTTCAAAGTTTATTTTCAGCGAAGTATAAGTTAGCATAAACGGAATACGCATTTTAACGACAACAGAATGTTTTCCTATTATTTTGTATTTTGTATACCATATTAGTTGCTATCATTCGGTCTTTTTAGTACAAAAGGCCAAATTTGCTCAGAGTTCCACGTTGTACAAGAAGAGGAAACTTATAAATATTTTCAGTGAAAGACAAGACGATTCATGTCCAGTTTATTGCTCGGGGAAAACTGAAAGTTAAATACTCGTTTAACTTTTAACTTCGCTTCAAGTATATTATTTCTGAATGACTTCTAAAACGGTAAAAATCAGCTGTCTCAGGTAAAAATCGTCGTGTCCATGCTTTGATGAATTATTTGTGTTAGATCTCGCTAATCACTTTATCCGAGACAAAATAACTCGGATCTGCGGCTTAACGGAAGTCAGCATCCAAACATTTAGGCCGTGCTACTGCACTTTCGTTCTCAATTAAAGTGCACAATGGATTAAAAGTTTCTTGGCCGAACAGTGGGACAACTACTTCCACATTTCCTAGTGGAGATATTATGTCTTCTTGAACACCATTGTCGACAGATGAAAATTCCATCTGTAAAGATAAATAATTTTATTCACGAGACGGTGTTTATCAGGGCACTTGTTTTGTAAGAATTAGTGCTGACAATTTTTGGAATAGAATTTTGAAAGATTTCAATTTTTGCAGAAGCTCAGTCAGTTTCAGCTTTAAATTTGCATCGCATTCCCGTTTCATAAATTGGCAAAAATGCAAATGTTTTAGACGTTAAAAGGCGTCAAAATACAAACTCACAATAAATTATGCGCGGCGAAAACTTAAACGTTTATCAAAATTTCGGTTTTGCAGGAACACAGTCAGTCCTTCGAAACAATGCAACCGTGTGCAAATACTCGGTTGTCGAAATGATTTTCTTTGTTTTGTATTTATAGTTTTCAAATGACTCAATCGTGTGTGTCTCCACACATGGCAAGTCATCAGCATGGTTTACTTCGCAATCACGTATTTTCACATCGATAAAAATTGGTTCATGTATATTTGTATTGATGCTTTTACATACACGTATATGTTTATATAAATGCACAAATACAACACGCATTTTAGCAGCAACAAACGTTCTCTCTCACATCTTGTGCAGCCGTCAGTTGTCACTATTAGGGTAACCTTTATGAGGCCATATTTCAACCTCACATATTAGAGATGCAACGCTAATTCAATTCGTCATAGAATGATTTCCGCTAACAATAACTTTGCTTATAATTTATTGTCGTTCTTTTCATCGGTGATGGTTAGTTATCCCAGTTCTTGCCAGGTGTTGCTTCCGAATTTGTCTGGTGTAAAATTCAATTAAAACAGTCTTGAAGTGCGGTTGACGGTACAATATTTTGAGGTGCTTCACTCGAATGGCAGTCACCATCATGATGCACTACTAGAAAAAGATGGTGCAAGAGACAGTACTTCCATTGGAAAATTTCCTGAATAGATTGAAGTGCAATAAGAAAGTGAAGTGAGTGGTACCTGTTCTGAACGTTGGTAACACCATATTCCATTCCATATACATACATTTTTTTACGAATATGCATAAAGCGATAAAACAATATTTATATGTGCATGTGTTTATATGTGAGTAAGTTGTCCTGGTTCCGTTCTCTATTTTATAAAAAATGTCCCAGCTACATACGTTACCCTTTTATCATGCGAAGAAATAAAACGACTAAACAAATGACCTAGGTTTGGATTTGAATTTTGACAACAACAGAAATTTTCCTCATTTTACTGTCTTATTTTTTTCCGATTGACCAAAGTAAGAAATATCTACACAACATATATTTCGATTTGACATTAAAATTTACTGATTGATCTCTCTCTGTCTGTATTGTCACAACAGTCGTGATTGATCATTGCATACTGGGCTGAGCAACTTAATTCGGCGATTCGAATCGATCCAAAGCACAGATTATTTGAATCAATCGTGAATCGTTCATAGGAACAAAAATTTGCCAAACAAAGTTGAATTTTTCTAGAAACAGTAAGGTCAACGAGTCTACAAGAACGTTTCAGAATTTCAGTTGGCAGACATGTTATAACCACTGTTTTGCTCAATTATCGGAAAATCCGTACTAACATAGTACTCCTGTTTATTAATTCGACTTAAACCACATAATTCATTTCTAATTGACAGATTTTTCCACGCATGTAAGTTTCACACAAGGCAGAATATTGCGATAAAAATTTGAGAAATGTTCGTCAGCATGATACGCAATTACGTACGTTTGTATATAGGCGCAAATAAAATTTTGACGCCTTTCAGCGTCCATAAACATACTCACTTATATTAAATATACATAACCTATACCTAATAACATAAACAACTTCGTGCAATCAGGATTTAGACGCCTTTTTAGCGTTAATAAACACACGCAATGCATTCATCATTAATAACTATTGATAAAAGCAGCTTTAGGAGTAGGACACGCAAATGTTTATAATTGTAATTATTGATCATAAGCAAAATTCCCACGGTGTGTGCTCTTGTTGGCTTTCTGCACTCGAATATTGACGATATTGCTTGTTCAAATGAGACCGTAATATTGATATCACACTGCACCACACAAGTTTGTGTTGAAAAGCATCGTTAAGTAACAGCCACAGATGATTGCGAACTAAATATCGATCGGATCATAATGAAACAAAAAAATGTTAACGATGCATTTGGGAGGTAAAAACGTTTTCTGGTTAAGCTTCGCTACTATCACATACCGCGCGTGCGAGATGGTAAGTTTATAAGCGTGCAAATCGATTTAAAAATTCAAAACATATTGATTTTTTAATTCGAGTAACTTGCTGGTTATAAATAAGACGTTGTTTCGTGAATTTTTACACTACTACTATGTTACGGAAGTCAAACAGCTTTTTCATAGTGAATAGCGATCGATTGATTTTATTAGTGACAGAAAGAAAATGACAAAACAACTTGTTTGGATCTTGGGCATAGTAGTTGCTATTATTCTTGCACTCACATCAACCAACGCATCTCCATCCCCAAGTAAGAGAAGAATAAATTAGAAATTGTGATGTTTTTTTCTCTGATTTTCATTAATATTTTTTATTGAAAAATCCGAATACTAACAGAGAAAAAGTTACATAAAAATTAAAACCCAACAACGGCGCTGATATCAAAACGGAAAACTTTTTATACAGAACTGATCCGGTATGGTAGAAAACTATTTGGAGGAGGTGTCAATCTTAGACGAAAGCCATGCTTTTCTATTAATACCTCGACTACTTTTATTCTCCTTTCAGGAAAATTACCTCTGAGAAATCTTAAAGAACGCAACTACAATATTACGAAATGCGATGCCGTTGTTCATGATTTCCTTCATTTTACAGTCTTTTAGTCATTTTTGAGCAAATCCAATTTAGAGAACTTTCGTGATGCATTACAAATGCTGAATAAAAATTCTTTTATTTAAAAATTTCTTTCGCATATTCCTAATTTAATGTCATATTTTGACAACAACCTTATTCGAATTATTTATCTTCAGATGGAATTCCTTCTATTGCCAATGAGTTCGATGTTGAGGAAGTCCCACGTTCTGCACAAATGGCCGGTACGGGAAGTTCTGGAAGTCCGCATGGCCAAACATATTTGAATATAGCAGGAGCTCCAAATTTGTACCTCGGTGGTTTGCCAGCACCAAAAAGTGCTATTGCAAACTTGCACCAAGTGGCATTTCCAAGTGAACAACTGAATCAAGAGTAAAATCGATATTATAAGTATTACTGAGCAAAACAAATTATTTAATATTGGAAACGTACGCCTGCTCGTAATTTCCAAATAGCAAGACTCATTTAATGTGATAAGATATTGTTCAAGATCTGTCATTAAGTTTGCCCCCATCAGCGTAATCTAGAAATTCATGAATTCACTCAAATAAACACAATGCATTGGGCAACGTTCTTTCAATAAGTTTGACCTAAAAAGAAAATTGGTCTTGAATAGTCGTTATTATATGATAATTAAAAATTCATTTCTATGACCAATTCCTAACCGATTCGAACAATTTTTCGCTTTGAATCGGTTTTGTTTGTTGGAGTGACTTGTCTCGCTCAGCACTTGTGATTAAACAAATTTTCCAAACTTCGTTCAATTAAATTTATTTCTAAAGAGGGTTATTAATATATAATAAAGGCTAATTGATATGTACATTGTATTATTCTTTCTGCTAGAATATTGGCATTGTATTTTATCCGTTCCAGGAAATTTTTTTTTCAAGTAATGTCGATTTGCGGCATTTATTCGGAAAATATACAAATCTTACAGAAGTTACGCCGCATTTAGAAATGGACGTTAAACTCATAGATCTGCGTCACATTTATGTATCCGTCGCAACATAACAATTGGCAGATACATAAAGCTGAAACAAATTATATTATATTTTTAAATCGTTCATAGCGCCCTCGCCATTTGTCTCAAAATTCTCTAAAATTTGTCTTCAAATCACACAGTGTTGCCGTTTGTAAATGGAGCTTTATCTTTTAACCCAGATATAAGTTTCGCGTTCCGTTTTGAGGGAACTTATTTTCCACCGCGTAACTGTGGATCAATTAATATATATACATACATAAATATATATTATTATATATATATTATATATATATATATATATATATATATTTATCTAATTTTCTGCATTTGGGTGACAAAGTGTGGTTATTTTTGCTGTATTTGGAGGGACCATATTTTTCGGTAGACATTTTCGCGTCCGCCAAATAATTTGAAGGTCATTTTCTCCGTGAACGAATAAAGCTGAGTTGTCATGATTGCAGTTACAGATAGATAGTCCACGATTTTACGCCCTTACAAGATGTCAACGACCAGCCGACAGAAAAAAGTCTTTCGTTTAGGCTACCAAAAATTTGTGGCCTATAAGTGCTGTGCTAGTTTTTTGATGATTTCGGAGACTTTTGTTCACACCACATTTTTAGTGCCGTGCACCGTTTATATCTTGACCAAACTTGGTCAGATGAAATAGGAAATTTTTATTTTATGTATTGACACCCTAAAAAATCCAGCGGAAATTAATCTGGCATGGCCTTTTTCACTAACAACGTAAAATCAGAAAGATATAACTTTTGTGACTGGTCACGTGATCTCTAATTCCCATTGTAAACAATTCAAGTTGTTTCCTGCGCTTTGTTTGGTTGGCGTTTGATGCGGCGTTGGTTGCTGTGTTTGGTGGCGGATCTAGCGTGTATTCAAGAAGAGGGGGGTGTAAAAGTTGATTATGGGAAGAAGCTATTAATTATTATAGGTGAAGATGCTGGTCGGGACGTTGATAGACACCAAGCTATGAGGTGTTTTGATCCAGGATATGCTGGTGGCTGTGGGAAATACCGAATGCAGGCACAAGTACGGTGCTGTAGTGACACAGGTTTTTCCTTGTTTCTCTGTAGGGCAATGTATATTACCAGTATCAATTTGCCGTAAGCTTAAGATAAGATTCCAATTTTATATTTTTGTACTTTTTTCCTTTCGATTTGGTTATGAACTTGGCATGAATCGCTATTCATCGAGTGGGAATTGGTCTTTCAAGAATGGCCAGACATAGGCAATTATCTACAATTCCCAATTACAACGCTAACCAAAAATTTAAATCATTTCGAAAAGTATTTTCAAAACAAAATAGTTAATTATGGGCAGCGAATTTTTTCTTGCCTCCTCTTGAAATACAGAATATGCGAACTTGGCAATGTTATCTTGTGCTTAATTGATGGATTTTAGGATATCTATACGATGCCCATAAAACTTTAAAAGCAAACAACCAAAAAAATAATATTTCAAAAAGTTGCAGCAACTCTGAACTATACTGTATAGTTGAATCAAAACCTCTTCTACGCATTAGAATTAGTCCTGTTAGCCCATGCCAAAATGCAACAGTTAAGTCTTGCTCTAGAGGGGATTGCAGGAATAGTTGTGAGATTTACAGCACTGCTCTATTCTGTGTTGGAAAGACTCTAGTCACCGTGTTCAATGTAATTTGCCGTGACTTCTGTGTTCATTGACCCAATAATGATTCTAAGTAGATGCTAATAAAAGGCAAATTAACTTGTCATTGCTGTTGAATGGATTTAGTAATCGACTTGTGATTCTTAAATATGTGACTCAACTTGTGACTGGAAAGTACAATTGCAAAACTTTAAATATTGGTAAGTCTTGGACTCGCAACTTGTGTGTTTTTCGACTTGGGACTCAAGCTCCCAACACTGGTTATATTCGCTTAACAGTCAGGGTGGGCAGATGAGTCGAATAATAAGTTGGCTCAATTAGTAAGAGTGTTACCCTTCTTATTGTCATAACGCATGAATAACGGCAGTCTTGCGTGATCAGAAGTGTATTCAAGATGTTTTTTTTAGCTGTATTCCTAGTGTTTATATGCCAAAAGGACAAAATCTTACTTTCTTTGGGAGTCCGAATCCAGATACAAAGTGCAGCAAGGCAGCCAAAAAGTATTGCAATGCAGTTGATTCAGTATAGGTTTTTATTAAAACCAAACATCGAAAACAGAAATTTCGATATTCCAACTTTACTGATTTATGATGAATTATTGTGCTTTTGTCAATGTTCTTTTTCTCTATGTATACTCATTTTCTTGAGGGGGGAACAGCAGAGTACCCATACATGACATAATAATATAACTGTGAAAAGTCAGAAAGATCAATTGCCCATTTATAACTAACTTGGTTCTGAATGATACTAAATTTTGTAAATGATTTTCAGCTTTTCTAGTATCATGTAGAATGCTATGTAGTATTTTGCGGTTGAATTTCATGCAAAACTTTTCTAGTGCTTTTCACATCAATAAATCTACAATGTTCCAAAATGACTATTAGCAAGCCAATAACGCAAAGTGGAGAAATGTATGGCCGAAACCTTGACAGGTGAGTTTTGAGTAGGTTTAGGAATGACAGGTTTTTAGAATTAAATTGGTTTTGTAAAATTCATTGATTTGGATGATACCTTAGTTTACCATTGTTGGAGGGACTCGAGTCATCTTTTTAAATGACTTGACTGTCACCATCTTGGCTAAATACCACTACTCGTACTTGACTTGACAAAATGCAGGAGGAGGAATGAGGATTTGTCTTTAGACTTAAAAATTTAGCCTGGAATTATCCCCCTGAAAAAGCAGGTCGTCTGCTGTTGTGTTAATGATCAGAGAAGAAAAGGCGCCTCCCAGAAGTGTATAATGCAATCACCTAAAAATGCTGTGAAATCCGCGTTGGTCAACAATTTGTCATTGTTGTTAAATGGATTTAGAAATCGGCGCATGGCTC
The DNA here is from genome assembly GCA_963675895.2 of Styela plicata. Classification (NCBI taxonomy): domain Eukaryota; kingdom Metazoa; phylum Chordata; class Ascidiacea; order Stolidobranchia; family Styelidae; genus Styela; species Styela plicata. The sequence continues at coordinate 7,405,154 of OZ023140.1, forward strand.
GACTTGCGACTCGTAAATGTATGACGCGACTTGACTTGTGACTCGGAAATTTAAATTTTGTTAAAACCTGGGACTCGTAACTCGTGTTCTTTAACTTGACTCGAAGTGAAGTGACTCATTCTCAACACTGATAAAGTGGCATACATCATTCGTAGGGGTAGTCATAACCGGGGCCGACATTAACATCTACCTAAAGCTCCTATTAAGCAGCCATTATGTCCAGCAATCCCCGTGCGTAATCATACCACTTTGAAACTGAACCTGGTAGCTGGATCATCAAAAATCACAGGTTGAAACATATTCTGCATTGATTTTACTGACTGTGCTGACCAGAAACTGTTCGATTCGCCCAGTCCAAGGAACAATGTTTATTTCAATTAATTTCTGTCTGATATTTAAGCATGTTCAACTTATTTGCGCGAGAAACTGAATTACTGCAACTAGAAGTTCTATTATTGTTCAGCATTCCATCATCATGGGTGTTTGACATTCACTTTTACATGGCTCTATGTTGCATAAAAAGAATCTTAAGAAAGTCTGAATCATCAATATGTATTTTCTCAGATTTCCTGTTGTGCTAATTGAAGAATAATGATTACGTTGGGTGTATTGGTTACATTACATCAGTTTGCACAAACGCTCTGAGATTCTCCTATTCTGACTGGGGATTCGTCAGATGAAAGGGATTATGCGCTTAGTTCGTCAGGTTACATCATCATTGGTATAGTGCTCTATGGCTATTATTATAGAACTACAGACCTACATATATCAAATAGAGAAGGATTATAATGGCATTCTTACATGGTACGTTTTTTACTCTGATCTTCAACAATTATTTATTCAGTGTTTTTGCATTCTGTATATATAACAGGTCGTTTCCCCTCGTTCTGGTATTTGTTTCAAACATATCTGTTTTGTTGGTAATAGACGCATCATTTTTTCGCAATATATTTACGCTACCTCCAAGAGTACCAGTAGCTTGAAATATTAAATGAAAATATTATAATTAGATCAATTTATACATTCTGAGTATTTCATCTTGTTTTTATATAACCTATTTATTATATATAGGTTCATTTATTTTGAATATTCATTAATATTTTGACAGGTCTAAACAGCAACGGGGTTGTATGATTATGATGGTACAGATATTCCTGATAAAGAATAATGATATCTATGTTCTTCACAATCTACATACAAATCTTCAACATTGCCGCAATAGATCTGAGAATGATCACTCACGAAAAGAGACAATTTTCAAATATATTACAGAGAATAGCTATTTCTCATAAAAGCAAATGTGTTGATCGAAGGGGATAATAAAAGCAAATGTGTTGATCGAAGGGGATACAATAAGGACTGCCTATTCAACTTGGTCATGAAACATTGAAAAGCACAAACGATTTAATTTCACTACATTTCGAATGTCTGAAAATCTCCAGATCAGCTCTATTCTTTTTCGAAAGCTCAGCAAATTACATTGCTTGTATTTCATCAGTTGAGCATATCAAAATAAAACTACGAGTCTACCTGGTGACAACCATTGATTATTGAAAAGCACATAAGTTTACAAACATAACTGGTTTTAGTTAAAGTCAAATAGACAAGTGTTGACTCATAGAGAAAGTAAAACCCAATTCTATGTTTCCATTCATAAAAGAATTGTATGAGAGCGTGCTGTTGTTTTTTGCGAAGTACTGATCACTAAGCATGGATGTCTGCCTTTAATTCGTCAAGGCCTTGGACTCAACCATTTGTCGAAGTGACTGACTGCTTTTTTGCGCAATTTCGCATGATCTAACAACCAGACTGGCAGAATATCAACTACTCTAATACTTATACACCCGAGAGGAAAGGTTTCTATCAGAAGTAAACTTAGCAAATGCGCAAATTTAGGTAGCAACGAAACTAAATTAGGAGCTTTTAAATTGGCAATACTGCCATGAAATAGCAGTGTTTTTGGCTTTGAAGCTTTTATAGCCATAGGAGGATAATGATATAAACATTTTATTTCGTCCACCCGAAGAAAATCAAGACTCTGTCACCCTGCCAACAACTATATCCGAAGTCCGAAAATAGAAATAGGAACTTAATCGATGATTAGTTGCATATAAACATATGTTGATTTTGTCACTTAAACCTGAAGATAATTGACAATTGTATTTCCTCGAAATAAAGAAAATATTTTCTATAATCGAAAATTTCAGGACATTGGGATTTATATTTTTTTTTTCAAAGTTGGAATGCTGCTTTTCATCAAATTATTGCCGAGTTCAAAATGTTAGAATTTAGAAGAATTTTAGACGAATATTTCTTATCCAAATTTATTTCTTAGAATGTATGCAAGATAGTAAATATTCGCTTTTGGCAATCCCGATTAGCCAGTTTATTTTGATATTGAATCATTTTGAGTAATTAGTCGACTACTTTTTTATGCGAATTTAATTCACTCTAAGCAAGGTCGGAAGCCTCACTTAAAAGGAACCAATTAATGACTACTGATATGGCAAAGAGCTACTACAAAAACTCCAGAATCAAAATTCAAAACAGAACTGAGCAATTATAAAATATACAGTGAATGGTGGATGATATTAAAACCATTTACCACTTTTTGAATCAAGAGTTTTATTACCTCTTATATGGACATGAAATATGTTAGGTATATTCTAAACCTGGCTCCCAACCAGCAGACATGTTATAAGTTTTTTAATCATGCTAAAAATAAAAATGCGAATCACTGTTATGGATTCTTGAATATTCAACAGACTTCACTAAATGTGGGTGTGTTATTTGTTTGAGAAATACGAGTTTTTCATTAAACCCAATGTTGAATCCATCACGAAAATGAGTATTAAATTTCGACATATATCCAAATTAATATAAATATTTAATCGCATTTGTGTTTTCAATGCTTTCAATATTTTGGAGCCTTACTTTTAGGCGTGAAAAATTCTCAAAAATTTGCGCACAACTTTTGAACGCATCAGTTATTCATGGCTGTTTTACATTTTTCATTCTGCCTGTAGCGCAAATATGACAATAAAAATCGAATTTTTTATTTTTTTATTTTCTCTGATCGTTTTTCGGGAAGCGCTTAAAATTGGTATACAATAGGATTTTGATGTTTATCTTGTTGAAGAAGCAGAGCATTTATGACTGAACACAAGTAGTTGATCCCTAAAAACATCTTTGGGAGTCATCCCATTTCACTGTCCAGTTTGCGAGAGGTGGAACTCACCTCTCACCAGCCTCTTGACAGCGTTTGTGGACAATGTCGCCCAAATGCAGAAATTAGAAAATAACATTGAAATATAGAAATCGAAAATATTTGGGCGACGTCATTTTGGCAGACATTCAGAGAACCGTATATTTGACTCCAGCCTGACGCGACGTGTTAAATAAGGGCATTGAAGTGATCTAAATAGCTATATATGCTGTAGAAAAAAAGTACTCCCCAAATAAGAAAAAAATATTATGTACGCCAAGTACAGCAAATAGATGTATATATATATATATATATATAAATGATTTCAGTCCTGCCGAAAGCAACATCGAAATAATGAGAAGACGATTTACCTGCCGAAATAATCTGAAAATGATGTTGGTTGGGATTCTGAATGTAAGCTACATCGTTAAGTAATCATAGGCCATGTGATGATTGGCTCTCAACACGAGAATAAACAAAGAAATCAGATTTCAGGCGACGTTGAACTGTTTTTTTTTTTTTTCAAGTAGAATGCGTTTTTTGGCCAAAAAGTATTACTATGCTAAATATCCCAATCCCCAGCAGTAGAATCTATCTAGAAACCGTGTATGCTTGTGTATATTAATACTTGATGCAGCTAATATTTGACATTGTAATACTTAACTCCACGAGACCCACAGTGTTTAAAAGCAAACTTCCAATTTGATAGAAACTAATATTTATCTTAATGCAATGTTGAGTAAGGTGGTCAGAGTTGCCGAATGTTAGTGATGACTGTTGTCGAACATCAGAATGATACACTTGAGTTTGTGAATGAGAACACCATCTGATTTATAGAAAAACGTCAACGATTTTGCGGCACTTGCGGCAGTCATTTTACGACGGTACGGTGTTTGATTTATAAAGGTGACGCAATTACTTCCTGATTTAACTTACCCGTATTTGTCAAATAGATTGTTGAACTTTGGTAGGTAAAAACCGTGACACTATTTCGAGGCATATCAAGGTTAATCGCCCCATTCGATTAAGTATTTGAAACCTAAATCGTCGAATTGCAATGACCGTTTTTAATATCACGAAGCTCTACCGACTGAGATAACCGTTATTGCTCATTTCGAACAGAAATTCTTTTTCATAAATTATAAAGTTAAAACTTTGAGTCGAGCTGGAATCGAACTCCGGTCAAGTGCACATGGAGGGTACCAATGATACCGACTTGTGTATTGCTGAGAATTTATCTCTATATTCTATAAATTCTAAAAATACAGAATAGTATTTAACTATTGTTAAATATTGAGGAAGATTAAATAATTCGGGTTGTGGGGCTGCGGAAGGTCTTGAGTGGTAACCACCGCAAGATAATACACATTAACAAGGCATTTAAATATTTACTTAAATTTAAGGTTAAAATATTGAAAAGATAGTTGTTATGTTTGTAATGATTCTTCATTCCAACATTCTCTACAGCAATGACAAAGACTACCCTAAGACCTATAAATATTTTGAAGTTAAATTTACTTCTTTTTGTGATTAAGCCTTACATAGGTTAGTTATCTAAAAACCTTACATAGGTTAATATTTTTGTCAGTTGGAGAAAGATTGTCTAAGCATGTTTTTCCAAGTATGGGTCAATGATGAATCGTATCGACGAGACGCGGAACATTTATGAATCATCCATGGAAAAATAAAATCTCTTACTGTCTCTCGGCCTTAATCAAGATCAATATCTAAAAAAATCATTCTTTGTTTTGCCCTCTTCAACAGTTTATTTTAGATAAAACGGAAATTATTTCAACTTTCAATTAACAAGGAAACAGGCATAAAAAACATGTTTTAAAGTTCAAAGGCAATGTTTCCAAACAAATTCATATTTAGTTCAGATAATATCGAGCACATCTTTCAACATGTATACTGTTGTGTCGCAGTATTTCCCTAAATATGCTCTATAATGAATCAAGTCATGAGATATTTCTGTCACAACCTCATACATATACAACAACATGTTGAACTTGATATGTTTATCAGATTACCTTCGAATTCATAGTATTGTTGAAATGATTATTCTGAATATTAAAATCAAATACTCATTGTGAAACATGAAAACTATAACCACATATTTCAGTATTGACGGGCATTTTTGCCTTGACTCTTAACTGCAAGTCGAACTTGCAAGTCGATGAAGGACTATTCCATGAGCGAGAGGTAAAGGGATTCGAAGAACAAATATTGAATTAAACACAAATATATTTCTAGATGGGCACTAACAACATATTGTCCGAGTGTGTGGGGTTTAAAATACGTATTTTCTGCGCGTCGTATGAAGCGACTAGTCGGATTGGTGGTTTTACTATAGCCCAGAGTTGGGGCTGAGCAAATCCATTTCGTGATTCGAATCCAGTATTGGGAAGTCAGTATTGTTCTGTTCAAGCTTTAGTAAAAGTCGCCATGGACCGTGGCGCAAGCGCAGCCCAGTCTGTGACTAATTCTTGAAAAAACAAAATTTCTGATTGGAACTAGTATTGAAGCAATTAATTTTGTTTCAATGAATATTTTTCAAGTTTTAAATCAAATATAAATGTTTAAACTTGAGAATACAAACCGCAACACCTTATATCGACAACGGAAGGCTTTCTTTTTACCTATTGTTTAATGTTGTGTGAGATATGGTGATTTATAACGAGTATTGTTGTCAAAAAGTGGTCAAAGAATTTTTTTGCAATTTTTGTTGAATATCATGAAATCGAATTACTGCTAAAGCGGGTCGATTTTACTAGATTTTTAATATAGTTTAGTTTATCAGGAACGTTATCTTATTCTTAATCGAGCATGTTTCACGGTGATATATTTTAAACAATATTTATCAGAACATGTAATATATACATAATCATGACAATACCGATTTCGGGTAGATTAAGACGCTGATACGGTCTGGAAGGATTCCTCGCTTGTGCAGGGATGACGAAAAGCGCGTACAAATTTCAGATATACTAAGAATTGTTTTTCGATGTTAATCTAACACATTTTAAGCGAATTTTTCTTTATGATGATGCAGATGATTGCAGATGATAATAATACAGAAGTTTCTGTAAAAATAATTGTATTTTTAATAATGCCTAATAATTGTTCTAGTTGTATCAAATTCGCGATGTTGAGAAAATTGATCAGTAGCGATGCCGGCACTTTTTTCTTAATATTAGTCGCCTTTTCGGAGTAATTTTACAATCTGAATTTTTAGGTTAGCCCTTGCAATTTAAATTTGTTGTTGCATCGTTACAGAAGGCAATTACTTTTATTTTATTAGTTGCAAATGCTGCATTCTTTACGTTTTTTAAAAAATAAAGGATGCGGAACTGGTATCTGCACGAGAGGTCGTGGTTCGCCATATGGTTAAGATGGTTAAGCTGTATTCTCGACTTTCCTCTCCCGCAGGATAGGGATGATATCCTCTCCATTGTGTTTTTCTATTAATGTTTCGATTACAATTAAATTCGTAAAGGTTCGATTCGAAGTTATTTGATTTGAGATTTGTAAGAGATGGATAAATTAAATCAACGCGGAGCAATGTAGACTTGTATTGCACCCTTTTTATTTTGTTACTTGAAGCGCGACGCGATGCATCGGTAGGACAACTTTATTAACTGATATTTGACGAAAAGAACACCCGTCGGAATAAAAAACTTGCCAAAAATTGATATGTTCAGCACCAAGAGCTTACTTGGAAAATGCAACGATTTGTCATTTAATTCACTGGAAATCACGCTCCTTGCGCGTGAAAAATGCTTCTACTTGCGTGAAAAATTTAAAATTGCGTGTCAGAATTAGAAAAAATGATTTGCTTTCTTTTCTTCTCTCTTAGTTGCTTGCTATAAATATGGCATCGCCCTACAATATTTCACATTACTACTACGGAAGTAAAATCAAGTTCTACAGAAAACGACGATTGTTCGATTTCATCAGCGAGAAAACAAAATGGCGAAACAATTTACTTTCGTTTGGATCTTGGGAACAGTAGCTGCAGTACTTCTTGTGCTGCCGTCAACCAACGCATCAGAAGCAGGTAAGAAAAATATCATTCGACGTTGCTACTTGTTATTAATATTATTAACAAATGGAAAGGGAATAAATACTCTTAGAATCAGGGTTGGTAATATCAACGTAATTTACAGCTTTGATTCGATTCGAACCATCGAATTGGAATGCACTGTTGTAATAATAAAAATAAGTATTTTCTATAGTGTTTATTACCTTCAATATTTTTATTGAAGTTCGCATCACGTAACACCGGAATCCGCGTTTAAACAAATCAATCAATGCTCACTTAATGACAAAGACCTATTACGTGAACAATGAACCGCGTAGTAAAGTGCAGTGAGCTAAATCTGCACTTTTTATACCACTGCTTTGTTTTATTTGCTTCATAACACACATAGAAAATACGTAACTGCAATTCTAATGATAGTGGGATCTGATTTCTTCAGAGCCTTTGTGAAGAATTTCGCTCCAAAAGCACCGAAAGCAGAGTTTGAAATGAGCCAACTAGCGGCTTCTCGAATGACAAAAAAAAACTAACTCCACAAGATGTTATACCAGCAATTGTACTCTGAGCTTCATGAAAGAACTCCTTTGAATGTGGTGTAATAGCAAAATCCTGTTACGCCGTGCATAATGTTCCAAAAAACAAAATATTTTTACCGAACCGGCACCGACGTCATAGGACTTATTTTTGAGCAATTTTTTCTGAAAATTATCAAGTTTGCTCCAAGCAGACTGAAAGCTGCCCTTTAGATGAGCTAAATAGCGGCATCTAGAATGTCGAACTACTACTACAAGATGTAGTATCAGAGTTAAATAAGTAATTTGAAATTCGAATCCGATCGATTCGCTAATTCTATATAAATAATAAATCTCCCGATTTATCATTAAGATTTGCCTTCGATATCAGGATAAACATTACTTTGAGCACAGATTCACAAATGATAATATTAATATATTCAAGAGGCATTGCACTTTCTATTCACACTCCATCTCCTTCGGTTGAAATAAATTGATAAAAAATAAAAAAAAATTATTGTATTTTGTCCTTGCAATATTGAATTTTTGCTTCATTTTGCTAGTCTCTGTTCATACGATTTATCCACTGATTTGAATAACATATTCTTTAATAATCCTATCAAAATTTCCATTTCTAGTTTCAAGTGACAGCATTATCCATCTTCAACCCAATCAGAAATATTTTGACAAAAAATGTTTGAGTTTGAGTCGCCGATGGATCGTGACGTGCAGCCACGGTTCATCGGTGGCTCATATATGATTAAAAGAACATTTCTGATTGGGAATTCATGCATAAAAAAGGTATTCCGGGGTGCCACTAAATTTTAAATTCATCCCTTATTTAGCAATTATATTTTTGCTGTAAACTTATTGAGATTATTTGTTCTTTACAGCTGGGATTCAATTTGTGAACGTAAAAGTTCCTTACATCGCAAGTGACGTCTCGGGAGGAGGCCATATACCATCTTTACAAAACGATCTGGAAACATCTGTTGACACTATATTTGGTGAAAGCGATGCGTTCAAAGAAGGCGCTAAAAGTCAAAGCCAGTGGTACAAGGTTTCCAGTTCTGTACCAGGACAAAGAGTCGTAGCTGCTTACTTGTTATACGCTGCAGATCCGACTTACAGTCTGTACCAGGCAGAATCATTTGCACAAAATGTAATCAACTCTATGTCTGGAGTTCAAAAAGTTCGCTGGCAACAGTTCAAAGATGGCATTGATCTGTAATAACATGTATCAAAAGCGAATATAGCAGACATTGTATTTTTGCTTCTGAGGAAATATCAACGCGATTGTGATCAGTGATCAATTTTTTTTATAAACATTCCGAAACTATGCTTTACCGAGTTGGCAAAAAATAATAAAAAGGGTATTGTTCATGAGACCATCGATCATAGTTTTTTTGTCAATCAGATATTTTATTTTTTGAAGCACCAGTAACTTATGGTCCGCTCCTCGGCTGCGCGATCCATCAGTTACTCGTACTTCAGAAAAGTTTTTAGATAATATTTGCATATTTGCTCAAACTTGACAGTGAAAACTAACAAATGATACTTATACACTGTAAAAATGCAACAAAATCACTGGTCTATGACAGTAATCTTTCTTGGCGGTATTGAAAAAAATTCAACATTGACATTTTTTCTACCCTATATGGGGAGTTGATGGAACGCACCGCGAAAGCGTATTTTTAAACTTTGGAGATATGCGATTGCTACAAATTACCAGTAAATTCGTTGTGCTTTTGTTAAGTGTAATCCGTTTTCGTTTGATATTTACCATGAATAACCATTGTTCAAATATACTATGTCGCTATATTACAGCTTTCATCTTTTGCGTGAATAAACTTCTTATACACGTAATTGTCATTTTCATTATTTTAAATATAAGTTTATACAAGGTAGATTGCAGGTAAATACTACTTTTTGATTCAAGATATGAAATTCTATTATTTTTTATAGACACTTCTTTTAGCGGATTACTCTGTCCAAGGCCCTGTAACAGTGGCCACTTATAGGCGGACAGGGTTACATTTGTTGGATAGAAAAGATCTTTTCCTGTTCGGCTTAGCCTACCCAAGTTATTATGCCCAGGGTATAGTCGTGGGCATGGACAAGCGAGCCAGACTCGCCGGGACTTGAACCCGAGATCTTCAACCTGCGATGCAAAAATGTTTAACCACTAGGCCATCACGCCCACATATTATCGAGCAGGCTTACCTATCAACAGAATTATCGTAAAATGAGTTTTTTATATTTCCGGACATAATATGGATCGCCCGTGTGATGCAAAACTGATGTCGACTAAAGTGCGTTATAGGATATTCAAACAATGCTAAGTCAAACAGTACAATATAATATAGTCCACCGCTAAGCCCGTTTCGGTGGCTCAGTTGGTTAAGCGCGATCGTATTGTCCGGGAAGTCGATGGTTCGGTGTTTGTCGGTTTCACCACAGCAAGGCATAGAGAACATAGTAACTGTAACATAGAGCAGATACACGACCAGTATATGGGTCCGTGGAAACAATTCGACCACCCGCAAAAAAATAAAAACAAAAGAGTATATAGTACACAATTAAGATTAAGGATCACATTTAAAAACTGAAAACCAGCAATTGCAGCGAGATATAAAGAAGTAAACGCCTATAGTGCGTTGTGAGCAGTATTTGACGGAGAAACTATAATGCATTTCTATGCTCTGTGTAGAAATATTTCGAAGTACTTTTACCTAATAGGATCGAAAGACCAGAAATGGGGTGTTGATGGAACGTGGTCCATCAACAGCGCATATTTGGTATAAATCTCATCAACATGGCATTTTTTAACTTTGGAAAAACGCAATTACTGCGAATAATATGTAAATTTACTGTACTTTTGTTGCAGGATAGTAAGCAATTAAACTTAATAAATAAAAGGATTATGGGCACCACTACTAAAAGCAATCAAGAGTATAGTCTCACAGATCTCGAACTGTACGGCAAATCTTAATGCAATATATATTGAGATCTCAACAAAAAAAGATGATCCAGGGTATAATAACTTGGGAAGGCAAAGTAAAACCGAAAAAACTCATATAACTTCGATAACTCTAACTGTTATCATCTATGATTGGCAGCTAGTACAGGGCCTTGAGAATGGTATCTGTCATGGGCAATTGTAAATCTCTATTCTCCCGCTGCTTCATGTAAAATATATCAGAGCCAATGCGGTATCCGCTCTGGCAATTGAAAGTGATGAAAATTGAGACATTGCGAGTGGACCACTAAAATGTAACAAAAGTACAGTCAATTTACGGGTCGTGTGCAGTAAGTGGATATTTCTAAAGTCAAAAAACGCCTTGTTGGTGATATATAAGCCAATTATGGACTGCTGATGCACAGCACAACTTTAAATTTTTTTCAATACCGCCAAGTAAAATTAATGTCGAAGACCAGTGATTTTGTTGCATTTTTTTGTTACATTTTCAAAAATATGATTCCTCGGAACTCACATCACTTTCATTAAAAACCTCGCAAATGATATGAAATTTTTCCGACCCACATTCTTGTAAAAGTACATACTGCTATCGTATTATCGGAATTTGTCTCCCTATTAGAACTCCATTTACCAACCCCATATGTTACTAAAGATATCAAATATAACCAATCAACACGACATAACGACATTTACTATTCTAAAAACAAAAATAACGCTATTCCCGCATCTCGCATTGAAGAGATTTTTGCGATCGCCCAGAGCGGATACCACTCGCTGCACTGTAGTCAATAGTACTTGTCGATTGTTACTAACTTTACGCCACTATTTCTAATTGTCTTTCTATTCTGATGAATCATGCTTGATAATGATATAGGATGTCGCGACCATCATTAATGGCTCATTCTTGATTCTATACATTGGAATGTTGTCCATTTAGGGTGCAGTTGCCTTTGGCTACAGCACTTTACCATGATGATTCAGTTCTGTTCTGCTCAGTTGAGTGACTGCTGGTTGGTTCCGTTTGGGAGCTACTTCCGGTCTTATCAATGAAAAATGTCAATGAAAAAATAAGGAGAACAATGGCTATTTCTTCATTTTCTAGAATTGGCCAATTTATATCTTTTATTTGACTAATAATATTATGAATTGAATAAATAATAAAGGAGAGACAAAGACATATTTTGTAGATATGATCCAGTTGTATGGTGTGGATTAGACGCGGTCCATATTTGTTTCAAGCTTGATAAAATGGAATGTTCCAAAGGGAGGAATCTGTTTATAAACAAAATTCCTATTAGAAAATGATTAGCTATTTATAATATACGGAACAAGTTGTCATTGCGTGCTACCTTTATAATCTTCGCGACACAACTGCATCCAATCAGAGATTATTTTTCAAGCATGCGCCACTGATAGACCGCGTCTCGCCGACGCGATCCATCAGCGACTCATACTCAACAAAAGACGATTTAACAATCTTTTTTCTATTGCGCTTTGTACATCACATAACGTACAACATTACAAACCTTTACAGTTGGATTTTCTGTGGAAAATCCATATAATTAACGTTAAAAAGTGCTAGAAAAAGTGTGAAATTCTTTTACACGGTATTTTACACAGAGCGTGACAAAAGCAGTTATAGGTTTTAGTTTTGACATTTCCAGCTCCCATTCTTTATCATTTCCATTTCAGAAGTACTATAGTAATTCATTATTACCCAGTGTAGAAGATACTTACGGACTTTCTTTCGCGCTGTTTCCCTATCTGACTAAATATGTTTTGTTAAGCGTGGGATACTGATGGAACGGGTCGCTTAGGCACGGTTAATCAGTGACTCATGCTTTGGGCGTTTCTGATTGGGTTGATTCCTATTATACATTCGAGTGCAGGCGCACCACTAGTTGGCGATTCCGATTCTAACAGCATAACGAACTTCAATATTTTGCTACAGCATCGTCATAAACGAGGTCATTTATCAGAGGTCACTCATGAACAGGATTACACTGTAAAAAAAGTTCCGTAAACTTCCTGATTATTTGCAGTAATTGCATCTTTTCAAAGTTTTAAACCGCCATTTTGATAAAATTTACGTCCAATATATACAGTTCATGTGGTGCGCTCCATCACCGATCATCGGTTCATAATGATAACAAAAAGTCAATTTTAAATTTTTTTCGATGCCATAAAGTAAAACGACTGATAAAAAGGAGGGATTTTACTGCATTTTTATTACGATGCAGTGTTGTTGGGTACATAAATGATTTTCTTTTCAGGCTCTCCCAGTTACTCTTGTGTTGAGCGGTGTCCATGAATCACACCGGACAAGTTTCCTGCTCATGTGCGTGTTAACTTCAGGTATTTTCTGTAAAGAGTCAAAAGCAAAAAAGAATCGACAACTACGTGTATAAGAAGTGTATTCACTCACAAGATGAAAGCTCTGATATAGCAACATTGTGTATATTTTAACTTTAATTAATTTAATCAATGATTTTCAGAAACATTTAAAACAATAAATGCACTCTACTATTATGGTTCAGTTCTGCATAGATTGTTTTCCGTCAATGCAATGGTCAAATTGGTGTCAATAATTATTCAGAAATAAAATCTTATGATGTTAACTATATTTCAATACTTGATATTAGGGATCTCGTAACAATATGGAAGAGAATTTTTGAAATCTTTCCATCATCTTTTAATGATTCCGTACATTTCAGTATTAATTATATTGTGTGCGAATGGACATGCCACTCCCGTTATTCCTGCGTAAGATGATTGTGCCGCTTGATAAAGGATTGCCCCTATAATTTTCTGTCTCAGTGTACCGTAGACAATGAAATACTGGCTCACACTGGACACACCATTCTTGTATTCAGCATTTTGACCATCTATCATGCCTACAGCTAATACCAATACGACAACAGAGCTTGTACTTTACCACTGTTGATCTGATTGGCGACACCAGGAAGGAAACTATTTACATATGTCTCGCCATCTGCCAAGATAAATAACAAGAATCAATCTACTTGCAAAATGAGCATAAAATAAGAGATGTGTAATATTGAATTTACAACTTTTTCTCATCGAAATTAACACTAAGAAAGGCCGACAGCCCCACCAGGCGAGCATTTATTTTGTTAAATATCGACAACAGATAGACATATCGACTGTGACTGGAAGGATTCAACAAAACGCAAAACACAACTACAACGTGTAGTAACAGCAACTGCACTCCAGGCAGAAAACATCCCAAATTCAACTGATCCGCCAGTTGCGCAGCCAGTTTTAATGTCTTGGTCTATGATGTGACATTCTACAACTTCTTAACTTGGGGAAATATAATTTTTTTTGTCGAGTATGTTTGATGGATCAGTCTGCCAATTTAATTTGTATGCATTAATTCCAAGTAGCTGTAAGTAGGGCTGGGCAATCCGATCCGGCGATTCGAATCGATTGGATGTTCAGATTATTCGAATCAATTGGTCATAGGAACAAAAATATTCTCAATAAAGTGATTTTTTTATTTTCATTTTCAACGACAGAATGCTCGTTGAATGATGGTGAAATGGTCAGATTTGACCAAAATCGATTGTATTTCGACGTTGAAATGAAAATATATGCAGGGGTGGCCAGACCTGCTTCATGCTCGAGCCGCAAATAACAAAATCCAGTTTTAAAAGAGTCACAACACAAACACAATAAGATATACCAATTTATTTACTCACAACGAAGGGTAGCTAATGATTAATATCAGTGCTGCGTGGTATACTGCGAGTCTCCACCTGGGCTGCAAGATGTTTGAAATTAGGTTGGCATGATGTTAAAACATTTCGGAGCAGTTCCTTCAAGTGTTGGTTTGTCAAAACTGAAAGGTATTTTGACTTTTAGCAGGAAAAGGCATGTCTTATTCACCAAAGCTAATTTATCAAAGAGCCTCACGCAAAGTCTCAAAGAGCCGCATGCGACTCGAGAGCCGCAGTTTGGCCACCCCCGATATATCGCTTTTAAGTCAATTTATACTAATATTTATGATTCGTGACTGTGTATTTCCTAATGATCACAATGTAGATTATAAGAGTAATAGTGAAAATAGGATATTTGCCATTTGTGAAATCAACTATTCGATCCGATTCGAAAACAATATTCGAATTTGAAATGATTCGGTTTTGCCCAGCCCTAGCAGCAAGCCAGTGAAGCAAAGTATATTAAAGATAGATTGTCTGAAATTGTTCTATGTCTTTATTTTTGACAAATGTGTTGTGATTGGAGTTTTTGTACATATGACCTTTAACCCTTTCTCAGTTGAATAATTTCATCCGCGTGTTCGAATGTCCTTTCGTGAATGTCATTAGTTAAGGGTAGCTTGGTGGTAGCGTACTATCTAAAGTGTTTCTCTGTTAATCTTTGTATATTTTCAGATATGCTGGTTATTTAATTTAAATGGAAATGTTAGCAAATAATTTGTTGGTTGAAACCTAATAAAGTTTTCCGAAACAGTACTGTGAATTTGCTCTAGCTTACCACAAAATTGTTCTATGTCTTTATTTTTGACAAATGCATCAAAGTATTTCGAAACACACATGACATATTTTCACAAACACAAATGTATTTTTCTTACATAGGGCTGATGCATTGGTTGACGGCAGCACAGGAAGAACTGCAACTACTGTTCCCAGGATCCAAACGAAAGTAAATTGTTTCGCCATTTTGTTTTCTTCGTCAGTGAAATCGAACAAAAACTTCAGTTTTCGAGCACGAAGTTAGTTTGCTTTCTATATGAGAAGAATCGCGCAACGGCGCGATATTTGGCGCACGATAGTCCAAAATTGATGGGAAATTTTTTAATATAGTTTTACTTTAAAATCATTGAATAGTATTACCGTCAATTTTTTATATAAATTCTCGCTCCAAGCAAAGCCAAAAAATCTAACCATGCCTATTCTAAAAGAGCTATTGCAAGGTAAAGTGCCAGCAGCCGCACTCCAGGTAGAAAACATCCTGTAAAGCAATGACTCACAATGGTAAAGGGCAGTGAGGGATATCTGCCCTTGGCGTCATTATAGAGCAGGATCATAGCTTTGGACTATTCGAAAGCCCGTTGAGTGAAATTTGAATTGTTGATATTGAAATTAAATTATAGAATCGACTTTATAGTGAAGGTACTCGACATATTCTTAAGCGGAATTTTAGAAAAAAATATTACTACAGCAAATTCACGGTAATTTTATTGCACCTTTTTCATAGTATACCCATCACTAATTTTCGTGTCTAGCATAAAAATTTAACACACATTTATAAAACACCGCGTTTTTAAACATTAAACAAATGACATTCTCTTGTCGTTATCGTGTTACGTATTTCTGAATTTAGCCATTCGGATATCTTCATAAATAGTCATTGTGGCGTTACACGTTCACGACTGAACCTAGTTAACTTTTAACCTGTACTTTCCATCATAGATTAACATGTAATGTGTCTATCATGCTGATATGCAATCGTTTTGTCTTATCAAGCTTGACACACTAATGATCGCACTCATCTGTGCAACCCATTAGAGATAATCTTGTATTTGTTTTTTAAAGTTTAGAAAATTCCATTTTGTCAAGTGTAAGAGTTAGTTGGACCACGCCTTAGCGGCGACTTCCATAAGTTACTCTTGTTTGACCAAACAATTTATCATAACACTTTTCTGATTGGGAAGCAGTACCCAAAAGTGACCAATATTTTACAAAAAATTGTTCTCAGCAAGGCCGGAAGCAGCATGAAACATAAGTCAAGTAACGTTCCATTGATCGCCAAAGAACTACTTCAAAATTAAGTACAACTGCACTACACAAGCCTGGACAAAACTTTTTTGATGGGATGTAATCTCATGGCTAGGTTGGAAACGCTGGTAATTGCTGGTTGAAACGGTGGGTGAAATGGGTGATATTTAAATTAAAAAATATAATCGGATTTTTCGATCAGTTACGGATCGATAATGGAAAAGACTGCCCTGGTGCGGTTCATCAGCAACCCATACTCGGCATAAATCCTATCAACTTAGCGGTATCGAATTTCAGAAAAATACAATTACAGCAGATGTAAGGTAAATTTATCAGACATTTTTCATAGTGTGCCGTACCTATGACTAATTCTTATGAAAAAAAATAAAAAATAAAAAAATTCAGCGGACTTTTGAAAACACCACATTTTCCCTTATCCCGATATCGTTTTTTATATATTTTTTTGTCGAATCACAGTCGGATTTGTTCATGATCTTCGAAAATAACTATTGTGAAAATATTACAATTCTTTAATATTATGACGAATCTTCTTAATTCGCCACACAATTATCTATAAACATGGGCACTTTTGACTGTTAAAGGTCACAGTACCCTCAAGTTATCTTTTGTGGCATTTCTAGGGCCGGGCAACTCGATTCAGTGATTCGAATCGATTCGAAGAACAATTTCTTCGAATCAATCGTGAATCGTTCATAGGAATAAAATACTTAATTAATAAACTAGAATTTTCATTTTTAACGGCAAAATACAATCGTTTTTTGTCAAATTTGAGAGGACTGAACCACTATAATAAAGTGCAGTGACGAGCTTCCGCTCTGGCGATAGTAAAACTACCTATCACTTTTTACGTCAATATTCATAATCAGGTCAGCCACGGAGACCTCAGTTACCTGTATTTTGATGACAAATAATATTAAATATTGAAAATTTCGCAAAAGACATTCGAGGAATTAAGTACCATCGCTGCATTACACAAACCGTGTTGTGTCTAGTCTTGTCAACCAATCAAAATTGTTTTTTGTGGGTGGCGTGAGTTATGACAGAGTTTAGCGGCTCAGAATGTTATCGAACATTTTTGACAGATTCATGATCAATTGAATAGAACGACGTTGTTTAGATTTATTGGGTGGCTCTTCTTCCTGGTATTGGAGATTTCAAATTAAGATTTGTATATATGTCAAGTCTGAGTATTTGGTGAATCTCATACACGGTCCATCTGTGTCATATTCTCATAAAAAAGTAGTTTTTGTTTGAGCCTCACCACCAATATTTTAAAGTGGCAAACAAAGTCATAATGTAGGACCAATCCCTTTTAACATCAAGATATAGTTTTTATGTTTTGCAGATTATCTTTTAATCATCAGAATAATTATTGTAACAATATTATGAATTTAATACGTGAATATACAATCTCCAGAATGTATATGTTAGCGGTTGCTATACGTTCATGAATGTGGCGTGAGCGGAGGATCGAACATTAAACTTGGTAAAAAAGGGAAATTTTCATATTTTTCATATCAGCGTTATTAAAGCAGGTGTTTTTTCACGTAAAGGCGCGGTAAATTTGTGACTGACACTGGGCAAAACGAAACTTTTATTTTATACGATGTCAAATAGCTATAGAGTTGATTAAAATTGAATCCCTTGTAATTTGAATCAGATTCTGATAATGTGGCTCATCGGATCAAATCACTAATTACACAAAAATCCACATAATGTGCCGCGATACGCGATCATAAATATATATATATATATATATATATATATATATGTAGCTACGTTTTATCTAAGAAGAATATAAAGGTCTTCAACAGACAATGTACATTTAGTTCACTCATTATTTCTAAAAAGTATAAAAATGATTTAGGAATCCGCAAATGCTCCATTCGTATTTTGCTTTAAAACAATGATAATTTTTCTTCCTTCTAAACGACTGATTCGAATAATTTGTGCTTCGCAGAATAAAATCGCTCAGTACGACAAATACCAAAAATTGTGAAACTGATAAAGTGTGTAGTGATCTCATAAAGCAGATACATCACGACATTTTGTGTCGGATGTGATCTGAAAATGAGTAACAAGTTGGCATTGCATGTTGATGATCGCGGGTTCGAATTTTGGTCAGTTGATTCACACCCACCAGTCAACGAGTTGTAATAACTTGTGTATACTCGGCCTAATCAGAATCCCCAAAATATTCATTGAAATAATGTTATAGATTAAATACTCTGATATACAATCCCTCGAATACAATGTAATCTAATAAACAGATGAAGATAATTATATCCTTGTATACGTCGAAGGCTATTGTGCGTTCATGAACGCGACGTAGGCGGAGGGTAGCACTTTGAACTTGACCATATAAAAAAGAGAAATTTTATATGATGACCACCTAAAACGTCTTGTCAAGCCTGCAGAATCGTTCTAACGTATTTCATGAGTGCCGTAAGAGGAATAAATGCCGATTAACGTCGTAGGTCCTAGTCCTGAGCAAATACCGCTTACTGTACTTTACCATGGTGGTGTAGTTCTGTTTTATCCGCTTAGAGTAGCTCTTGATTGAAAAATCGCAATAATTAGAACCATTTCATAACCGTGTGAATAAACTTTGTGTGTTGCAGGACTTAAAAAGCTGGGCTCTCTGATTGTAGCTAAAATTTGTTCGGTGACTTTGAAATAGTTACATGATGTAGTGAGCATGAAGCACTACATTGAGAAAATTGCTTAAAAATAAATAATGTACACATTCATTTCGTTCCACCAATATTGATACGTAGGTCCATGATCACAATAAAGAGTATTTGATGACAATATAGAAGAAGGAAAGACGGGAGTACGGCTATATGACAAAACACGAACTCTTGTGGGCATAATTTTACGAAACCGATTACTGATTTGTTTGTGCATAGACATGTTAAAGACTTGGTTGGCGGAGGAATCCGTAAAATCTAGTTACGCGAACCACCGCGCTGTGGGAAGTGTACAACAACCATCTGGCTTCTGAACGTCCCGCGCGGAGTGCGAACCCTGGCAAATCCAAGAAGCGCGGCTCGAAACGCATTGCCGACGGTTTCGCCGATTGAGCCAAGCGTGCGCCCGAATCATCCAAAGACATTTCAAGAACTAAGCACTATTCGTCTTGTCTTGTCTCGTTCACTCAGCCAATCAGAATTATTCTTTAGCAGGTGGGTGCGACGCAACATCGAGATTAGTAAACCCTCGAGGCCAGGAATTCTCTCCTAACAAACTGTTTTGACAGATTAATAAACAATTGAACAGAACGATGTTATCGTGATGTATCATGCTGTTCTTCTTCAAAATAAAAAGTCTAAGTTATCAGCCTTGTTGGGTCCAACCACCACTTTTTTTGAGCGTCAAACAAACCTCAATATAGGTCGATATGGGATTATGACTTTTAATTTATATGCTTTAAAATGCAAATTTGCTTTTAATCTTCATAATAATCATTGTAATAATATTACGAATTTTATGCTTGAGTATACAATTCGCAAAATCTGACCTAATCTACTCAATATATCAAGATTGTTGTTGTTTGTGTTTGTTTGCGGTTCTTAGGTGAGCGATGGAGCCTTGCGCTCGGTCAAATAAAAAATTAATATTTTATTTGATGCTTGCCGAAGTCCCGAGCACTACGGTTATTCCCGCAGTCAAGGCGCTGTAAATTGATGCATGTTATACATGAGTATGAAAAAAAATTTTATATTTGATACGATACGCAATTAATAAACATGAAGCGCTTGGTGCGCAAAACCTAGTGGTTGAAACCACCATACCTCCATTGTATGATAATATCGAATTCAATCACTAATTTCATATGGGCTAAACAGGAAATGTCATCCACATAAAATGAAAAATCTTAATCAACAAACTGCCTAATAATGTTGTCAAGCTCAGCAAAATTTCATGTACCTCCAATTCACACAACATTATTTTTTTTTAATTCTCAAATATTCCGGTTTTATATTGTTATAAAATTATGATAATCCAACTTCATTTTACACGTTTTTCTGACTACCGACGCACAACTTGTGACGACGAATGATTTGTGCTTTGTTTCAATTTGAATCAGCGTATTAAATTGCTCAGTCCGTCGGAATACCCCAAAACTGAATGAAGTCTGTAACGAACACGGAGAGAAACCAAATTATCTTGGAATTATTTGTCGCATGCGATGGCGACATGGTGAACATTTTGGCGAATAAGTTGTGCTTGTTATTCTTTGCCCACCACTCAACCTGAGGTGTGTAAAACAACGTAGGATAGAACTTTATTTTTATCCTGAGGGTGAGGAAAGATACCGGTTTAGAGTCGGGGTGAAGTTTTTTTGGCTCAGCATATATCTAATTTTTCCTGCGCGTGGACCCGGCTGTTGCAAAAAGCCATAAGCAGAGCTTGCTTGAACCACCGTACGTACACCGGCGAGGCGTCTGGCGAACCTTTCGCATTTAATCATCAACCCCCAAAGGTTTCGAACCTACGTCATGATGATCGGACATGCGTAGCCCGAAGAGTATTACTAACGCTTTCACCGATTGCGCTAACTGGTCAACCTTCTATGCTCGGCTAAACCGAAAAGCTTTTGTCTCGCCAACGCCTGATAACCCAAGTGGCCGCTTTCATATGACTCAAGGCAATTATTTAATAGAAGTAAGAAAACAGAAAAACACAAACAAAGGATAATATCAATTTTGAACTTTATTTTGTTGAAGAGGAAAATATTAGGTTATGTAATGAGTAGTTTCTAAATTCTGACATTCATTTTTTCATTTTAGTTGCTAAATTTGCTTTATAATTTTTGGATAGTTATGTTGAATGACGCATGTGAAGCTTCCCGCGAGCCAACTGACTTAAATAACAATAATCTACATCATTACATTTCATTAATCGTGATGTTCAGGTCAACTTTGGAGGCGCTATATATCAGATGCCAATAATCATGGCGAAGAAAATGTGATGACAATTTAGGATAGGAATAGGAAAGTACAGAAGAACCACGACCCCTCGTGCAGATATCAGTTCCAACTCGGAATTGGATGTCTTTGCCTAACCGTTGCTGATTTTTCTTGTGCAAGGATATGTTTGGTGGAGGAAATGTTGACATGTGGTTACATGACCCACCGCTGGCGGGTAAAATGACCACTAATCCCCTCACATATGCCCATTTATGATTTGATACAATTGATACGATGCCATTTAGTGTCGAAATACCAGACAATTTTGGTTGATGCACGATTCAAACAGCATACCAACAGTATATTTTAACATTTTTGTTAGCGACTGGCATTGCGAGTGCGAGTTTGAGTATGTTCGCGTTTTTGAATCATTTCCACCATTCGTCCTTGGGTCTACCTGGTGGAAACAACTCGCTATTAAATTAACATTGTTAAACTGGAAATTCGACGAGGGCTTACAAACAGGAAGGGAATTATTGAAAGCGTTTGCTTTGTGTTTTGATTCTCGCAATTTGTCACACTATTCTTGTTGATTACATTGAACTGGTCGCTGCAACGTTCATTGACCTTTGCATTTATATTTATTATATTGCAACTGTTAACATAAGCAGTTTTAAAACCAAGGTTCGCATATTTTTAATCCCATATGTGTATTTAAGTCCATCTAACTGTTATTTACGAGCAGTGTCGGGAACGAGTCACTTCACTTCGTGTCCCAATTCAAGTCGAGTCGAGGAATACGCGAGTTGTGAGTCAAGTCTTACCAAAAT
This sequence comes from Styela plicata, assembly GCA_963675895.2. Taxonomy (NCBI): domain Eukaryota; kingdom Metazoa; phylum Chordata; class Ascidiacea; order Stolidobranchia; family Styelidae; genus Styela; species Styela plicata. The sequence continues at coordinate 7,427,416 of OZ023140.1, forward strand.
GTAAATTTGGAGACGCAAGAAAAATAACTGTAGTTTCAATTCTCGAGTCAAGTCGCCTTTCCATTTCGTCAAGTCGATTACGAGTCGAGTCATTTAGCTAAGACGACTGAAAAAGTTGACTCGATTCGATTAATTGACTCGGGTCTTTCCAACACTGTTTCCGAGTGCTCTGTAAATTTTTCTTTCTTGCACTCTCTCGAGAAAAGAAATATAAGACGGATTCTTCCAAAGCTCTTTCATGAATCGTTATCGAATGAACTGCGCTATTCATCAGTTACTCACGCTTAACAAAACATATTTGACCACAGTTTTTCTGAATGGGTAACAGAAGTTTACGAAATTGGTATTGGATTTTTCGGTAAAGTTCGATTGTACGATTCATTTTTCCTTAGTGGCACCATCCGCCTGAGACTCATACTTAACAAAATATGTATAGAAGGATATTTACTGTAAAACGAAAACGATGGGCACCATGACGACCCACTCCCCCCTAATACGATAGTGGTTGATATTATATATCAGTATTGATTCGCTACTCAACAACGATTCGCCATTTTGTTTTAATGCATCGACGTATGCGCCAAGCGCTCGCGGCAATTTACGTGAAAGTACTAGGTATACTGATATTAGGTATAGAATCCTCAGCTGAGTTTATTTTAAGTCCAACATATCCATCAAACAATGGCGTGACAAATTTGCGAATTTATTTCACATTAAAAAAACGCCAGGATTATCCCTTCCTCGCACCAGGCGATCTATCACATGCCAGAATTCGATCACCAGCCCAAATATAAAATTCCTTTTATAAAATGATTCTTTATGTGAATATTCTCTCTAATTCGAAGCGTAGTTTTATTAACATTTAAGCAGTTTTTGTGCTCTATTGTGAACATGGTAAGCCACAGCATAAATAGTTTTGTACGACTCGCCGTACTTCACCATATTGCTGGCACTATATTTTGTAGTGAGTAGCTCATTGCCGTTTTGAGTGGCTGTTGATGGATGAACCATCTAGAATTTTGGGCGGACACATCGGCATTCATGACAGCTCTCCGACCGCTTGAAACCGATAACACCGTTTACTATATCTTCGCCGGGAATATTTCGTATTTGTTGATCGGAATTCCGTAAATTTATATAAAACTTGCTACCTGTTACCCGGTGTCAAATTTCGAAACTCGAATTTAATTATCACTCGCATTTCTATTTACTTTTGAATGTCGAATCACATCATTTCGAATTTAGGTATCTGATTCTAATTTTAAAATTACCGGGGACAATGGCATAGAATTGAATATTGGTAAATCAAAATTAGTTAAAATCATTCATTTCGAGACCTGTCTCCTTGGAATATTATTGAAATACACACTCGTTAATAGTAAATAAAGCAGTTAAAATGTTGTTTTTCCTCTTTTTTCTTAGATTGCATAGAAAGTGCAAAAATGACTTTGAACTTGTCAAGAAGATCAAAGAAGGTATTCAGCCTCTCATTTGTGTGAATCAATCTGAGCAAAGAGCTGTACGAGCAACAACTCATGAGCGAATACGATTAGTGTTTTAGTAGGAAGAAATGAAAGTTCCGAGCCTATACCCAAGCAGTTACACCGCGGTTTGATTGGTGGACAAGCCAAATTTGCCGAGTTGCCAACTTGGGATTTTCCTGCGATGCCAACATGATAAACATTATGCGACATTGATTTGGTGGCTGATAAAGCGTGTCGCCATTTTGTATTATCGCGTTGACGTCTGTATCAGTTGATCGCGGCAAGATAAGCGTTTATACCGTGTATATCAATATGCCAAAACCCGAAGCTTGTTTTTTTTAAACAATGGCGTGATAAATTTATAAATATCAATAGCATTAAGCAATGCAATTGGATTACAGTAGCTGACACTACCACTTTTAGCAGCTCTTTGGCATTAGAATGGGCGTCATTTGACTTTTTTTTTTAAAGCTGATTTCGGCCTTGGCGCGAACTTCAAATAAATAAATAAATAATAGATAAAAAATAACTACGCCACGATGCATTTGGCAATGTACATTGTCCAATTATAGTACCAGAGCGATGAACATACAAATTTTCCTTTTAAGATCGATAAAACATGCATTGGTAGTACCCGTATGTATGGTTTATCTATACAAAATATTTTTTTTCAGTTTAATGGTAATCTTTGAGCTACGCTTTTCTAATCACATCTCTCATTGCCGCACGGGGGCTTGCGTAATCGTGGTTGACCACGTGGTTATGCCCTATCTTCCTTTTACAGCGGGATGAAAATGAAATCTTATTCTATTCGTTGATATTGTTTATCTAACGATCGGGTTAGGCCGTGCAAACCCAAGGTATCGCACCTCGTGTTGGGAATGAATTTACGAGGAGAATTTACTGGAACTCAAACCCGATATTATCAACCTGTGATGTCAACATGCTATCATTTCGCCATCCTTCCCAAAATACCTCAGAATGTAGTTTCTCTCTCCGATCACCCCCCTCTTAAATAGCAACATATTTTTACTAACTTAATGCACCTCCGCTGCGCAAACAATAGGTTAACTATATTATGCGAAAAAATGTGCTTTGACAAGGCTGATAGGCATCAAAAAAATTTCCCATTTTTACTTGTACGGGTTCAATGTTCGATCTTTCGCGATCGACATTGTTGGACATAAAATTTAAAAACCTTACGATATTAAAAATAATTCGCCCTACATTATCATTTTGTTTAGCGCTTTAAAGAAATGGTGGTTGAACTTAACCAGGGATTTAATTTAATTAAGAAGGAATCTACGACAAGCCATGCACAATAATATCCCAACAACGTCGCTCTATTCACTGTTCATTACTTTGTTTAAAATGTTGGACAGGAGAGAATTCCTGGCCCCGAGGGTGCGACGCACACACTTGCAGAAGTAAAATAATTGTTATGTTTCGTTGAGTAATCGAGTCGAACATGCTACTTGGTTTTATCAATGCCCTTCAATCAGTAAAGCCGTTAGGAATGTACGGTTTGAGTTGCGTATCATTAATTTTTTTGGATTCGCAACCTGTGCGAGATGGGTACATGCGAGGGGATTGTTGGGCACCTCTCCGGCACATGGGACTTCACATAACCACATGTTGAATCATCTTGCCACATAAGGATGTTGTTCAGTCAGAAATATATTTATCGAACATGTTTTTTTTTAAAGCATGGGTCACTGATAGATCGCGCCACCGAGGTTCTCTCGACTTCCCTCTCCCATGGTATAGACACGAAAATTCCTTTTGTTTCAATTTGCCTATGTTTTGTCTTTGCAGTGAATTGCCCTGAAAACATATGCCAGCAGTCACATATGAGCGTACTGGTTTGGTCATGCTGCAATTAAATGAGCTTTCGATCCCGGTCTATATAACATGCTTTCACATACCTGGTTAAGTGATGGACAGGGATAGGGCAAGGCAATTCAATTCGAATATTCGAATCGATCCGAATTAAAAAGAAACGAACACGATAGCTGAATGAAGGTGAATTTTCATTTTTCAACGGCAAAATGAAATTGATTTTGGTCGAATTTGACTAAAATTGATTGAATTTTGTCGTTAGAATATGCGAAGTTTTTCTACTCAACCTGTTGTAGTGATCATTGAAAATACATTGCCTTCAAATCAGCTGATATGTAACTGTAATCTTCATCATTTTCATAATGGAGACAATTTATATTAGTAAAAATGATGTGTTTGATCCAATTTAAAAAATAACGCAATCATATTTGAATCAATTTTTTTTCAGCATTTTTTTTTTATTTTTTTTTTGTATTTTATATATGACATGTGATTTGGTCGTACTTGACGGAACTTGATATTGTTATTAGAAAGTTCGTGGCTATATTTATTTTTATTTTATACTGATGGCATTTCCTGTTCTTGTCAAATTAATCATACGACCCGATTAGAAAAATTATCAGAATCAATTCTGCTCAGTCCTAATAATATAGTATCAGTGGCTGGGGCAAAATTTGACTTTTGACGTGAAATTATGACGCAATAATAGCAGCCACAAACATGAAATTAACCCTAAAAATATCGCATTCATTGCATATTATGTATTGAATTTTATTTCCCCTCGTCTGCGTTTACCGCGCGTCGGATGCACAAACAAAGAGTTAACGATAATATGCGGCAAGACTCTGGCGGTTATCATATAAAATTTCTTTTTCTTCAACTAATCTAGTTTATTGCTCGACCTTTCGCTGACTCCGCATTTTTTGATAACCGCAAACATATACAACAACATACTAATCTTGATATATTTATTAGATTACCGTATATTCTGTGGATTGTACGTTCACGAATATGGATCCATGGCATTTTTATAATGATTATTCTGATGATTAAAAGTTAATCCGAAAGGTAAAACATAAGAACTCAAAACCATAAACTGATGACGAAAGGGATTCACTTTACCTCATTATTTTGTTTGACAATTTAGACATACGATGTTAGGATTCAACAAGAAAACCTATTTCCCCGAGAATGAGTCACGGATGAACCGCACCAAGGCTTAGCGATTCATCATAGACGTATACTTAAACATTTTAGGGTGGAATCTTCTTGCCTAAAAAAGGAACCACAGATTATATCACTTCAACGTCGCTCAGTTCAATTAACATTGCTCTGTCAAAAGTATTTGTAAGAATACGATTCCAAGCCTCGAGGGTTTACTAACCTCGGCGAGGCGGTCCACACAACTGCGAAAAAATATTCTGATTGGTTGATTAAAATAACTTTGGTATCATGTACAATGTAATAAAAAATGCAACAAAATCACTGGTCTCTGGCAGTAATTTTACCTGGTGATATTGAAACAAAAATTCAAAATTTGTTTTTTTTCGGCTAAATATGGGTTGTTGATGGAACGTACCGTGAAGGTGCGGTCCATCATCAGCCCATGATTGACATAAATCTTATCAACATGGCTTTTTTTAAGGTTGGAAATATGCAATTAAATTTAGCGTACTTTTGTTACAGTGTGCAATGATGTGATATCGGCGAATGCTAAGAGCCTGGTACTTGGTGCTATGAATGTATATTCATAAATATTGAACCAAATATTCTTTTATCACGAATTTGTGCATCTGGTGGATCGTGTCGCCAAGTTTGGCGTATCTAGTTAGTAAAAAATGAGTCAAGTATGAGCCCATGATAGGCTGTGCCACCAAGGCCCGCTCCATCTGTGGCTTAAGCTAGACAAAATGAACAGCTGATTGTATGTGTATAATAATTGAGAGAACCAAATAGAGTACGTTGTTATATTTTAAATAAGATGCAAGGTTTTATTTTCACCATATATATCGAAGGCGTGTTCCACAACTATTCAAATTTGGCGAAAGAGTCATCATCGAAGTTATAATTAGAAGATAAAATTAAAATAAAATTATTCCCAAAAAGCGGTAATTTTCTGCTTCATTAAAACAATTTGACGTGTACCACTAACAGACAATAATTGGCCAGAAAGTAAATTTTCTAGTTTTATTTCAATATCACCATGTGTGATAACATGATGACCACTAGACCGTCACGTGAGACTGGTTTGAACAACACGATTCAAGTACCTCATTGCATTTTCCCGCTCGCTGTACGATGCGTCTACAAAGAAGCAAAAATAGTAAATGATTTTGACATAATCCGGGAAAGATGCCACCTGAATTCAATTCCACAAAAAATTTTTTGGCTCAAGGTGCGTTTGTACGTGCCGAAAGAGTAGAGGAAAAATTAGAATGCACTGTAACAACGTGCACACGATATATCTGATTCCCAACCTACTATAAACACACAAACATCCCTTGTGACATGGTTATTAAAATACTGCGTGTAAATTCTCCGGCTTGGAAAACCTACACGGGGATGTTACCAAAGTGCTATATGTTTATAATAAAGTGAAATTTGTATGCACAATAATTACTCTGACGCTATAAATGTCAATATACATCACCGACTGTGTCGTGTTTTTTCACCGTTTGCGAGACGGGAAACAGCTACAGAACAGTGCCATCTAACGACCACGTAAATGTGTCGAACAATGCAGGTTAGCTTTGACTTACACTTGAAAAAGGTGAAATTTATGGTTTAATATGATATGCCATATAGTGTCGGTATACCTAAAATATTTATGAGGTGAATAAAGTGTGTAGTAATATCAGAAAACCAATATGTATTGGAATGGTTTGTCTGTTCAGGTTGTAAAATTATTACCACGTTGACGTCTCAGATCAATTGATCGCCAGTTCTAATTCCAGCGCATCTGCCTCGCTAATTCATCCCAACATTCAATACGCCAGGCACGTGATATAGGGAATGTACGGCATGTAGGTACTGCACTCAATGTTCCACATGCACGCGATGTACGTTATGCACTGGATGTACGGCATGCACGGCATGTGCGGCTTGAACGACATGTGCCGAATGCACGGAATGTACTGGATGAACGGCATGTACGGAATGCACTCAATGTTCGGAATGCACGTGATGTACGACATACACGGGATGTACGGCATGTACGACATGTACCGGATGCACGAAATGTACTGGATGCACTGAATGTACGGCATGCACGTGGTGTACGGAATACACTACATGTACGACATGCACAGGGGATGTACGGCATGCACGACATGTACTGCATGTACGGCAGGCACGTGATATACGGAATGCACGTGATGTACGGTGTGCACGAAATGTACGGCAGGCACGTGATATACGGAATGTACGGCATGCGCGGGATGTACGATATACACGACATGTTCTGGATACAAGGAATGCACTGAATGTAAGGTGTGCATGTGACGTTGGAATGCACTGAATATACGCAATTCTCGGTATGTGCGAGATGAACGGAATTTACGGCATGTACGGAATGCGTTGAATAGGATGAATTTATGATATAGATGGGGTGTACGCGGTGTACTTAATGTACGACATGTACTGGATGCACAGAATGCACTGTTTGTACGGCATGCACTGTGTGCACCGGATAGTCAGTATGTACGGAATGCGCTTCTTACACCCAGAGTGTATGAACTGTTTTGAGGTATGCAATGAATGTATTGTATATAAACGATTAGACAAGGAACAACAGGTAGTGACAGGTAAGTGATCCATTGCACACAGCACCAACTGCATCGGCAACGTCCTATGTGAATTGAATGCTATATATTACATATGGGAATGACTCAAGGAATGTACTGGACTACTGATAATATTTCCCTAAAGAGGGGGAAGCAACAGCATTTGCTAAGCCTTCTAATTTATTAGGGGCGGATCGTTACTACTTACACTGTAATAAAATGCACTAAAATCGCCGTGCTGTTACAGTAATTTTAATCTGTGATGCACTCAGTAGGATCTCACCTAGTAGGACTACACACACAGTCGAATTACATTCTGTAGGATTGCATCTAGTTGAATGACATCCTGAAGGATAGAACTTTATTGTGATTGTGGAATAATTGCACCCGATATTTGCCTATGAATAATATTTGACTGAAAATAGTGTTTTTTCGAAGAATTTCAAATTAAAAATTCTGACTGGTTATGGCTTATTATGTAACATGTAACATATGTTTATTATGTACGGAAAATTTAGCGCAGATTACCTCTCGAAGCCGCTAGTTGGTTCCTTCTACAAACTGCTTTCGGCCTTGCTCAGAGTTACTTTCAATAAAAAAAGCATAGCAAATTGAAATATTAGTAGAAAAGTTTGGATTAATCATTACTAACACTGTAACATAAATGCAGTGAAATTTCCGTTTTTCGATGGTAATGCCAATCGATAATATTAAAATCTACATTCGACTGCAATTTTGAAATATAAAATTACTGAACGGTGATTTACTGCGTTTTTATCACAGTGCGGTTAATTAAATATGGTGGATGTTGATTGCACTCAATGGTTTGCAGTCAGCTGAACTTCAGTTTTGTTATATTATTCCCAAGCCATTCCACCCACATCGTATTGCACGCACATTTAATGCCACCAGTAGTATTGCACCCATCCATGTTCAGTATAATTGCTCTTATTAGGGTTGCTCTCGGCAGAATTGCGCCATTTCCTGTGATTGCAAAATATTATCATCCAGTAAAGTTGTACCCCGGGTATTACACGCAATAGAATAACATCTTGAAGAAACTAGATGTACCGAACGAAATGAATTAAATGTTGTAAAGTGGGTGTATAATGAATGTATCGTAATAAAGCCAGTAACTGCTTTCAGAGTTATGGGATTCTGTACGCTATGTATAGTACAAAATTGCTTCCTGTTATGATGATAAATTGCCGATCGCTGAAACAAAAATACGGAGAATTTTGCACAAAAAATAGTCTAAAAACTGAAATATCAGCCAATGAGTCCGGATTATTTACTACTAACATTGTAACAAAAATGCAGCTAAATTACAATTTTTCAACAGTCATTTTAATCGATAATTTTGAAGTCCACATTTCCTAATTGACATAAATCGCACCAATGGGGCGACTTGGACTCGACTCGCAACTCGAGTGTTCTTCGAATCGACTTGAAGTGAAATGACTCCTCCCCAACACGCGTATGTGGTACATAAAAAGCAACCACGCCGGGGGTTTACGATGTAAATGGAATGTTATAAAGCTTTGTAAGAGATGCATTGCATAAATACCAGCAACGGCAGCCGGGATGTATGTAATGATGTGTAGTAAGGGGATGGGGCTCAATGACAAAATCAGAATTTACCGCCAATTATCTGTAATAGCATAGCAAATTTAAAGTCACTCAAAATTATACGAAATAAAACGAAGTCGAACTGATATAACAACCAGTCACGAAGCAAAACTAAACTTAATGGAATGCAACAAAGAAGGTTTTTTTCAAGATTTTTTAAATGAATTTTTTTCACTGATAATATTTCGTTGAGGAAGAGATGGGAAATGGCAAAATTTACTATACAATGTTACTAAAAAAATGTCTGGGTAGTTACTAGTTGCACTGTAACAAGAAATGTTCCTTGAATTTAATTTTACTCGGTGATAATGGAATAAAAGAATAAAATATTTCTCCCCGATTTATCAATTTAATTGCGAGACACCACTCTGTCCATCAACATTCCATTCCAGGCATAAAACGCATCAGGGCAAAAAAAATCTGGAAACATAAACATACTGCAAATGAACTGTAAATTAAGCGCTCCTTTGTCGCAATGTCATAAATTAATTTTATATAATATAAACAGTTGAACGAAGAGAGAGATTTGCTTACTATTTCTACTATCAACATTGTCTTTTTGATTAATAGCACCAGTTTGCCTAATGAAATCTTAAGCGTTTTTTTGTTTTCGACCGTGATGACTGACCGGGTTTTCTTCCTGCTCTTTCAGGTGGTTTGGCTAAAATCAATTTTTCGTCGCTTGAAACTATTGTGGACTTGAAACTGGCCTTGCTCGTTGGCGTTCCACTATTAGGGACAGACTGTTTGAAATACGCTTCAATAGCTTTTTCACGGTCTTCAGGTGACATATCTGCCCAATCTGTCGGATTTGTGTAGTGCATTTGGAAACCATTTGCAAGTTTGTAGGGTCCCGTTTTCTGAATGGCGGATATTATGTCGCTGTATGATGAAGTTACGGACTCGTATATTAACTCAATCAATTCAGGAATTGTTTTCACTTGCCAATTGGTTTTGGATTTCAATGCATGATTTATTGACTCGTTATTATTGTTTGTCCAATGACTGAATTTCACGCGCCACACTTTTTCTCGAAGCAAGGGGAATATTCGATATCGGAGATATCCAGTTATTCCTGCGCAATGGTAATGGCAAAACTCAATTACTTGTCTAACAGACGAATCAAATTCTTCGCCATTGGATGATTTTAGTACATTCCATACCATTGCATCAACATTTTTCCGCAAATCGATCGATGCACCAACTTTATCTCGAAGTCGAGCGACTAAATTTTCTTCTAAGTGCTTGCAGCTTAAAATATGTCGGGCTTCAGGAAATGACCTTACAACCGCAGTGTGCAGAGCAACCTCGTCATCGCTACCGATGAACAAATTGCAAAATGAAGTAAAATTGGGCCCATAAATATCGGGTTTTTCTTTGTTTTGATGTTTTCGACTCCAAGATGTTTGAACACAGTTACAGTAGCATACATTCTAGCTAAATTGAAGGTTTTGTCAACACCTAGGACGGTTGCGCCGACACAGCAGTACCTTTCAATTGTTTTTCCATATATAATATTATATTGAGATGAGCATTTTTTCCTGTACCAACCCTTTGCACAAATGGGTGAGTTTGTGCCATCCCGATTGTGTGTTGGATTTCCTTAGCAAAATTTTGTCTGTATATTGTATTCTTATTTGTAATCAATTTCTTTTTTTGCAGATATTTGTGATCATAAATTTGTCGTGCGCGAGGTCGTTGAAAATCATTATCATTTAATATAAGATCATCATAGAGATTTTTGCCTTTTTGAATAGTGCTACGTTCTTTAATTTTTTTCCAAGACTTTTGGATTTGTTCGAACATATGTCTGTCCACTTTTACTGTTTCCATGTGCAACATGGATAGCTGGAAAGATCCCAGCATACTCATACAAAGCAGAAGGCTCTTTATCGTTAGAATTACGAATCCATGTGATACGGCGTTTGTAGGTGCGCTGGCGTTGCAACTGACTATGTTGTTATTTTACAGCTAAAATATTCTCAAGATTTGGTTGAGGTTCAATCGGTTCATAACTCATTCTATTCACCCTTCGGCAGTATAAACCATCACACTTATGTATTTCAAACAAGTTACTTTTATCGACATAAAAAAATGAAGACCTGGCACTTGTTCGAACCCAAGCCCCGCAGTCATCGAAGTACGAACGCTTGAAGCCCTCATTCTCCCTTTGTTCATTGTACGAATTTTTAGCAATGAAATATACATCCTCTTTTTTCCCCTTCGGGATCTCCGTTAGAACTGTTTTCTGTTTGTCTAAGAAACCTTTTTAATAGGCATGAATGCATTTGGTATCAATGCCTTCGATATACGCTCAGGTGATTTATTAAAAATATTATTTGAATATCCTTTGCTATTACTCGCTTCAGTTTCTTCTAATGTCGTCTCCTGATAATCTTCTAAACTATTTGTGACTACGAATTCTTCTTTATCATCATGCAATTTGATTCCGATCACATTACTTCCATTTTTAGTTTCAAAATCACTGTCCGATTCCGCTTCTACTTCTATTTTGTCGTCGTGTAATTGTACTACTTCATTTTTTAAATATGATATTTTCTTTGTTGGAAAGACTGGCTTCTGTTCTGTTTCTATCGTATTGCCATGAGTTCGTATATCTTCATTTTTTCCTGTATTTTCCCGATGCTAATTCACTGCATTATTGCCTGAAGATTTTTCTGCTTCCTCACCACAAGTGTCTTTTACGTCTGTTTCTTTTACATCTATATGTATCGCATCATTCTTCAAAACTCCATTCGTCACCATTTTTTTGTATCCCTTGCAACGCCATCATGAGGTGGATTTTTGTCTTTTTCGTTTTTGCAAACGCCGGTCTTTTGTTTTATTTCTGTTTCACATATATCTATTTGTATCAATTGATTCTTCATCGTATTTTTCACTAGTTGTACAAAATGATTAGGCTTATACTGTGCAAACCCTTGCGATGGAATGTTTGTAATTGTCCACATAATAACGCATGCTGGGGACTTCGTGCGTCTAACACCGCGACCCACGATTTGATTGGCTTTGATTGGATGGGAAGACTGGATGGGAAGCTTTACTGTACGTATATAGCCTTACTGCCTCGAGGACAATTTCGGAAAATCCACCGTTCGAAATTACATCTTCGTCGTTTATATAATCGACATATGATATTGAGGAAGAGTCATATTTTGGTTGATTTTCCATGAGCTCTATCACCGTTAAGAGTCGAAGATATTTGTGTATCTCCTGGGATCCGAACAATGACAGTGATAAAGCTCTGTACATACAATTTCCGTCCCCAACGACCTGGACGGGCAAGTATTCTTCTAATACACCGGTTTGCATTTTCTTCAGTAGATCATAAGAAACATGATCCTTACGTTTTTGTTCAGGCAACACACAGTTCTGTCGATACGGAGCTTTTATTCCATATGTTTCAAGCATATTTTTTTTGTTTGGCTGCCTTCCAACCCTTTCCGACAATATCAATTTCTCTTCAATGCGCTGTAACGCGGCCTCGAAGTCATAACCCTTGTCTGAAAAACAGCAATCCAAACAATAGAATGTACCATTTGTGCAGGGTTCTGCACATACCGAACAAGAAATTTTTCTTTTCTTCTTGAGCATTTGTCTAAACCTGTCTGTCGAATCTGTCTAAACTAACGTTGAGCGTTAAGCCGCGTCTTAACTTTTTGTTGACGACAAAATCTGTCGTTGATTGTGACGTCATAATAGAGATGCAATTTCGTTGTTGAATGAAACGACAGGGTTAAATATTCCAACATTGAAAACCGTAAACCTTTGCTTTGAAATTCAAAATTCAATCTTTAAAACTCAAAACTATTTGGCAAGTGAAGAAAATTTCTGAATCTATTCAAGTAATATTAACGTCCGTCACATCGTCATACTGCAACATAATATCCGCCATTGAAGTAACAGGAACCTAGAAACTTGGAAATGCACTCTTTTAATCCCACAAGGATAAGTCACCTGAAATGCTTGAAAAAGGTATTGAAGCATATGTCACGCAGTCGGTCGCTAAAAGTGAAACACCCACGACACGAGCAAGACCAATTTTCAGTCCACAAAAGTGACAAGTGACGAAAAATTGAATGAAATCGAAACACCTGATAAAGCAGAACGAAATAATGAATGGCCAGTCAGTACGATGACGTTAGGGTTCATTAGACAAAGTGTGTTTGGCCCACTTAATTGATTTTATTATATATATATATTTAATTAACCACACTGTGACAAAAGTACACTAAATTTAACGCTCGTTTGAAGTGAATTTTATTTGCTAAATTCACTTCGTTGATGCGATTTATGTCCATTTTGGAATATTAACTTGAATATCATCGGAGAAAGGCGATTTTACCGCATTTTTTGTTACAGTCGATAATCCGGAATAGATATTTCAATTTGCCGTGTTGTAAGAGATAGTTTGCTCTAAATTCTCCGTATTTTTGGTACACTGTTACGCAATTTGTGATCCCAGACGTTCAGTACACCCGGCACATCCATTCTACAAGGTGCAACCTCCTGGGTACAACTCTACTAGAATTATTGGTTACTCTACTATAATAGGAGACTGCACAATATTACTGAGTGGTATCCTACTGTGCACATCCATACTGGATGTAATTCTACTGCTTGCTTTCCCCTGGTTATAACTCTACTGTGTGATATTTTTCTACAATCATAGGCAAGGGTCCAATTATCCGAGTGCAATCCTTCTGCGTGCAATCCTGTTGAGGGCAAACTACTGGGTGTAATTAAAAGTGTGTGCAATGCGCTGTGGGTTGAATTGTTTTGGGTTTAAGATAACAAGACCGCAGTTCAACTGGCTGCAAACCACTGAGTGCAATTCACGAACACCACATTTACTTAACTATACTGCGATAAAAACGCAGTAATTCAACGTTAATTTGCATGAATTTTATATTTCAAAATTGTAGTTACCTTGTGAATGCTAAATTATGGAAATTTTATCGATTAGCATTACTATCAAAGAACGGCGATTTTACTGCATTTTCGTTACAGTATATAATAAATATTCGAAACTTTTGCACTGATATTTCAATTTGCTATGCTTCAAAAGATAATTTGCGCAAAATTTTATCCAGTACATCCCGTACATCCAGTACATCCCGTACATCCCGTACATCTCGTACATCCAGTACATCCAGTACATCCCGTACATCCCGTACATCCCGTACATCCCGTACATCCCGAACATCCCGTACATCCAGTACATCCAGTACATCCAGTACATCCAGTAAATCCCGTACATCCCGTACATCCCGTACATCCCGTAAATCTTGGGTTTTGGGTAAAATGACTGCAGTTCCACTGGTTGCAAACCATTCAGTGCAATTCACGGCCACCACATTTTATCAACCACACTGCGATAAAAAAGGAATTAGGTTAACATTAATTTGCATATTTTTCATATTTCAAAATTGTAGTTGCCTTGTGGATGCCAAATTAGGGACTGTGGATTTTAATTTTATCGATTGGCATTACTATCAAAGAACGGCGATTTTACTGCATTTTCGTTACAGTGTTAGTAATAAATATTCCCAACTTTTCCACTGATATTACAATTTACTATACTTCAAAAAGGTTAATTGCGCAAAATCTTATCCAGTACATCCTGTACATCCATTACATCCCGTATATCCCGCACATCCCGCACATCCCGTACATCCCGTACAACCCGTACAACCAGTACAACCCGTACATCCCGTACATCCCGTACATCCGGTACATCCAGTACATCCAGTACTCCCGTACATTCAGTACATCCCGTACATCCCGTACATCCCTTACATCCCGTACATCCAGTACATCCAGTACATCCCGTACATACCGTACATCCCGTACATCCCGTACATCTCGTACATCCCGTACATCCCGTACATCCCGTACAACCAGTACATCCCGAACATCCCGTACATCCCGTACATCCCGTACATCCAGTACATCCAGTACATCCCGTACATCCCGTACATCCCGTACATCCCGTACATCTCGTACATCCCGTACATCCCTACATCCCGTACATCCCGTACACCCCGTACATCCCGTACATCCCGTACAGTTTTCGAGACACCCATTATTTTTACGTTAACTTCGAAAACCTTTCCACATTTTGAAGATTTTTCCGAATCTTACTAAAAAATACAGACAATTATGCTACAGTGAGTGTATGCTCAAATGGCCACTACTGTGGAATATTTACGTAAATAAAGTCCAACAAACTTCAACAATTTCAATACTTGAACCAAAAGGTTATGCTAACCGAACTATGTTTACGTTAACTTCGAAAATCTTCCCACATTTTGAAGATTTTTTCGAACCATACCAAAATATACAGACAATTAGAATTTATAAGAGTAATTCCGAAGTTTTATGTATGCTACTGTGAGTGTTCTTATTTACAGCGACTGCTGAACAAACTCTTGGAGAAAAATGAGTTAGATTTTAGACCGTTCTGTTTGTCTTAGTTGATTTGAGGTAGGGTACTTTCCAGAATGTAAAAGTGACCTTTACTATTGATGCAATCGTCAAAATAAGAACTTTAAGTATTACAATACTTCGCTTTCAGTTTTCTACCGGTCGTCACGTAGTTAGTTAAATTGGTAGCAAAATTTATGTCATGGAGCCCTGGAACAACATGAAATGTAGTACTTTTTAAGGATAGGATATGCTTATAAGACTATTTTCAATCTAACTCACGAAAATCTACCAAAATTTGTAATATTTTACGTAGTTTTACCACAATATGCAGGCAAATAAAATCCATAAATATAATTCAAAACATTTATGTAATTTGCCAAAAATACAATTGTTTGAAAAATTCAAGAATGTTTTATTTCTCTTAGCAGATTTGATTTAGCGTATTTTTCAAGAGTGTAAAAGTGACAATGCTTTTAACAGCAATATTCACAGTATAAGCTATAACTTCCAAGCGGATTTTCATTAAATTATTCTGAATGCCCGACAATTTATAACAAAAGGCCACCACTGTAGGAATATTTAGGTAAAGGAACTTCAATAAAATTCAACAATTTCGAGAATTGAACGATCAGTTTATGCTAACCCAACTATATTTACGTTAACTTCGGAAGATTTTTCCGAATCTAACCACAATACACCGACAATTAGAATTCACAAGAGCAATTCCGAAGTTTTATGTATGCTACAGTGAGTGTTCTTATTTACAGCGATTCTAACCAAACTCTTAGAGAAAAATGAGTTAGATTTTAGACCGTTCTGTTTGTCTTAGTTGATTTGAGGTAGGGTACTTTTCAGAATGTAAAAGTGACCTATACTATTGATGCAATCATCAAAATAAGAGCTTTAAGTATTACAATACTTCGCTTTCAGTTTTCTACCGGTCGTCACGTAGTTAGTTAAATTGGTAGCAAAATTTATGTCATGGAGCCCTGGAACGACATGAAATGTAGTACTTTTTAAGGATAGGATATGCTTATTAGACTATTTTCAATCTAACTTACGAAAATCTACCAAAATTTGTAAAATTTTACGTAATTGTACCACAATATGCAGGCAAATAATATCTATAAATATAATTCAAAACATTTATGTGCTTTGCCAAAAATACAATTTTTTGAAAAATTCAAAAATGTTTTATTTCTCTTAGCAGATTTGAGATAGCGTATTTTTCAAGGGTGTAAAAGTGACAATGCTTTTAACAGCAATATTAACAGTATAAGCTATAACTTCCAAGCGGATTTTCATTAAATTATTCTGAATGCCCGACAATTTATAACAAATGGCCACTACTGTAGGAATATTTACGTAAAGGAACTCCAACAAAATTCAACAATTTCGATAATTGAACCAACAGTTTATGCTAACCCAACTATATTTACGTTAACTTCGAAAACCTTCCCACATTTTGAAGATTTTTCCGAATCTAACCACAATACACAGACAATTAGAATTCACAAGAGCAATTCCGAAGTTTTATGTATGCTACAGTGAGTGTTCTTATTTACAGCGATTCTAACCAAACTCTTAGAGAAAAATGAGTTAGATTTTAGACCGTTCTGTTTGTCTTAGTTGATTTAAGGTAGGGCACTTTTCAGAATGTAAAAGTGACCTATACTATTGATGCAATCATCAAAATAAGAGCTTTAAGTATTACAATACTTCGCTTTCAGTTTTCTACCGGTCGTCACGTAGTTAGTTAAATTGGTAGCAAAATTTAGGTCACGGAGCCCTAGAACAATATGAAATGTAGTACTTTTCAAGGATAGGATATGCTTAATAGACTATTTTCAATCTAACTCCGAAAACCTTCCAAAATTTGTAAAATTTTACGACGTCTTACCACAATATGCAGGCAAATAAAATCTATAAATATAATTCAAAACATTTATGTGCTTTGCCAAAAATACAATTTTTTGAAAAACTCAAAAATGTTTTATTTCTCTTAGCAGATTTGAGATAGTGTATTTTTCGGTGTGTGTGTGTAAGTGTGACAATGCTTTAAACAGCAATATTCACAGTATAAGCTATAATTTCCAAGCGGATTTTCATTAAATTATTCTGAATGCCCGACAATTTATAACAAATGGCCACTACTGTAGGAATATTCACGTAAAGGAACTCCGACAAAATTCAACAATTTCGATAATTGAACCAACAGTTTATGCTAACCCAACTACATTTACGTTAACTTCGAAAACCTTCCCACATTTTGAAGATTTTTCGGAATCTAACCACAATACACAGACAATTAGAATTCACAAGAGCAATTCCGAAGTTTTATGTATGCCACAGTGAGTGTTCTCATTTACAGCGATTCTAACCAAACTCTTAGAGAAAAATGAGTTAGATTTTAGACCGTTCTGTTTGTCTTAGTTGATTTGAGATAGGGCACTTTCCAGAATGTAAAAGGGACCTTTACTATAGATGCAATCATCAAAATAAGAACTTAAGTATTACAATACTTCGCTTTCAGTTTTCTGCCGGTCGTCACGTAGTTAGTTAAATTGGTAGCAACATTTAGGTCACGGAGCCCTAGAACAATATGTAATGTAGTACTTTTTAAGGATAGGATATGCTTATTAGACTGTATTTAATCTAAATCCGAAAACCCACCAACATTTGTAAGATTTTACCAAGTCTTACCACAATATGCAGGCAAATAAAATCTATAAATATAATTCAAAACATTTATGTGCTTTGCCAAAAATACAATTTTTTGAAAAATTCAAGAATGTTTTATTTCTCTTAGCAGATTTCAGATAGCGTATTTTTCAAGGGTGTAAAAGTGACAATGCTTTTAACAGCAATATTAACAGTATAAGCTATAACTTCCAACCGGATTTTCATTAAATTATTCTGAATGCCCGACAATTTATAACAAATGGCCACTACTGAAAGGAATATTTACGTAAAGGAACTCCAACAAAATTCAACAATTTCGATAATTGAACCAACAGTTTATGCTAACCCAACTATATTTACGTTAACTTCGAAAACCTTCCCACATTTTGAAGATTTTTCCGAATCTAACCACGATACAGAGACAATTGGACTTCACTAGAGTAATTCCGAAGTTTTATGTATGCTACAGTGAGTGTTCTTATTTACAGCGATTCTAACCAAACTCTTAGAGAAAAATGAGTTAGATTTTAGACGGTTCTGTCTGTCTTAGTTGATTTGAGGTAGGGCACTTTCCAGAATGTGAAAGTGACCTTTACTATTTTTACGTTAACTTCGAAAACCTTCCCACATTTTGAAGATTTTTCCGAATCTTACCACAATACACAGACAATTAGAATTCATAAGAGTTATTCCGAAGTTTTATTAATGCTACAGTGAGTGTTCCTATTTACAGCGATTCTAACCTAACTCTTAGAGAAAAATGAGTTGGATTTTAGACCGTTCTTTTTGTCTTAGTTGATTTGAGGTAGGGCACTTTCCAGAATGTAAAAGGGACCTATACTATAGATGCAATCATCAAAATAAGAACTTTAAGTATTACAATATTTCGCTTTAAGTTTTCTACCGGTCGTCAAGTAATTAGTTAAATTGGTAGCAAAATTTAAGTCACGGAGCCCTAGAACAATATGAAATGTAGTACTTTTTAAGGATAGGATATGCTTATTAGACTATTTTCAATCTAACTCCGAAAACCTACCAAAATTTGTAAAATTTTTTAGTAATTTACCACAATATGCAGGCAAATAATATCTATAAATATAATTCAAAACATTTATGTGCTTTGCCAAAAATACAATTTTTTGAAAAATTCAAAAATGTTTTATTTCTCTTAGCAGATTTGAGATAGCGTATTTTTCAAGGGTGTAAAAGTGACAATGCTTTTAACAGCAATATTAACAGTATAAGCTATAACTTCCAAGCGGATTTTCATTAAATTATTCTGAATGCCCGACAATTTATAACAAATGGCCACTACTGTAGGAATATTTACGTAAAGGAACTCCAACAAAATTCAACAATTTCAATAATTGAACCAACAGTTTATGCTAACCCAAACTATATTTACGTTAACTTCGAAAACCTTCCCACATTTTGAAAATTTTTCCTAATCTACCCACAATACACAGACACCTAGAATTCACAAGAGCAATTCCGAAGTTTTATGTATGCTACAGTGAGTGTCCTTATTTACAGCGATTCTAATCAAACTCTTAGAGAAAAAAATGAGTTAGATTTTAGACCGTTCTGTTTGTCTTAGTTGATTTGAGGTAGGGGCACTTTCCAGAATGTAAAAGGGACCTTTACTATTGATGCAATCATCAAAATAAGAACTTTAAGTATTACAATACTTCGCTTTAAGTTTTCTACCGGTCGTCACGTAGTTAGTTAAATTGGTAGCAAAATTTAAGTCACGGAGCCCTAGAACAATATGAAATGTAGTACTTTTTAAGGATAGGGATATGCTTATTAGACTATTATTCAATCTAAATCCGAAAACCTACCAAAATTTATAAGATTTTACGAAGTCTTACCACAATATTCAGGCAAATAAAATCTATAAATATAATTCAAAACATTTATGTGCTTTGCCAAAAATACAATTTTTTGAAAAATTCAAGAATGTTTTTATTTCTCTTAGCAGATTTGAGATAGCGTATTTTTCAAGGGTGTAAAAGTGACAATGCTTTTAACAGCAATATTAACAGTATAAGCTATAACTTCCAAGCGGATTTTCATTAAATTATTCTGAATGCCCGACAATTTATAACAAATGGCCACTACTGTAGGAATATTTACGTAAAGGAACTCCAACAAAATTCAACAATTTCGATAATTGAACCAACAGTTTATGCTAACCCAACTATTTTTACGTTAACTTCGAAAACGTTCCCACATTTTGAAGATTTTTCCGAATCTAACCACAATACACAGACAATTAGAATTCACAAGAGCAAATTCCGAAGTTTTATGTATGCTACAGTGAGTGTTCTTATTTACAGCGATTCTAACCAAACTCTTAGAGAAAAATGAGTTAGATTTTAGACCGTTATGTTTGTCTTAGTTGATTTGAGGTAGGGCACTTTTCCAGAATGTAAAAGTGACCTTTACTATTGATGCAATCATCAAAAATATAAGAACTTTAAGTATTACAATACTTCGCTTTAAGTTTTCTACCGGTCGTCACGTAGTTAGTTAAATTGGTAGCAAAATTTAAGTCACGGAGCCCTAGAACAATATGAAATGTAGTACTTTTTAAGGATAGGATATGCTTATTAGACTATTTTCAATCTAACTCCGAAAAACTACTACCAAAATTTGTAAAATTTTACGAAGTCTTACCACAATATGCAGGCAAATAAAATCTATAAATATAATTCAAAACATTTATGTGCTTTGCCAAAAATACAATTTTTTGAAAAAATTCAAGAATGTTTTATTTCTCTTAGCAGATTTGAGATAGCGTATTTTTCAAGGGTGTAAAAGTGACAATGCTTTTAACAGCAATATTCACAGTATAAGCTATAACTTCCAAGCGGATTTTCATTAAATTATTCTGAATGCCCGACAATTTATAACAAATGGCCACTACTGTAGGAATATTTACGTAAAGGAACTCCAACAAAATTCAACAATTTCGATAATTGAACCAACAGTTTATGCTAACCCAACTATATTTACGTTAACTTCGAAAACCTTCCCACATTTTGAAGATTTTTCCGAATCTAACCACAATACACAGACAATTAGAATTCACAAGAGCAATTCCGAAGTTTTATGTATGCTACAGTGAGTGTTCTTATTTACAGCGATTCTAACCAAACTCTTAGAGAAAAATGAGTTAGATTTTAGACCGTTCTGTTTGTCTTAGTTGATTTGAGGTAGGGCACTTTCCAGAATGTAAAAGGGACCTTTACTATTGATGCAATCATCAAAATAAGAACTTTAAGTATTACAATACTTCGCTTTAAGTTTTCTACCGGTCGTCACGTAGTTAGTTAAATTGGTAGCAAAATTTAAGTCACGGTGCCCTAGAACTATATGAAATGTATTACTTTTTAAGGATAGGATATGCTTATTAGACTATTTTCAATCTAACTCCGAAAAAACCTACCCAAAATTTGTAAAATTTTTTACCAAGTCTTACCACAATATGCAGGCAAATAAAATCTATAAATATAATTCAAAACATTTATGTGCTTTGCCAAAAATACAATTTTTTGAAAAATTCAAAAATGTTTTATTTCTCTTAGCAGATTTGAGATAGCGTATTTTTCAAGGGTGTAAAAGTGACAATGCTTTTAACAGCAATATTAACAGTATAAGCTATAACTTCCAACCGGATTTTCATTAAATTATTCTGAATGCCCGACAATTTATAACAAATGGCCACTACTGTAGGAATATTTACGTAAAGGAACTCCAACAAAATTCAACAATTTCGATAATTGAACCAACAGTTTATGCTAACCCAACTATTTTTACGTTAACTTCGAAAACCTTCCCACATTTTGAAGATTTTTCCGAATCTTACCACAATACACAGACAATTAGAATTCAAAAGAGTAATTCCGAAGTTTTATGTATGCTACAGTGAGTGTTCTTATTTACAGCGATTCTAACCAAACTCTTAGAGAAAAATGAGTTAGATTTTAGACCGTTATGTCTGTCTTAGTTGATTTGAGGTAGGGCACTTTCCAGAATGTAAAAGTGACCTTTACTATTGATGCAATCATCAAAATAAGAACTTAAAGTATTACAATACTTCGCTTTAAGTTTTCTACCGGTCGTCACGTAGTTAGTTAAATTGGTAGCAAAATTTAAGTCACGGAGCCCTAGAACTATGTGAAATGTAGTACTTTTTAAGGATAGGATATGCTTATTAGACTATTTTCAATCTAACTCCGAAAACCTACCAAAATTTGTAAATTTTACGAAGTCTTACCACAATATGCAGGCAAATAAAATCTATAAATATAATTCAAAACATTTATGTGCTTTGCCAAAAATACAATTTTTTGAAAAATTCAAAAATGTTTTATTTCTCTTAGCAGATTTGAGATAGCGTATTTTTCAAGGGTGTAAAAGTGACAATGCTTTTAACAGCAATATTAACAGTATAAGCTATAACTTCCAAGGGGATTTTCATTAAATTATTCTGAATGCCCGACAATTTATAACAAAAGGCCACCACTGTAGGAATATTTACGTAAAGGAACTCCAATAAAATTCAACAATTTCGATAATTGAACCAACAGTTTATGCTAACCCAACTATATTTACGTTAACTTCGGAAGATTTTTCCGAATCTAACCACAATACACCGACAATTAGAATTCACAAGAGCAATTCCGAAGTTTTATGTATGCTACAGTGAGTGTTCTTATTTACAGCGATTCTAAGCCAACTCTTAGAGACAAATGAGTTAGATTTTAGACCGCTCTGTTTGTCTTAGTTGATTTAAGCTAGGGTACTTTTCAGAATGTAAAAGTGACCTATACTATTGATGCAATCATCAAAATAAGATCTTTAAGTATTACAATACTTCGCTTTCAGTTTTCTACCGGTCGTCACGTAGTTAGTTAAATTGGTAGCAAAATTTAGGTCACGGAGCCCTAGAACAATATGAAATGTAGTACTTTTCAAGGATAGGATATGCTTATTAGACTATTTTCAATCTAACTCCGAAAACCTTCCAAAATTTGTAAAATTTTACGACGTCTTACCACAATATGCAGGCAAATAAAATCTATAAATATAATTCAAAACATTTATGTGCTTTGCCAAAAATTCAATTTTTTGAAAAACTCAAAAATGTTTTATTTCTCTTAGCAGATTTGAGATAGCGTATTTTTCGGTGTTTGTGTAAGTGTGACAATGCTTTAAACAGCAATATTCACAGTATAAGCTATAATTTCCAAGCGGATTTTCATTAAATTATTCTGAATGCCCGACAATTTATAACAAATGGCCACTACTGTAGGAATATTCACGTAAAGGAACTCCGACAAAATTCAACAATTTCGATAATTGAACCAACAGTTTATGCTAACCCAACTACATTTACGTTAACTTCGAAAACCTTCCCACATTTTGAAGATTTTTCCGAATCTTACCACAATACACAGACAATTAGAATTCATAAGAGTAATTCCGAAGTTTTTTTTATGCTACAGTGAGTGTCCTTATTTACAGCGATTCTAATCAAACTCTTAGAGAAAAATGAGTTAGATTTTAGACCGTTCTGTTTGTCTTAGTTGATTTGAGGTAGGGTACTTTCCAGAATGTAAAAGTGACCTTTACTATTGATGCAATCATCAAAATAAGAACTTTAAGTATTACAATACTTCGCTTTAAGTTTTCTACCGGTCGTCACGTAGTTAGTTAAATTGGTAGCAAAATTTAAGTCACGGTGCCCTAGAACTATATGAAATGTATTACTTTTTAAGGATAGGATATGCTTATTAGACTATTTTCAATCTAACTCCGAAAACCTACCAAAATTTGTATAATTTTACGAAGTCTTACCACAATATGCAGGCAAATAAAATCTATAAATATAATTCAAAACTTTTATCTGCTTTGCCAAAAATACAATTTTTTGAAAAATTCAAGAATGTTTTATTTCTCTTAGCAGATTTGAGATAGCGTATTTTTCAAGGGTGTAAAAGTGACAATGCTTTTAACAGCAATATTAACAGTATAAGCTATAACTTCCAAGGGGATTTTCATTAAATTATTCTGAATGCCCGACAATTTATAGCAAATGGCCACTACTGTAGGAATATTTACGTAAAGGAACTCCAACAAAATTAAACAATTTCAATAATTGAACAAACAGTTTATGCTAACCGAACTATATTTACGTTAACTTCGAAAACCTTCCCACATTTTGAAGATTTTTCCGAATCTAACCACAATACACAGACAATTAGAATACACAAGAGCAATTCCGAAGTTTTATGTATGCTACACTGAGTGTTCTTATTTACAGCGATTCTAACCAAACTCTTAGAGAAAAATGAGTTAGATTTTAGACTGTTCTGTTTGTCTTAGTTGATTTGAGGTAGGGCACTTTCCAGAATGTAAAAGGGACCTTTACTATTGATGCAATCATCAAAATAAGAACTTTAAGTATTACAATACTTCGCTTTAAGTTTTCTACCGGTCGTCACGTAGTTAGTTAAATAGGTAGCAAAATTTAAGTCACGGAGCCCTAGAACTATATGAAATGTAGTACTTTTTAAGAATGGGATATGCTTATAAGACTGTATTCAATCTAAATCCGAAAACCTACCAAAATTTGGAAGATTTTACCAAGTCTTACCACAATATGCAGGCAAATAAAATCTATAAATATAATTCAAAACATTTATGTGCTTTGCCAAAAATACAATTTTTTGAAAAATTCAAGAATGTTTTATTTCTCTTAGCAGATTTCAGATAGCGTATTTTTCAAGGGAGTAAAAGTGACAATGCTTTTAACAGCAATATTAACAGTATAAGCTATAACTTCCAACCGGATTTTCATTAAATTATTCTGAATGCCCGACAATTTACAACAAATGGACTCTACTGTAGGAATATTTACGTAAAGGAACTCCAACAAAATTCAACAATTTCGATAATTGAACCAACAGTTTATGCTAACCCAACTATTTTTACGTTAACTTCGAATACCTTCCCACATTTTGAAGATTTTTCCGAATCTTACCACAATACACAGACAATTAGAATTCAAAAGAGTAATTCCGAAGTTTTATGTATGCTACAGTGAGTGTTCTTATTTACAGCGAATCTAACCAAACTCTTAGAGAAAAATGAGTTAGATTTTTGACCGTTATGTCTGTCTTAGTTGATTTGAGGTAGGGCATTTTCCAGAATGCAAAAGTGACCTTTACTACTGATGCAATCATCAAAATAAGAACTTAAAGTATTACAATACTTCGGTTTAAGTTTTCTACCGGTCGTCACGTAGTTAGTGAAATTGGTAGCAAAATTTAAGTCACGGAGCCCTAAAACTATGTAAAATGTAGTACTTTTTAAGGATAGGATATGCTTATTGTAATAATACTCGTAGATCTTTGTTTATGAGGCATTTATATTACTATGCAAAGCTCAACACATTGTGGCTGCGTGTGGCTATCGAGCAGAAAACTAGAATGAATATCAGGAAACAAACGTAACTAAAAATGACTCAATAGAGACATCTAGCGGATATCACTACATCCCGCATTTTCCCTAAGAAAACTGTTTGTTCATACGTATAAAAAATCACAACGTTCACAGAAAAGAAAAATTAGCAACTATGGCAATAGTATATCTGTGAACTACTGGGCAGGATGCAATAAGTTCATTCTTGATATCTGAGTGGCTTTTTGATTGATCTTCCAGACCGGGTTGTCATATGTTGAGGACTTTCTTGTGCAGGAGATTCTTCAATATCAGGTTCATGATGATTTGAAGCTTGATTC
The DNA here is from genome assembly GCA_963675895.2 of Styela plicata. Taxonomy (NCBI): domain Eukaryota; kingdom Metazoa; phylum Chordata; class Ascidiacea; order Stolidobranchia; family Styelidae; genus Styela; species Styela plicata. The sequence goes on from OZ023140.1 coordinate 7,453,090, forward strand.
GAAATATCTTCGTCAGTTGCTGCTTCTTGTTCTATGTTCTTTATTGGATTACTCATTGTAGCATTCGTATTTGTTGTAGTATTTCCAAATTCTCGTAAGTGGACTCTATTTCTGACAAGTTCTCTTCCTGCAGCAGTTTGTACTTTATAACATCGATCACTTTCCCTGGATGTCACTTTTGCAGGAAACCATATTTTCTTTTCTTTATCAAGTACTCTGATCATTTGACCTTGATATAATGGTGGGAGGAGTTTGGTATGGATATCAGCATAACCCTTCTGTTTGTTCAGAGTACTTTCAATATGGTCTTTGTAAACTTCTGGCACAATATCATTAAAATGACTTGGTAAAACAGTCGAGATCGGTCTACCAAACATCAATTCAGCAGGGCTTGGTAGAGTACTATCTATTGGTGTTGCTCGTACATTTAGTAAAGCTAAATTAATGTCACCACCAGACTTCAAACATTTCTTAATGATAGGTTTTATATATTTTATCTGGCGTTCAATAAAACCATTTCCTTGACTATGTCTCGGTGAACTTGTAACATGATTTATTCCCCATTCTGAACAAAATTCGTTATACTTCGATAAATATTGAGGACCCATATCTGAACACACTTCCCTTGGTTTCCCTAGCATGCCGAATATTTCTTTGGTTACTGATATAACAGCTGAAGCAGTCGTTGAGGACATTTGTTTGACAATTGTGTATCGACTAAAATAATCACTTATTATCAAAAAGTCTTTACCTTCAATTTCGAAAAGATCTGTTCCTAACTTTACCCATGGTCTGATTGGTCGTTCATGCATGATCATAGGTTCCCTAGGTTGTTGTGGTTGAAGTTCCTGGCAGTAAACACAACTTTTGCACATCTTTTCAATGTCCTTGTAGATACAGGGCCAGTAGACATTTTCCCTTGCTAAACGTCTCGTCTTTTCGATTCCCTGATGACTTTGGTGTAGTTGTTCCAAAATTCTTTTCCTCAATGGTACCGGAACCAAAACTTGTTTTCCTTTGAAAATAATTCCATTTTCTAGAGCTAATTCATCTCGGTAGTTCCAAAATTCACGTAAATCAGTAGGTAGGGATTTAATATTATCTGGCCATCCCGTGTATATGATTTCTGAAAGTTGACGTAAAATTGGATCACTGGCTGTCATGACACGAATTTCACTTTGTTTCTGGTCTGAAAAATTCATCATGTCAATTTCGATATTGGCATTATCAAGTGAAATGGAATCAACATGGCAGTCCAGTATAAATTCTTTATTTCTTCTCTTGATTCGGTAGTCGCGATAATGTATCGGCTAATATAAGTTCTGAACCTGGACAATATTTGATGTCATAATCATAACCTTGAATTTTCAACAACATCCTCTGCAACCGTGGTGGAGCTGAATGTATCGGTTTCTTGAAAATTGTTTGTAACGGCTTATGATCAGTCACAATCAAGAAATGACGACCATATAGAAAATGGTGAAATCGTTGAACTCCATGAATGACAGCTAAGCATTCCCTTTCTATATTGCTATAGTTTGACTGTGTTTCGGTCAAAGCTTTACTAGCAAATGAAACAGGTCCATTTTTCTGAATTAAAGCTGCTCCCAATCCTTTCATGGATGCATCAACTTCAACAGTGACCGGTAATTTCGGGTCATAATATTGAAGACCGCTACTTGATGAAAAACAAGTTGCTTTATAGATTTGAAAAAACTTTGTGGTGGTCTTCACTCCAATTGAATGGAACATCTTTTTTCAACAGATCCCTGAGAATCCCTGTCTTCTCAGAAAAGTTAGGAAGATGTGAAACTAAATAAGTTGACATTCCCAAAAATCTCTGCAAATCTGACTTGTCTTGGGGTGTTGGCATATTGATTATGTCCTCCACTTTTGCAGGATCAGGGAAAACACCTTTGTCTGTGTATAGACGACCAAAAAAATGAAATTTGATTTGATTTGATAACACACTTTTCAGCATTAAGCACAAGACCTTCATTTCTCGCTATGTGGAGAAATTTGAAAAGACGCTGATCATGCTGTTTTTCATTTTCTCCATAAATAACAATATCATCAGATATACCTACACAACCATCACATTTCTCGATAATATCATCCATACGCCTTTGAAAAACGTCTTGGCTGACTGAAAGGCCAAAAGGAAGGCGTAAAAAGCAGTATCTTGAAAACGGTGTTCTGAAAGTGGTTAAAAGCTGTGATGATTCATTCAACTTTACACTCCAGTATCCTGACTTTGCATCAAGTTTGGAAAAGTATTTTGCTTTAGAAAATGCTGGTGTGATTTCCTCCACAGTGGGTATTTTGTGAGGACAACGCTTAAGAGCTTGGTTAAGTTTCTGAGGATCTAAACACATTCTCAAACTTCCATCTTTCTTGATAGAATATGTCATTGAAGAACACCAATCACTATGTTCAGTGACTTTTCGAATTACACCTAGCTTCTCCATTCTATCCAATTCTGCCTTGATTTTGTCTTTGATATGAATTGAACATCCTCTAGGTGGATCAATGTATGGAATCGCATCTGGTTTCAGGTATAATTTTTCCTCTCCTTTGAAATTTCCTATTCCTTCAAAACAATCAGGAAATAATTTCTTGAGCTCTTCTACTGATTTGATATCAGTATTCATCAATTTGTCATTGCTTGAATCATGCTTGATCAGGCTCGGAGTATGTTCTCTCATTGCTTGAGGATCTTGCTTGGTGCAAGTTTGTGTAGAATCTATATTCAGTGTGATCAAATCTAGAAGTTTGCAGGTAGGTAATCCTAACACAGCAGGACCAGGTACATCTACAACATAAAATTTTTGTCGTTTAAGCACAGTATCGCTTCTTTTGCGTAGATATAAATTGAGTGATCCAAGACATTTTATCGTTTTGCCAGAATATCCTGTTAACTTGACATGTGCTTCAGGATTCACTATGCCTGATATTCGACGTCGTCCGAACATTTGTCTGAAAGTACGAACAGGTAGTGTATTGCCTCCAGCTCCTGTGTCTATTTTTACAGAAAGCTGACCTCGTACAAGTGGATTTTGATGCATCATGAGCACTTCTGTAAATGCTTCATTTTTGGTGCATGTAGAAAATGATAAATCACTCACTTTGAATAACATCAAATTTTGGTTGATATGCAGATTCACTTCTTATTTCATCACTGAGGTGCATTTCATCTTGGTTTGTAGATGAACGTTGATAATTTCTTCTGTTCTTCGATTTGAATTTCGATGTTCGAAACTTGTTGGCATCGCTAGATCTACGAGATTTTCGACATAACTTTTTCCAGTGGCCTTTGCTGCCGCATGAATGGCATTTGTCATTGTAGGCAGGACATTGTCTCGGTGGATGATTTAGACCACAATTTTGGCATGTTTTCCTAGCTTTGAACATGTCGATATTTGTATTGCTGGAAGTAGTACCCATCCTCAAAAGCGAGGTTTGTGACGACTGAATTGCTTCGTATTGCTGACCTTTTTCAAGAACTTCTTGTATAGGATGTCCTTTTGGTTTTGACAGCAGTTCCTTTCTAAAATCGTCAAACGGTGTAGATGCAATTATACTTCCAATGAGTTGTTCGTTTAGCTCTTCATCGGTAAACTCACATCGAGATGCCTTTTCGCGTAGTCTTGAAATGAAACTAGTTATTGCCTCATCTGGTTTCTGGCGTAATTGGCTATATTCCAATCGATGGACACGAAAGTTGATTTTGACAGAAACATCAATCTGACTTTCAAATAATTTCCATATTTCAACCGGATTCTTGCATTGATTTTCATTTAATCCTGAATTCAAAATTCTTCGAATTCCTTCATCACCAACAGCAATTTTGATTTTAGTTGCCATTTTAGTATTATCAGTCACTTCATGGTCCTCCAGAAATAATTCCATCCTGGCACGGAAAGCTTTAAATGAGTCGGCAAGTGGCTCGTGTTTCCAATCCATCATAGGCATTTTTGACGCCATCTTGGTCAAATATCAGATGAATAGAAGCTGACTGAAAGTTCAAAATTCGCAGAAATGTCAGTGTCGACAATGTGAAATATGTGCTGGTAGACTAAACTATTCGGTACCTTTTACTCTTCTGGTCAATTTGGTAAGTAGTCTACTCACGTTAGGTAGTCAAATTTCTGTCCAACTTTATCTTTGAATATATTTCACCGACTGCCACCATGTAATAATACTCGTAGATCTTTGTTTATGAGGCATTTATATTACTATGCAAAGCTCAACACATTGTGGCTGCGTGTGGCTATCGAGCAGAAAACTAGAATGAATATCAAGAAACAAACGTAACTAAAAATGACTCAATAGAGACATCTAGCGGATATCACTACACTTATTAGACTATTTTCAATCTAACTCCGAAAACTTACCAAAATTTGTAAAATTTTACGAAGTCGTACCACAATATGCAGGCAAATAAAATCTATAAATATAATTCAAAACATTTATGTGCTTTGCCAAAAATACAATTTTTTGAAAAATTCAAGTATGTTTTATTTCTCTTAGCAGATTTGAGATAGCGTATTTTTCAAGGGTGTAAACGTGACAATGCTTTTAACAGCAATATTAACAGTATGAGCTATAACTTCCAAGCGGATTTTCATTAAATTATTCTGAATGCCCGACAATTTATAACAAATGGCCACTACTGTAGGAATATTTACGTAAAGGAACTCCAACAAAATTCAACAATTTCAATAATTGAACCAACAGTTTATGCTAACCGAACTATATTTACGTTAACTTCGAAAACCTTCCCACATTTTGAAGATTTTTCCTAATCTAAACACAATACACAGACACTTAGAATACACAAGAGCAATTCCGAAGTTTTATGTATGCTACACTGAGTGTTCTTATTTACAGCGATTCTAACCAAACTCTTAGAGAAAAATGAGTTAGATTTTAGACTGTTCTGTTTGTCTTAGTTGATTTGAGGTAGGGCACTTTCCAGAATGTAAAAGGGACCTTTACTATTGATGCAATCATCAAAAGCAGAACTTTAAGTATTACAATACTTCGCTTTAAGTTTTCTACCGGTCGTCACGTAGTTAGTTAAATAGGTAGCAAAATTTAAGTCACGGAGCCCTAGAACTATATGAAATGTAGTACTTTTTAAGGATAGGATATGCTTATTAGACTATTTCAATCTAACTCCGAAAACATACCAAAATTTGTAAAATTTTATCAAGTCTTACCACAGTATGCAGGCAAATAAAATCTATATATATAATTCAAAACATTTATGTGCTTTGCCAAAAATGCAATTTTTTGAAAAATTCAAAAATGTTTTATTTCTCTTAGCAGATTTGAGATAGCGTATTTTTCAAGGGTGTAAAAGTGACAATGCTTTTAACAGCAATATTAACAGTATAAGCTATAACTTCCAACCGGATTTTCATTAAATTATTCTGAATGCCCGACAATTTACAACAAATGGACACTACTGTAGGAATATTTACGTAAAGGAACTCCAACAAAATTCAACAATTTCGATAATTGAACCAACAGTTTATGCTAACCCAACTATTTTTACGTTAACTTCGAATACCTTCCCACATTTTGAAGATTTTTCCGAATCTTACCACAATACACAGACAATTAGAATTCAAAAGAGTAATTCCGAAGTTTTATGTATGCTACAGTGAGTGTTCTTATTTACAGCGAATCTAACCAAACTCTTAGAGAAAAATGAGTTAGATTTTTGACCGTTATGTCTGTCTTAGTTGATTTGAGGTAGGGCATTTTCCAGAATGCAAAAGTGACCTTTACTACTGATGCAATCATCAAAATAAGAACTTAAAGTATTACAATACTTCGGTTTAAGTTTTCTACCGGTCGTCACGTAGTTAGTGAAATTGGTAGCAAAATTTAAGTCACGGAGCCCTAGAACTATGTGAAATGTAGTACTTTTTAAGGATAGGATATGCTTATTGTAATAATACTCGTAGATCTTTGTTTATGAGGCATTTATATTACTATGCAAAGCTCAACACATTGTGGCTGCGTGTGGCTATCGAGCAGAAAACTAGAATGAATATCAAGAAACAAACGTAACTAAAAATGACTCAATAGAGACATCTAGCGGATATCACTACATCCCGCATTTTCCCTAAGAAAACTGTTTGTTCATACGTATAAAAAATCACAACGTTCACAGAAAAGAAAAATTAGCAACTATGGCAATAGTATATCTGTGAACTACTGCGAAGGATGCAATAAGTTCATTCTTGATATCTGAGTGGCTTTTTGATTGATCTTCCAGACCGGGTTGTCATATGTTGAGGACTTTCTTGTGCAGGAGATTCTTCAATATCAGGTTCATGATGATTTGAAGCTTGATTCGAAATATCTTCGTCAGTTGCTGCTTCTTGTTCTATGTTCTTTATTGGATTACTCATTGTAGCATTCGTATTTGTTGTAGTATTTCCAAATTCTCGTAAGTGGACTCTATTTCTGACAAGTTCTCTTCCTGCAGCAGTTTGTACTTTATAACATCGATCACTTTCCCTGGATGTCACTTTTGCAGGAAACCATATTTTCTTTTCTTTATCAAGTACTCTGATCATTTGACCTTGATATAATGGTGGGAGGAGTTTGGTATGGATATCAGCATAACCCTTTTGTTTGTTCAGAGTACTTTCAATATGGTCTTTGTAAACTTCTGGCACAATATCATTAAAATGACTTGGTAAAACAGTCGAGATCGGTCTACCAAACATCAATTCAGCAGGGCTTGGTAGAGTACTATCTATTGGTGTTGCTCGTACATTTAGTAAAGCTAAATTAATGTCACCACCAGACTTCAAACATTTCTTAATGATAGGTTTTTATATATTTTATCTGGCGTTCAATAAAACCATTTCCTTGACTATGTCTCGGTGAACTTGTAACATGATTTATTCCCCATTCTGAACAAAATTCGTTATACTTCGATAAATATTGAGGACCCATATCTGAACACACTTCCCTTGGTTTCCCTAGCATGCCGAATATTTCTTTGGTTACTGATATAACAGCTGAAGCAGTCGTTGAGGACATTTGTTTGACAATTGTGTATCGACTAAAATAATCACTTATTATCAAAAAGTCTTTACCTTCAATTTCGAAAAGATCTGTTCCTAACTTTACCCATGGTCTGATTGGTCGTTCATGCATGATCATAGGTTCCCTAGGTTGTTGTGGTTGAAGTTCCTGGCAGTAAACACAACTTTTGCACATCTTTTCAATGTCCTTGTAGATACAGGGCCAGTAGACATTTTCCCTTGCTAAAACGTCTCGTCTTTTCGATTCCCTGATGACTTTGGTGTAGTTGTTCCAAAATTCTTTTCCTCAATGGTACCGGAACCAAAACTTGTTTTCCTTTGAAAATAATTCCATTTTCTAGAGCTAATTCATCTCGGTAGTTCCAAAATTCACGTAAATCAGTAGGTAGGGATTTAATATTATCTGGCCATCCCGTGTATATGATTTCTGAAAGTTGACGTAAAATTGGTCATCACTGGCTGTCATGACACGAATTTTCACTTTGTTTCTGGTCTGAAAAATTCATCATGTCAATTTCGATATTGGCATTATCAAGTGAAAATGGAATCAACATGGCAGTCCAGTACAAATTCTTTATTCTTCTCTTGATTCGGTAGTCGCGATAATGTATCGGCTAATATAAGTTCTGAACCTGGACAATATTTGATGTCATAATCATAACCTTGAATTTTCAACAACATCCTCTGCAACCGTGGTGGAGCTGAATGTATCGGTTTCTTGAAAATTGTTTGTAACGGCTTATGATCAGTCACAATCAAGAAATGACGACCATATAGAAAATGGTGAAATCGTTGAACTCCATGAATGACAGCTAAGCATTCCCTTTCTATATTGCTATAGTTTGACTGTGTTTCGGTCAAAGCTTTACTAGCAAATGAAACAGGTCCATTTTTCTGAATTAAAGCTGCTCCCAATCCTTTCATGGATGCATCAACTTCAACAGTGACCGGTAATTTCGGGTCATAATATTGAAGACCGCTACTTGATGAAACAAGTTGCTTTATAGATTTGAAAACTTTGTGGTGGTCTTCACTCCAATTGAATGGAACATCTTTTTTCAACAGATCCCTGAGAATCCCTGTCTTCTCAGAAAAGTTAGGAAGATGTGAAACTAAATAAGTTGACATTCCCAAAAATCTCTGCAAATCTGACTTGTCTTGGGGTGTTGGCATATTGATTATGTCCTCCACTTTTGCAGGATCAGGGAAAACACCTTTGTCTGTGTATAGACGACCAAAAAATGAAATTTGATTTGATTTGATAACACACTTTTCAGCATTAAGCACAAGACCTTCATTTCTCGCTATGTGGAGAAATTTGAAAAGACGCTGATCATGCTGTTTTTCATTTTCTCCATAAATAACAATATCATCAGATATACCTACACAACCATCACATTTCTCGATAATATCATCCATACGCCTTTGAAAAACGTCTTGGCTGACTGAAAGGCCAAAAGGAAGGCGTAAAAAAGCAGTATCTTGAAAACGGTGTTCTGAAAGTGGTTAAAAGCTGTGATGATTCATTCAACTTTACACTCCAGTATCCTGACTTTGCATCAAGTTTGGAAAAGTATTTTGCTTTAGAAAATGCTGGTGTGATTTCCTCCACAGTGGGTATTTTGTGAGGACAACGCTTAAGAGCTTGGTTAAGTTTCTGAGGATCTAAACACATTCTCAAACTTCCATCTTTCTTGATAGAATATGTCATTGAAGAACACCAATCACTATGTTCAGTGACTTTTCGAATTACACCTAGCTTCTCCATTCTATCCAATTCTGCCTTGATTTTGTCTTTGATATGAATTGAACATCCTCTAGGTGGATCAATGTATGGAATCGCATCTGGTTTCAGGTATAATTTTTCCTCTCCTTTGAAATTTCCTATTCCTTCAAAACAATCAGGAAATAATTTCTTGAGCTCTTCTACTGATTTGATATCAGTATTCATCAATTTGTCATTGCTTGAATCATGCTTGATCAGGCTCGGAGTATGTTCTCTCATTGCTTGAGGATCTTGCTTGGTGCAAGTTTGTGTAGAAATCTATATTTCAGTGTGATCAAATCTAGAAGTTTGCAGGTAGGTAATCCTAACACAGCAGGACCAGGTACATCTACAACATAAAATTTTTGTCGTTTAAGCACAGTATCGCTTCTTTTGCGTAGATATAAATTGAGTGATCCAAGACATTTTATCGTTTTTTGCCAGAATATCCTGTTAACTTGACATGTGCTTCAGGATTCACTATGCCTGATATTCGACGTCGTCCGAACATTTGTCTGAAAGTACGAACAGGTAGTGTATTGCCTCCAGCTCCTGTGTCTATTTTTACAGAAAGCTGACCTCGTACAAGTGGATTTTGATGCATCATGAGCACTTCTGTAAATGCTTCATTTTTGGTGCATGTAGAAAAATGATAAATCACTCACTTGAATAACATCAAATTTTGGTTGATATGCAGATTCACTTCTTATTTCATCACTGAGGTGCATTTCATCTTGGTTTGTAGATGAACGTTGATAATTTCTTCTGTTCTTCGATTTGAATTTCGATGTTCGAAACTTGTTGGCATCGCTAGATCTACGAGATTTTCGACATAACTTTTTCCAGTGGCCTTTGCTGCCGCATGAATGGCATTTGTCATTGTAGGCAGGACATTGTCTCGGTGGATGATTTAGACCACAATTTTGGCATGTTTTCCTAGCTTTGAACATGTCGATATTTGTATTGCTGGAAGTAGTACCCATCCTCAAAAGCGAGGTTTGTGACGACTGAATTGCTTCGTATTGCTGACCTTTTTCAAGAACTTCTTGTATAGGATGTCCTTTTGGTTTTGACAGCAGTTCCTTTCTAAAATCGTCAAACGGTGTAGATGCAATTATACTTCCAACGAGTTGTTCGTTTAGCTCTTCATCGGTAAACTCACATCGAGATGCCTTTTCGCGTAGTCTTGAAATGAAACTAGTTATTGCCTCATCTGGTTTCTGGCGTAATTGGCTATATTCCAATCGATGGACACGAAAGTTGATTTTGACAGAAACATCAATCTGACTTTCAAATAATTTCCATATTTCAACCGGATTCTTGCATTGATTTTCATTTAATCCTGAATTCAAAATTCTTCGAATTCCTTCATCACCAACAGCAATTTTGATTTTAGTTGCCATTTTTGTATTATCAGTCACTTCATGGTCCTCCAGAAATAATTCCATCCTGGCACGGAAAGCTTTAAATGCGTCGGCAAGTGGCTCGTGTTTCCAATCCATCATAGGCATTTTTGACGCCATCTTGGTCAAATATCAGATGAATAGAAGCTGACTGAAAGTTCAAAATTCGCAGAAATGTCAGTGTCGACAATGTGAAATATGTGCTGGTAGACTAAACTATTCGGTACCTTTTACTCTTCTGGTCAATTTGGTAAGTAGTCTACTCACGTTAGGTAGTCAAATTTCTGTCCAACTTTATCTTTGAATATATTTCACCGACTGCCACCATGTAATAATACTCGTAGGTCTTTGTTTATGAGGCATTTATATTACTATGCAAAGCTCAACACATTGTGGCTGCGTGTGGCTATCGAGCAGAAAACTAGAATGAATATCAAGAAACAAACGTAACTAAAAATGACTCAATAGAGACATCTAGCGGATATCACTACACTTATTAGACTATTTTCAATCTAACTCCGAAAACTTACCAAAATTTGTAAAATTTTACGAAGTCGTACCCACAATATGCAGGCAAATAAAATCTATAAATATAATTCAAAACATTTATGTGCTTTGCCAAAAATACAATTTTTTTGAAAAATTCAAGTATGTTTTATATTTCTCTTAGCAGATTTGAGATAGCGTATTTTTCAAGGGTGTAAACGTGACAATGCTTTTAACAGCAATATTAACAGTATGAGCTATAACTTCCAAGCGGATTTTCATTAAATTATTCTGAATGCCCGACAATTTATAACAAATGGCCACTACTGTAGGAATATTTACGTAAAGGAACTCCAACAAAATTAAACAATTTCAATAATTGAACCAACAGTTTACGCTAACCCAACTATATTTACGTTAACTTCGAAAACCTTCCCACATTTTGAAGATTTTTCCTAATCTAAACACAATACACAGACACTTAGAATACACAAGAGCAATTCCGAAGTTTTATGTATGCTACACTGAGTGTTCTTATTTACAGCGATTCTAACCAAACTCTTAGAGAAAAATGAGTTAGATTTTAGACTGTTCTGTTTGTCTTAGTTGATTTGAGGTAGGGCACTTTCCAGATTGTAAAAGGGACCTTTACTATTGATGCAATCATCAAAAGCAGAACTTTAAGTATTACAATACTTCGCTTTAAGTTTTCTACAGGTCGTCACGTAGTTAGTTAAATAGGTAGCAAAATTTAAGTCACGGAGCCCTAGAACTATATGAAATGTAGTACTTTTTAAGGATAGGATATGCTTATTAGACTATTTTCAATCTAACTCCGAAAACATACCAAAATTTGTAAAATTTTATCAAGTCTTACCACAGTATGCAGGCAAATAAAATCTATATATATAATTCAAAACATTTATGTGCTTTGCCAAAAATGCAATTTTTTGAAAAATTCAAAAATGTTTTATTTCTCTTAGCAGATTTGAGATAGCGTATTTTTCAAGGGTGTAAAAGTGACAATGCTTTTAACAGCAATATTAACAGTATAAGCTATAACTTCCAACCGGATTTTCATTAAATTATTCTGAATGCCCGACAATTTACAACAAATGGACACTACTGTAGGAATATTTACGTAAAGGAACTCCAACAAAATTCAACAATTTCGATAATTGAACCAACAGTTTATGCTAACCCAACTATTTTTACGTAAACTTCGAAAACCTTCCCACATTTTGAAGATTTTTCCGAATCTTACTACAATACACAGACAATTAGAATTCAAAAGAGTAATTCCGAAGTTTTATGTATGCTACAGTGAGTGTTCTTATTTACAGCGATTCTAACCAAACTCTTAGAGAAAAATGAATTAGATTTTAGACCGTTATGTCTGTCTTAGTTGATTTGAGGTAGGGCACTTTCCAGAATGTAAAAGTGACCTTTACTATTGATGCAATCATCAAAATAAGAACTTAAAGTATTACAATACTTCGCTTTAAGTTTTCTACCGGTCGTCACGTAGTTAGTTAAATTGGTAGCAAAATTTAAGTCACGGAGCCCTAGAACTATGTGAAATGTAGTACTTTTTAAGGATAGGATATGCTTATTTGACTATTTTCAATCTAACTCCGAAAACCTACCAAAATTTGTTAAATTTTACGAAGTCTTACCACAATATGCAGGCAAATAAAATCTATAAATATAATTCAAAACATTTATGTGCTTTGCCAAAAATACAATTTTTTGAAAAATTCAAGAATGTTTTATTTCTCTTAGCAGATTTGAGATGGTGTAAAAGTGACAATGCTTTTAACAGCAATATTAACAGTATAAGTTATAATTTCCAAGCGGATTTTCATTAAATTATTCTGAATGCCCGACAATTTATAACAAATGGCCACTACTGTAGGAATATTCACTTAAAGGAACTCCAATAAAATTCAACAATTTCGATAATTGAACCAACAGTTTATGCTAACCCAACTATATTTACGTTAACTTCGGAAAAACCTTTTTCCGAATCTAACCACAATACACCGACAATTAGAATTCACAAGAGCAATTCCGAAGTTTTATGTATGCTACAGTGAGTGTTCTTATTTACAGCGATTCTAAGCAAACTCTTAGAGAAAAATGAGTTAAGATTTTAGACCGTTCTGTTTGTCTTAGTTGATTTGAGGTAGGGTACTTTCCAGAATGTAAAAGTGACCTTTACTATTGATGCAATCATCAAAATAAGAACTTTAAGTATTACAATACTTCGCTTTAAGTTTTCTACCGGTCGTCACGTAGTTAGTTAAATTGGTAGCAAAATTTAAGTCACGGAGCCCTAGAACAATATGAAATGTAGTACTTTTTAAGGATAGGATATGCTTATTAGACTATTTTCAATCTAACTCCGAAAACATACCAAAATTTGTAAAATTTTACCAAGTCTTACTACAATATGCAGGCAAATAAAATCTATATATATAATTCAAAACATTTATGTGCTTTGCCAAAAATACAATTTTTTGAAAAATTCAAAAATGTTTTATTTCTCTTAGCAGATTTGAGATAGCGTATTTTTCAAGGGTGTAAAAGTGACAATGCTTTTAACAGCAATATTAACAGTATAAGCTATAATATCCAAGCGGATTTTCATTAAATTATTCTGAATGCCCGACAATTTATAACAAATGGCCACTACTGTAGGAATATTTACGTAAAGGAACTCCAACAAAATTCAACAATTTCGATAATTGAACCAACAGTTTATGCTAACCCAACTATTTTTACGTAAACTTCGAAAACCTTCCCACATTTTGAAGATTTTTCCGAATCTTACTACAATACACAGACAATTAGAATTCAAAAGAGTAATTCCGAAGTTTTATGTAGGCTACAGTGAGTGTTCTTATTTACAGCGATTCTAACCAAACTCTTAGAGAAAAATGAATTAGATTTTTGACTGTTATGTCTGTCTTAGTTGATTTGAGGTAGGGCATTTCCAGAATGTAAAAGTGACCTTTACTATTGATGCCATCATCAAAATAAGAACTTAAAGTATTACAATACTTCGCTTTAAGTTTTCTACCGGTCGTCACGTAGTTAGTTAAATTGGTAGCAAAATTTAAGTCACGGAGCCCTAGAACTATGTGAAATGTAGTACTTTTTTAGGATAGGATATGCTTATTTGACTATTTTCAATCTAACTCCGAAAACCTACCAAAATTTGTTAAATTTTACGAAGTCTTACCACAATATGCAGGCAAATAAAATCTATAAATATAATTCAAAACTTTTATCTGCTTTGCCAAAAATACAATTTTTTGAAAAATTCAAGAATGTTTTATTTCTCTTAGCAGATTTGAGATAGCGTATTTTTCAAGGGTGTAAAAGTGACAATGCTTTTAACAGCAATATTAACAGTATAAGCTATAACTTCCAAGCGGATTTTCATTAAATTATTCTGAATGCCCGACAATTTATAACAAATGGCCACTACTGTAGGAATATTTACGTAAAGGAACTCCAACAAAATTCAACAATTTCGATAATTGAACCAACAGTTTATGCTAACCCAACTATTTTTACGTTAACTTCGAAAACCTTCCCACATTTTGAAGATTTTTCCGAATCTTACCACAATACACAGACAATTAGAATTCAAAAGAGTAATTCCGAAGTTTTATGTATGCTACAGTGAGTGTTCTTATTTACAGCGATTCTAACCAAACTCTTAGAGAAAAATGAGTTAGATTTTAGACCGTTCTGTTTGTCTTAGTTGATTTGAGGTAGGGTACTTTCCAGAATGTAAAAGTGACCTTTACTATTGATGCAATCATCAAAATAAGAACTTTAAGTATTACAATACTTCGCTTTAAGTTTTCTACCGGTCGTCACGTAGTTAGTTAAATTGGTAGCAAAATTTAAGTCACGGAGCCCTAGAACTATATGAAATGTAGTACTTTTTAAGGATAGGATATGCTTATTAGACTATTTTCAATCTAACTCCGAAAACCTACCAAAATTTGTAAAATTTTACGAAGTCTTACCACAATATGCAGGCAAATAAAATCTATAAATATAATTCAAAACATTTATGTGCTTTGCCAAAAATACAATTTTTTGAAAAAAAATCAAGAATGTTTTATTTCTCTTAGCAGATTTGAGATAGCGTATTTTTCAAGGGTGTAAAAGTGACAATGCTTTTAACAGCAATATTAACAGTATAAGCTATAACTTCCAAGCGGATTTTCATTAAATTATTCTGAATGCCCGACAATTTATAACAAATGGCCACTACTGTAGGAATATTTACGTAAAGGAACTCCAATAAAATTCAACAATTTCGATAATTGAACCAACAGTTTATGCTAACCCAACTATATTTACGTTAACTTCGAAAACCTTCCCACATTTTGAAGATTTTTCCGAATCTAACCACAATACACAGACAATTAGAATTCACAAGAGCAATTCCGAAGTTTTATGTATGCTACAGTGAGTGTTCTTATTTACAGCGATTCTAACCAAACTCTTAGAGAAAAATGAGTTAGATTTTAGACCGTTCTGTTTGTCTTAGTTGATTTGAGGTAGGGTACTTTCCAGAATGTAAAAGTGACCTTTACTATTGATGCAATCATCAAAATAAGAACTTTAAGTATTACAATACTTCGCTTTAAGTTTTCTACCGGTCGTCACGTAGTTAGTTAAATTGGTAGCAAAATTTAAGTCACGGAGCCCTAGAACTATGTGAAATGTAGTACTTTTTAAGGATAGGATATGCTTATTTGACTATTTTCAATCTAACTCCGAAAACCTACCAAAATTTGTTAAATTTTACGAAGTCTTACCACAATATGCAGGCAAATAAAATCTATAAATATAATTCAAAACATTTATGTGCTTTGCCAAAAATACAATTTTTTGAAAAATTCAAGAATGTTTTATTTCTCTTAGCAGATTTGAGATAGCGTATTTTTCAGGGGTGTAAAAGTGACAATGCTTTTAACAGCAATATTAACAGTATAAGCTATAATTTCCAAGCGGATTTTCATTAAATTATTCTGAATGCCCGACAATTTATAACAAATGGCCACTACTGTAGGAATATTCACTTAAAGGAACTCCAATAAAATTCAACAATTTCGATAATTGAACCAACAGTTTATGCTAACCCAACTATATTTACGTTAACTTCGAAAACCTTCCCACATTTTGAAGATTTTTCCGAATCTAACCACAATACACCGACAATTAGAATTCACAAGAGCAATTCCGAAGTTTTATGTATGCTACTGTGAGTGTTCTTATTTACAGCGATTCTAACCAAACTCTTAGAGAAAAATGAGTTAGATTTTAGACCGTTCTGTTTGTCTAAGTTGATTTGAGGTAGGGCACTATCCACAATGTAAAAGTGACCTTTACTATTGATGCAATCATCAAAATAAGAACTTTAAATATTACAATACTTCGCTTTAAGTTTTCTACCGGTCGTCACGTAGTTAGTTAAATTGGTAGCAAAATTTAAGTCACGGAGCCCTAGAACTATGTGAAATGTAGTACTTTTGAAGGATAGGATAGGCTTATTAGACTATTTTTAATCTAACTCCGAAAACCTACCAAAATTTGTAAAATTTTACGACGTCTCACCACAATATGAAGGCAAATAAAATCTATAAATATAATTCAAAACATTTATGTGCTTTGCCAAAAATACAATTTTTTGAAAAACTCAAAAATGTTTAATTTTCTTAGCAGATTTGAGATAGCGTATTTTTCAAGGTGTGTAAAAGTGACAATGCTTTTAACAGCAATATTAACAGTATAAGCTATAATATCCAAGCGGATTTTCATTAAATTATTCTGAATGCCCGACAATTTATAACAAATGGCCACTACTGTAGGAATATTCACTTAAAGGAACTCCAATAAAATTCAACAATTTCGATAATTGAACCAACAGTTTATGCTAACCCAACTATATTTACGTTAACTTCGAAAACCTTCCCACATTTTGAAGATTTTTCCGAATCTAACCACAATACACCGACAATTAGAATGCACAAGAGCAATTCCGAAGTTTTTTTTATGCTACAGTGAGTGTCCTTATTTACAGCGATTCTAATCAAACTCTTAGAGAAAAATGAGTTAGATTTTAGACCGTTCTGTTTGTCTTAGTTGATTTGAGGTAGGGTACTTTCCAGAATGTAAAAGTGACCTTTACTATTGATGCAATCATCAAAATAAGAACTTTAAGTATTACAATACTTCGCTTTAAGTTTTCTACCGGTCGTCACGTAGTTAGTTAAATTGGTAGCAAAATTTAAGTCACGGAGCCCTAGAACTATGTGAAATGTAGTACTTTTTTAAGATAGGATATGCTTATTTGACTATTTTCAATCTAACTCCGAAAACCTACCAAAATTTGTTAAATTTTACGAAGTCTTACCACAATATGCAGGCAAATAAAATCTATAAATATAATTCAAAACATTTATGTGCTTTGCCAAAAATACAATTTTTTGAAAAATTCAAGAATGTTTTATTTCTCTTAGCAGATTTGAGATAGCGTATTTTTCAGGGGTGTAAAAGTGACAATGCTTTTAACAGCAATATTAACAGTATAAGCTATAATATCCAAGCGGATTTTCAATAAATTATTCTGAATGCCCGACAATTTATAACAAATGGCCACTATTGTAGGAATATTCACTTAAAGGAACTCCAATAAAATTCAACAATTTCGATAATTGAACCAACAGTTTATGCTAACCCAACTATATTTACGTTAACTTCGGAAGATTTTTCCGAATCTAACCACAATACACCGACAATTAGAATGCACAAGAGCAATTCCGAAGTTTTTTTTATGCTACAGTGAGTGTCCTTATTTACAGCGATTCTAATCAAACTCTTAGAGAAAAATGAGTTAGATTTTAGACCGTTCTGTTTGTCTTAGTTGATTTGAGGTAGGGTACTTTCCAGAATGTAAAAGTGACATTTACTATTGATGCGATCATCAAAATAATAACTTTAAGTATTACAATACTTCGCTTTAAGTTTTCTACCGGTCGTCACGTAGTTAGTGAAATTGGTAGCAAAATTTAAGTCACGGTGCCCGAGAACTATATGAAATGTATAACTTTTTAAGGATAGGATATGCTTATTAGACTATTTTCAATCTAACTCCGAAAACCTACCAAAATTTGTATAATTTTACGAAGTCTTACCACAATATGCAGGCAAATAAAATCTATAAATATAATTCAAAACTTTTATCTGCTTTGCCAAAAATACAATTTTTTGAAAAATTCAAGAATGTTTTATTTCTCTTAGCAGATTTGAGATAGCGTATTTTTCAGGGGTGTAAAAGTGACAATGCTTTTAACAGCAATATTAACAGTATAAGCTATAATTTCCAAGCGGATTTTCATTAAATTATTCTGAATGCCCGACAATTTATAACAAATGGCCACTACTGTAGGAATATTTACGTAAAGGAACTCCAACAAAATTCAACAATTTCGATAATTGAACCAACAGTTTATGCTAACCCAACTATATTTACGTTAACTTCGAAAACCTTCCCACATTTTGAAGATTTTTCCGAATCTAACCACAATACACAGACAATTAGAATTCACAAGAGTAATTCCGATGTTTTATGTATGCTACAGTGAGAGTTCTTATTTACAGCGATTCTAACCAAACTCTTAGAGAAAAATGAGTTAGATTTTAGACCGTTCTGTTTGTCTTAGTTGATTTGAGGTAGGGCACTTTCCAGAATGTAAAAGTGACCTTTACTATTGATGCAATCATCAAAATAAGAACTTTAAGTATTACAATACTTCGCTTTAAGTTTTCTACCGGTCGTCACGTAGTTAGTTAAATTGGTAGCAAAATTTAAGTCACGGAGCCCTAGAACAATATGAAATGTAGTACTTTTTAAGGATAGGATATGCTTATTAGACTATTTTCAATCTAACTCCGAAAACCTACCAAAATTTGTAAAATTTTACGAAGTCTTACCACAATATGCAGGCAAATAAAATCTATAAATATAATTCAAAACATTTATGTGCTTTGCCAAAAATACAATTTTTTGAAAAATTCAAGAATGTTTTATTTCTCTTAGCAGATTTGAGATAGCGTATTTTTCAAGGGTGTAAAAGTGACAATGCTTTTAACAGCAATATTAACAGTATAATAAGCTATAACTTCCAAGCGGATTTTCATTAAATTATTCTGAATGCCCGACAATTTATAACAAATGGCCACTACTGTAGGAATATTTACGTAAAGGAACTCCAATAAAATTCAACAATTTCGATAATTGAACCAACAGTTTATGCTAACCCAACTATATTTACGTTAACTTCGGAAGATTTTTCCGAATCTAACCACAATACACCGACAATTAGAATTCACAAGAGCAATTCCGAAGTTTTATGTATGCTACAGTGAGTGTTCTTATTTACAGCGATTCTAACCAAACTCTTAGAGAAAAATGAGTTAGATTTTAGACCGTTCTGTTTGTCTTAGTTGATTTGAGGTAGGGTACTTTCCAGAATGTAAAAGTGACCTTTACTATTGATGCAATCATCAAAATAAGAACTTTAAGTATTACAATACTTCGCTTTAAGTTTTCTACCGGTCGTCACGTAGTTAGTTAAATTGGTAGCAAAATTTAAGTCACGGAGCCCTAGAACAATATGAAATGTAGTACTTTTTAAGGATAGGATATGCTTATTAGACTATTTTCAATCTAACTCCGAAAACCTACCAAAATTTGTAGAATTTTACGAAGTCTTACCACAATATGCAGGCAAATAAAATCTATAAATATAATTCAAAACTTTTATCTGCTTTGCAAAAAATACAATTTTTTGAAAAATTCAAGAATGTTTTATTTCTCTTAGCAGATTTGAGATAGCGTATTTTTCAAGGGTGTAAAAGTGACAATGCTTTTAACAGCAATATTAACAGTATAAGCTATAACTTCCAAGCGGATTTTCATTAAATTATTCTGAATGCCCGACAATTTATAACAAATGGCCACTACTGTAGGAATATTCACGTAAAGGAACTCCAATAAAATTCAACAATTTCGATAATTGAACCAACAGTTTATGCTAACCCAACTATATTTACGTTACGTTAACTTCGGAAGATTTTTCCTAATCTACCCACAATACACAGACAATTAGAATTCACAAGAGCAATTCCGAAGTTTTATGTATGCTACAGTGAGTGTTCTTATTTACAGCGATTCTAAGCAAACTCTTAGAGAAAAATGAGTTAGATTTTAGACCGCTCTGTTTGTCTTAGTTGATTTAAGGTAGGGTACTTTTCAGAATGTAAAAGTGACCTATACTATTGATGCAATCATCAAAATAAGATCTTTAAGTATTACAATACTTCGCTTTCAGTTTTCTACCGGTCGTCACGTAGTTAGTTAAATTGGTAGCAAAATTTAGGTCACGGAGCCCTAGAACAATATGAAATGTAGTACTTTTCAAGGATAGGATATGCTTATTAGACTATTTTCAATCTAACTCCGAAAACCTACCAAAATTTGTAGAATTTTACGAAGTCTTACCACAATATGCAGGCAAATAAAATCTATAAATATAATTCAAAACATTTATGTGCTTTGTCAAAAATACAATTTTTTGAAAAATTCAAGAATGTTTTATTTCTCTTAGCAGATTTGAGATAGCGTATTTTTCAAGGTTTGTGTAAAGTGACAATGCTTTTAACAGCAATATTCACAGTATAAGCTATAACTTCCAAGCGGATTTTCATTAAATTATTCTGAATGCCCGATAATTTATAACAAATGGCCACTACTGTAGGAATATTCACGTAAAGGAACTCCGACAAAATTCAACAATTTCGATAATTGAACCAACAGTTTATGCTAACCCAACTACATTTACGTTAACTTCGAAAACCTTCCCACATTTTGAAGATTTTTCCGAATCTTACCACAATACTCAGACAATTAGAATTCATAAGAGTAATTCCGAAGTTTTTTTTATGCTACAGTGAGTGTCCTTATTTACAGCGATTCTAATCAAACTCTTAGAGAAAAATGAGTTAGATTTTAGACCGTTCTGTTTGTCTTAGTTGATTTGAGGTAGGGTACTTTCCAGAATGTAAAAGTGACCTTTACTATTGATGCAATCATCAAAATAATAACTTTAAGTATTACAATACTTCGCTTTAAGTTTTCTACCGGTCGTCACGTAGTTAGTTAAATTGGTAGCAAAATTTAAGTCACGGAGCCCTAGAACTATATGAAATGTAGTACTTTTTAAGGATAGGATATGCTTATTAGACTATTTTCAATCTAACTCCGAAAACCTACCAAAATTTGTATAATTTTACGAAGTCTTACCACAATATGCAGGCAAATAAAATCTATAAATATAATTCAAAACTTTTATCTGCTTTGCCAAAAATACAATTTTTTGAAAAATTCAAGAATGTTTTATTTCTCTTAGCAGATTTGAGATAGCGTATTTTTCAGGGGTGTAAAAGTGACAATGCTTTTAACAGCAATATTAACAGTATAAGCTATAATTTCCAAGCGGATTTTCATTAAATTATTCTGAATGCCCGACAATTTATAACAAATGGCCACTACTGTAGGAATATTCACTTAAAGGAACTCCAATAAAATTCAACAATTTCGATAATTGAACCAACAGTTTATGCTAACCCAACTACATTTACGTTAACTTCGAAAACCTTCCCACATTTTGAAGATTTTTCCGAATCTTACCACAATACTCAGACAATTAGAATTCATAAGAGTAATTCCGAAGTTTTTTTTATGCTACAGTGAGTGTCCTTATTTACAGCGATTCTAATCAAACTCTTAGAGAAAAATGATTTAGATTTTAGACCTTTCTGTTTGTCTTAGTTGAATTGAGGTAGGGTACTTTCCAGAATGTAAAAGTGACCTTTACTATTGATGCAATCATCAAAATAATAACTTTAAGTATTACAATACTTCGCTTTAAGTTTTCTACCGGTCGTCACGTAGTTAGTGAAATTGGTAGCAAAATTTAAGTCACGGTGCCCTAGAACTATATGAAATGTATAACTTTTTAAGGATAGGATATGCTTATTAGACTATTTTCAATCTATCTCCGAAAACCTACCAAAATTTGTATAATTTTACGAAGTCTTACCACAATATGCAGGCAAATAAAATCTATAAATATAATTCAAAACTTTTATCTGCTTTGCCAAAAATACAATTTTTTGAAAAATTCAAAAGAATGTTTTATTTCTCTTAGCAGATTTGAGATAGCGTATTTTTCAAGGGTGTAAAAAAAGACAATGCTTTTAACAGCAATATTAACAGTATAAGCTATAACTTCCAAGCGGATTTTCATTAAATTATTCTGAATGCCCGAAAATTTATAACAAATGGCCACCACTGTAGGAATATTTACGTAAAGGAACTCCAACAAAATTCAACAATTTCGATAATTGAACCAACAGTTTATGCTCACCCAACCATATTTACGTTAACTTCGAAAACCTTCCCACATTTTGAAGATTTTTCCGAATCTAACCACAATACACAGACAATTAGAATTCACAAGAGCAATTCCGAAGTTTTATGTATGCTACAGTGAGTGTTCTTATTTACAGCGATTCTAACAAAACTCTTAGAGAAAAATGAGTTAGATTTTTGACCGTTCTGTTTGTCTTAGTTGATTTGAGGTAGGGCACTTTCCAGAATGTAAAAGGGACCTTTACTATTGATGCAATCATCAAAATAAGAACTTTAAGTATTACAATACTTCGCTTTAAGTTTTCTACCGGTCGTCACGTAGTTAGTTAAATTGGTAGCAAAATTTAAGTCACGGAGCCCTAGAACAATATGAAATGTAGTACTTTTTAAGGATAGGATATGCTTATTAGACTATTTTCAATCTAACTCCGAAAACCTACCAAAATTTGTATAATTTTACGAAGTCTTACCACAATATGCAGGCAAATAAAATCTATAAATATAATTCAAAACTTTTATCTGCTTTGCCAAAAATACAATTTTTTGAAAAATTCAAGAATGTTTTATTTCTCTTAGCAGATTTGAGATAGCGTATTTTTCAAGGGTATAAAAGTGACAATGCTTTTAACAGCAATATTAACAGTATAATCTATAACTTCCAACCGGATTTTCATTAAATTATTCTGAATGCCCGACAATTTACAACAAATGGACACTACTGTAGGAATATTTACGTAAAGGAACTCCAACAAAATTCAACAATTTCGATAATTGAACCAACAGTTTATGCTCACCCAACCATATTTACGTTAACTTCGAGAACCTTCCCACATTTTGAAGATTTTTCCGAATCTAACCATAATACACAGACAATTAGAATTTACAAGAGCAATTCCGAAGTTTTATGTATGCTACAGTGAGTGTTCTTATTTACAGCGATTCTAACAAAACTCTTAGAGAAAAATGAGTTAGATTTTTGACCGTTCTGTTTGTCTTAGTTGATTTGAGGTAGGGCACTTTCCACAATGTAAAAGAGACGTTGACTATTGATGCAATCATCAAAATAAGAACTTTAAGTATTACAATACTTCGCTTTAAGTTTTCTACCGGTCGTCACGTAGTTAGTGAAATTGGTAGCAAAATTTAAGTCACGGTGCCCTAGAACTATATGAAATGTATAACTTTTTAAGGATAGGATATGCTTATTAGACTATTTTCAATCTATCTCCGAAAACCTACCAAAATTTGTATAATTTTACGAAGTCTTACCACAATATGCAGGCAAATAAAATCTATAAATATAATTCAAAACTTTTATCTGCTTTGCCAAAAATACAATTTTTTGAAAAATTCAAGAATGTTTTATTTCTCTTAGCAGATTTGAGATAGCGTATTTTTCAGGGGTGTAAAAGTGACAATGCTTTTAACAGCAATATTAACAGTATAAGCTATAATTTCCAAGCGGATTTTCATTAAATTATTCTGAATGCCCGACAATTTATAACAAAAATGCCACTACTGTAGGAATATTTACGTAAAGGAACTGCAACAAAATTCAACAATTTCGATAATTGAACCAAGAGTTTATGCTAACCCAACTATATTTACGTTAACTTCGAAAACCTTCCCACATTTTGAAGATTTTTCCGAATCTAACCACAATACACAGACACTTAGAATTCACAAGAGCAATTCCGAAGTTTTATGTATGCTACAGTGAGTGTTCTTATTTACAGCGATTCTAACCAAACTCTTAGAGAAAAATGAGTTAGATTTTAGACCGTTCTGTTTGTCTTAGTTGATTTGAGGTAGGGTACTTTCCAGAATGTAAAAGTGACCTTTACTATTGATGCAATCATCAAAATAAGAACTTTAAGTATTACAATACTTCGCTTTAAGTTTTCTACCGGTCGTCACGTAGTTAGTTAAATTGGTAGCAAAATTTAAGTCACGGAGCCCTAGAACAATATGAAATGTAGTACTTTTTTAAGGATAGGATATGCTTATTAGACTATTTTCAATCTAACTCCGAAAACATACCAAAATTTGAAAAATTTTACGAAGTCTTACCACAATATGCAGGCAAATAAAATCTATAAATATAATTCAAAACTTTTATCTGCTTTGCCAAAAATACAATTTTTTGAAAAATTCAAGAATGTTTTATTTCTCTTAGCAGATTTGAGATAGCGTATTTTTCAAGGGTGTAAAAGTGACAATGCTTTTAACAGCAATATTAACAGTATAAGCTATAACTTCCAAGCGGATTTTCATTAAATTATTCTGAATGCCCGACAATTTATAACAAATGGCCACCACTGTAGGAATATTTACGTAAAGGAACTCCAATAAAATTCAACAATTTCGATAATTGAACCAACAGTTTATGCTAACCCAACTATATTTACGTTAACTTCGGAAGATTTTTCCTAATCTACCCACAATACACAGACACCTAGAATTCACAAGAGCAATTCCGAAGTTTTATGTATGCTACAGTGAGTGTCCTTATTTACAGCGATTCTAATCAAACTCTTAGAGAAAAATGAGTTAGATTTTAGACCGTTCTGTTTGTCTTAGTTGATTTGAGGTAGGGTACTTTCCAGAATGTAAAAGTGACCTTTGCTATTGATGCAATCATCAAAATAAGAACTTTAAGTATTACAATACTTCGCTTTAAGTTTTCTACCGGTTGTCACGTAGTTAGTTAAATTGGTAGCAAAATTTAAGTCACGGAGCCCTAGAACAATATGAAATGTAGTACTTTTTAAGGATAGGATATGCTTATTAGACTATTTTCAATCTAACTCCGAAAACCTACCAAAATTTGTAAAATTTTACGACGTCTTACCACAATATGCAGGCAAATAAAATCTATAAATATAATTCAAAACATTTATGTGCTTTGCCAAAAATACAATTTTTTGAAAAATTCAAAAATGTTTTATTTCTCTTAGCAGATTTGAGATAGCGTATTTTTCAAGGGTGTAAAAGTGACAATGCTTTTAACAGCAATATTAACAGTATAAGCTATAACTTCCAAGCGGATTTTCATTAAATTATTCTGAATGCCCTACAATTTATAACAAAAGGCCACTACTGTAGGAATATTTACGTAAAGGAACTCCAATAAAATTCAACAATTTCGATAATTGAACCAACAGTTTTATGCTCACCCAACCATATTTACGTTAACTTCGAAAACCTTCCCACATTTTGAAGATTTTTCCGAATCTAACCACAATACACAGACAATTAGAATTCACAAGAGCAATTCCGAAGTTTTATGTATGCTACAGTGAGTGTTCTTATTTACAGCGATTCTAACCAAACTCTTAGAGAAAAATGAGTTAGATTTTTGACCGTTCTGTTTGTCTTAGTTGATTTGAGGTAGGGTACTTTCCAGAATGTAAAAGTGACCTTTACTATTGATGCAATCGTCAAAATAAGAACTTTAAGTATTACAATACTTCGCTTTCAGTTTTCTACCGGTCGTCACGTAGTTAGTTAAATTGGTAGCAAAATTTAAGTCATGGAGCCCTAGAACAACATGAAATGTAGTACTTTTTAAGGATAGGATATGCTTATTAGACTATTTTCAATCTAACTCCGAAAACCTACCAAAATTTGTAAAATTTTACGAAGTCTTACCACAATATGCAGGCAAATAAAATCTATAAATATAATTCAAAACATTTATGTGCTTTGCCAAAAATACAATTTTTTGAAAAATTCAAGAATGTTTTATTTCTCTTAGCAGATTTGAGATAGCGTATTTTTCAAGGGTGTAAAAGTGACAATGCTTTTAACAGCAATATTAACAGTATAAGCTATAACTTCCAAGCGGATTTTCATTAAATTATTCTGAATGCCCGACAATTTATAACAAATGGCCACTACTGTAGGAATATTTACGTAAAGGAACTCCAACAAAATTCAACAATTTCAATAATTGAACCAACAGTTTATGCTAACCCAACTATATTTACGTTAACTTCGGAAGATTTTTCCGAATCTAACCACAATACACCGACAATTAGAATTCACAAGAGCAATTCCGAAGTTTTATGTATGCTACAGTGAGTGTTCTTATTTACAGCGATTCTAACCAAACTCTTAGAGAAAAATGAGTTAGATTTTTGACCGTTCTGTTTGTCTTAGTTGATTTGAGGTAGGGTACTTTCCAGAATGTAAAAGTGACCTTTACTATTGATGCAATCGTCAAAATAAGAACTTTAAGTATTACAATACTTCGCTTTCAGTTTTCTACCGGTCGTCACGTAGTTAGTTAAATTGGTAGCAAAATTTAGGTCACGGAGCCCTAGAACAATATGAAATGTAGTACTTTTGAAGGATAGGATATGCTTATTAGACTATTTTCAATCTAACTCCGAAAACCTACCAAAATTTGTTAAATTTTACGAAGTCTTACCACAATATGCAGGCAAATAAAATCTATAAATATAATTCAAAACATTTATGTGCTTTGCCAAAAATACAATTTTTTTAAAAAATTCAAGAATGTTTTATTTCTCTTAGCAGATTTGAGATGGTGTAAAAGTGACAATGCTTTTAACAGCAATATTAACAGTATAAGTTATAATTTCCAAGCGGATTTTCATTAAATTATTCTGAATGCCCGACAATTTATAACAAATGGCCACTACTGTAGGAATATTCACTTAAAGGAACTCCAATAAAATTCAACAATTTCGATAATTGAACCAACAGTTTATGCTAACCCAACTATATTTACGTTAACTTCGGAAGATTTTTCCGAATCTAACCACAATACACCGACAATTAGAATTCACAAGAGCAATTCCGAAGTTTTATGTATGCTACAGTGAGTGTTCTTATTTACAGCGATTCTAAGCAAACTCTTAGAGAAAAATGAGTTAGATTTTAGACCGTTCTGTTTGTCTTAGTTGATTTAAGGTAGGGTACTTTTCAGAATGTAAAAGTGACCTTTACTATTGATGCAATCATCAAAATAAGAGCTTTAAGTATTACAATACTTCGCTTTCAGTTTTCTACCGGTCGTCACGTAGTTAGTTAAATTGGTAGCAAAATTTAGGTCACGGAGCCCTAGAACAATATGAAATGTAGTACTTTTTAAGGATAGGATATGCTTATTAGACTATTTTCAATCTAACTCCGAAAACCTACCAAAATTTGTAGAATTTTACGAAGTCTTACCACAATATGCAGGCAAATAAAATCTATAAATATAATTCAAAACATTTATGTGCTTTGCCAAAAATACAATTTTTTGAAAAATTCAAGAATGTTTTATTTCTCTTAGCAGATTTGAGATAGCGTATTTTTCAAGGGTGTAAAAGTGACAATGCTTTTAACAGCAATATTAACAGTATAAGCTATAATTTCCAAGCGGATTTTCATTAAATTATTCTGAATGCCCGACAATTTATAACAAATGGCCACTACTGTAGGAATATTCACTTAAAGGAACTCCAATAAAATTCAACAATTTCGATAATTGAACCAACAGTTTATGCTAACCCAACTATATTTACGTTAACTTCGGAAGATTTTTCCGAATCTAACCACAATACACCGACAATTAGAATTCACAAGAGCAATTCCGAAGTTTTATGTATGCTACAGTGAGTGTTCTTATTTACAGCGATTCTAACCAAACTCTTAGAGAAAAATGAGTTAGATTTTTGACCGTTCTGTTTGTCTTAGTTGATTTGAGGTAGGGTACTTTCCAGAATGTAAAAGTGACCTTTACTATTGATGCAATCGTCAAAATAAGAACTTTAAGTATTACAATACTTCGCTTTCAGTTTTCTACCGGTCGTCACGTAGTTAGTTAAATTGGTAGCAAAATTTAGGTCACGGAGCCCTAGAACAATATGAAATGTAGTACTTTTCAAGGATAGGATATGCTTATTAGACTATTTTCAATCTAACTCCGAAAACCTACCAAAATTTGTATAATTTTACGAAGTCTTACCACAATATGCAGGCAAATAAAATCTATAAATATAATTCAAAACATTTATGTGCTTTGCCAAAAATACAATTTTTTTAAAAAATTCAAGAATGTTTTATATCTCTTAGCAGATTTGAGATGGTGTAAAAGTGACAATGCTTTCAACAGCAATATTAACAGTATAAGTTATAATTTCCAAGCGGATTTTCATTAAATTATTCTGAATGCCCGACAATTTATAACAAATGGCCACTACTGTAGGAATATTCACTTAAAGGAACTCCAATAAAATTCAACAATTTCGATAATTGAACCAACAGTTTATGCTAACCCAACTATATTTGCGTTAACTTCGGAAGATTTTTCCGAATCTAACCACAATACACCGACAATTAGAATTCACAAGAGCAATTCCGAAGTTTTATTTATGCTACAGTGAGTGTTCTTATTTACAGCGATTCTAAGCAAACTCTTAGAGAAAAATGAGTTAGATTTTAGACCGCTCTGTTTGTCTTAGTTGATTTAAGGTAGGGTACTTTTCAGAATGTAAAAGTGACCTATACTATTGATGCAATCATCAAAATAAGATCTTTAAGTATTACAATACTTCGCTTTCAGTTTTCTACCGGTCGTCACGTAGTTAGTTAAATTGGTAGCAAAATTTAGGTCACGGAGCCCTAGAACAATATGAAATGTAGTACTTTTCAAGGATAGGATATGCTTATTAGACTATTTTCAATCTAACTCCGAAAACCTACCAAAATTTGTAGAATTTTACGAAGTCTTACCACAATATGCAGGCAAATAAAATCTATAAATATAATTCAAAACTTTTATCTGCTTTGCCAAAAATACAATTTTTTGAAAAATTCAAGAATGTTTTATTTCTCTTAGCAGATTTGAGATAGCGTATTTTTCAGGGGTGTAAAAGTGACAATGCTTTTAACAGCAATATTAACAGTATAAGCTATAATTTCCAAGCGGATTTTCATTAAATTATTCTGAATGCCCGACAATTTATAACAAATGGCCACTACTGTAGGAATATTCACTTAAAGGAACTCCAATAAAATTCAACAATTTCGATAATTGAACCAACAGTTTATGCTAACCCAACTATATTTGCGTTAACTTCGGAAGATTTTTCCGAATCTAACCACAATACACCGACAATTAGAATTCACAAGAGCAATTCCGAAGTTTTATGTATGCTACAGTGAGTGTTCTTATTTACAGCGATTCTAAGGAAACTCTTAGAGAAAAATGAGTTAGATTTTAGACCGTTCTGTTTGTCTTAGTTGATTTAAGGTAGGGTACTTTTCAGAATGTAAAAGTGACCTATACTATTGATGCAATCATCAAAATAAGATCTTTAAGTATTACAATACTTCGCTTTCAGTTTTCTACCGGTCGTCACGTAGTTAGTTAAATTGGTAGCAAAATTTAGGTCACGGAGCCCTAGAACAATATGAAATGTAGTACTTTTCAAGGATAGGATATGCTTATTAGACTATTTTCAATCTAACTCCGAAAACCTACCAAAATTTGTAAAATTTTACGAAGTCTTACCACAATATGCAGGCAAATAAAATCTATAAATATAATTCAAAACATTTATGTGCTTTGCCAAAAATACAATTTTTTGAAAAATTCAAGAATGTTTTATTTCTCTTAGCAGATTTGAGATAGCGTATTTTTCAAGGGTGTAAAAGTGACAATGCTTTTAACAGCAATATTAACAGTATAAGCTATAACTTCCAAGCGGATTTTCATTAAATTATTCTGAATGCCCGACAATTTATAACAAATGGCCACTACTGTAGGAATATTCACGTAAAGGAACTCCAATAAAATTCAACAATTTCGATAATTGAACCAACAGTTTATGCTAACCCAACTATATTTACGTTAACTTCGGAAGATTTTTCCGAATCTAACCACAATACACCGACAATTAGAATTCACAAGAGCAATTCCGAAGTTTTATGTATGCTACAGTGAGTGTTCTTATTTACAGCGATTCTAAGCAAACTCTTAGAGAAAAATGAGTTAGATTTTAGACCGTTCTGTTTGTCTTAGTTGATTTAAGGTAGGGTACTTTTCAGAATGTAAAAGTGACCTATACTATTGATGCAATCATCAAAATAAGATCTTTAAGTATTACAATACTTCGCTTTCAGTTTTCTACCGGTCGTCACGTAGTTAGTTAAATTGGTAGCAAAATTTAGGTCACGGAGCCCTAGAACAATATGAAATGTAGTACTTTTCAAGGATAGGATATGCTTATTAGACTATTTTCAATCTAACTCCGAAAACCTTCCAAAATTTGTAAAATTTTACGACGTCTTACCACAATAT
>OZ023140.1:7483754-7498543 GCA_963675895.2 Styela plicata
CGAATCTAACCACAATACACAGACAATTAGAATTCACAAAGAGAATTCCGACGTTTTATGTATGTCTACAGTAGAGATCTTATTTAGCAAGCGATCAATTTTTTGAAAAATTCAAAAATGTTTTATTTCTCTTAGCAGATTTGAGATAGCGTATTTTTCAAGAGTGTAAAAGTGACAATGCTTTTAACAGCAATATTCACAGTATAAGCTATAACTTCCAAGCGGATTTTCATTAAATTATTCTGAATGCCCGACAATTTATAACAAATGGCCACTACTGTAGGAATATTTACGTAAAGGAAACTCCAACAAAATTCAACAATTTCGATAATTGAACCAACAGTTTATGCTAACCCAACTATATTTACGTTAACTTCGAAAACCTTCCCACATTTTGAAGATTTTTCCGAATCTAACCACAATACACAGACAATTAGAATTCACAAGAGTAATTCCGAAGTTTTATGTATGCTACAGTGAGTGTTCTTATTTACAGCGATTCTAACCAAACTCTTAGAGAAAAATGAGTAAGATTTTAGACCGTTATGTCTGTCTTAGTTGATTTGAGGTAGGGCACTTTCCAGAATGTAAAAGTGAACTTTACTATTGATGCAATCATCAAAATAAGAACTTAAAGTATTACAATACTTCGCTTTAAGTTTTCTACCGGTCGTCACGTAGTTAGTTAAATTGGTAGCAAAATTTAAGTCACGGAGCCCTAGAACAATATGAAATGTAGTACTTTTTAAGGATAGGATATGCTTATTAGACTATTTTCAATCTAACTCCGAAAACCTTCCAAAATTTGTAAAATTTTACAACCTCTTACCTCACAATATGCAGGCAAATAAAACTCTATAAAAAATATAATTCAAATTATTTATGTGGCTTTGCCAAAAATACAATTTTTTGAAAAATTCAGAAATGTTTTATTTCTCTTTAGCAGATTTTGAGATAGCGTATTTTTCAAGGGTGTAAAAGTGACAATGCTTTTAACAGCAATATTAACAGTATAAGCTATAACTTCCAACCGGATTTCATTAAATTATTCTGAATGCCCGACAATTTAATAACAAATGGCCACTACTGAAAGGAATATTAAGGTAAAGGAACTCCCAACAAAATCCAACAATTTCGATGATTGAACCAACAGTTTATACTAAACCCAACTATTATCTACGTTAAACTTCGAAAAAAAAAAACTTCCCACATTTTGAAGATTTTTCCCGAATCTAACCACGATACACAGACAATTAGAATTCACTAGTGTAAATTCCGAAGTTTTATGATATGCTACAGTTAGTGTTCTTATTTACAGCGATTCTAACCAAACTATATGAGAAAAAAATGAGTTAGATTTTTAGACCGTTCTGTCTGTGTCTTAGTTGATTTGAGGTAGGGCACTTTCCAGAATGTTAAAAGTGACCTTTACTATTGATGCAATTATCAAAATAAGAAACTTTAAGTATTACAATACTTCGCTTTAAAATTTTCTAACGGTCGTCACGTAGTTAGTGAAATTGGTAGCAAAATTTAAAGTCACATAGCCCTAGAACAATATGAAATGTAGTACTTTTTAAGGATAGGATATGCTTATTAGACTGTATTCAATCTAAATCCGAAAACCTACCAAAATTTGTAAGATTTTACCAAGTCTTACCACAATATGCAGGCAAATAAAATCTATAAATATAATTTAAAACATTTATGTGCTTTGCCAAAAATACAATTTTTTGAAAATATTCAAGAATGTTTTATTTCTCTTAGCAGATTTGAGATAGCGTATTTTTCAAGGGTGTAAAAATGACAATGCTTTTAATAGCAATATTCACAGTATAAGCTATAACTTCCAAGCGGATTTTCATTAAATTATTCTGAATGCCCGACAATTTATAACAAATGGACACCACTGTAGGAATATTTACGCAAGGGAACTCCAATAAAATCCAACAATTTCGATAATTGAACCAACAGTTTATGCTAACCCAACTATATTTACGTTAACTTCGGAAGATTTTTTCCAATCTAACCACAATACACCGACAATTAGAATTCACAAGAGCAATTCCGAAGTTTTATGTATGCTACAGTGAGTGTTCTTATTTACAGCGATTCTAAGCAAACTCTTAGAGAAAAATGAGTTAGCTTTTAGACCGTTCTGTTTGTCTTAGTTGATTTAAGGTAGGGCACTTTTCAGAATGTAAAAGTGACCTATACTATTGATGCAATCATCAAAATAAGAGCTTTAAGTATTTCAATACTTCGCTTTAAATTTTCTACCGGTCGTCACGTAGTTAGTGAAATTGGTAGCAAAATTTAAGTCACGGAGCCCTAGAACAATATGTAATGTAGTACTTTTTAAGGATAGGATATGCTTATTAGACTGTATTCAATCTAAATCCGAAAACCTTCCAAAATTTTTAAGATTTTACCACGTCTTACCACAATATGCAGGCAAATAAAATCTATAAATATAATTTAAAACATTTATGTGCTTTGCCAAAAATACAATTTTTTGAAAAATTCAAGAATGTTTTATTTCTCTTAGCAGATTTGAGATAGCGTATTTTTTAAGGGTGTAAAAGTGACAATGCTTTTAACAGCAATATTCTCAGTATAAGCTATAACTTCCAAGCGGATTTTCATTAAATTATTCTGAATGCCCGACAATTTATAACAAATGGCCACCACTGTAGGAATATTTACGTTCAGGAACTCCAATAAAATTCAACAATTTCGATAATTGAACCAACAGTTTATGCTAACCCAACTATATTTACGTTAACTTCGGAAGATTTTTCCGAATCTAACCACAATACACCGACAATTAGAATTCACAAGAGCAATTCCGAAGTTTTATGTATGCTACAGTGAGTGTTCTTATTTACAGCGATTCTAAGCAAACTCTTAGAGAAAAATGAGTTAGATTTTAGACCGTTCTGTTTGTCTTAGTTGATTTAAGGTAGGGCACTTTTCAGAATGTAAAAGTGACCTATACTATTGATGCAATCATCAAAATAAGAGCTTTAAGTATTTCAATACTTCGCTTTAAATTTTCTACCGGTCGTCACGTAGTTAGTGAAATTGGTAGCAAAATTTAAGTCACGGAGCCCTAGAACAATATGAAATGTAGTACTTTTTAAGGATAGGATATGCTTATTAGACTGTATTCAATCTAAATCCGAAAACCTACCAAAATTTGTAAGATTTTACCAAGTCTTACCACAATATGCAGGCAAATAAAATCTATAAATATAATTTAAAACATTTATGTGCTTTGCCAAAAATACAATTTTTTGAAAATATTCAAGAATGTTTTATTTCTCTTAGCAGATTTGAGATAGCGTATTTTTCAAGGGTGTAAAAATGACAATGCTTTTAATAGCAATATTCACAGTATAAGCTATAACTTCCAAGCGGATTTTCATTAAATTATTCTGAATGCCCGACAATTTATAACAAATGGCCACCACTGTAGGAATATTTACGTTCAGGAACTCCAATAAAATTCAACAATTTCGATAATTGAACCAACAGTTTATGCTAACCCAACTATATTTACGTTAACTTCGGAAGATTTTTCCGAATCTAACCACAATACACCGACAATTAGAATTCACAAGAGCAATTCCGAAGTTTTATGTATGCTACAGTGAGTGTTCTTATTTACAGCGATTCTAAGCAAACTCTTAGAGAAAAATGAGTTAGATTTTAGACCGTTCTGTTTGTCTTAGTTGATTTGAGGTAGGGTACTTTCCAGAATGTAAAAGTGACCTTTACTATTGATGCAATCATCAAAATAAGAACTTTAAGTATTACAATACTTCGCTTTAAGTTTTCTACCGGTCGTCACGTAGTTAGTGAAATTGGTAGCAAAATTTAAGTCACGGAGCCCTAGAACAATATGTAATGTAGTACTTTTTAAGGATAGGATATGCTTATTAGACTGTATTCAATCTAAATCCGAAAACCTTCCGAAATTTGTAAGATTTTACCACGTCTTGCCACAATATGCAGGCAAATAAAATCTATAAATATAATTTAAAACATTTATGTGCTTTGCCAAAAATACAATTTTTTGAAAAATTCAAGAATGTTTTATTTCTCTTAGCAGATTTGAGATAGCGTATTTTTCAAGGGTGTAAAAGTGACAATGCTTTTAACAGCAATATTAACAGTACAAGCTATAACTTCCAAGCGGATTTTCATTAAATTATTCTAAATGGCCTACAATTTATAACAAATTGCCACAACTGTAGGAATATTTACTTAAAGGAACTCCAACAAAATTCAACAATTTCAATAATTGAACCAACAGTTTACGCTAACCGAACTATATTTACGTTAACTTCGAAAACCTTCCCACATTTTGAAGATTTTTTTCCGAAGAATCTAACCACAATACACAGACACTTAGAATACACAAGAGCAATTCCGAAGTTTTATGTATGCTACAGTGAGTGTTGTTATTTACAGCGATTCTAATCAAACTCTTAGAGAAAAATGAGTTAGATTTTAGACCGTTCTGTTTGTCTTAGTTGATTTGAGGTAGGGTACTTTCCAGAATGTAAAAGTGACCTTTACTATTGATGCAATCATCAAAATAAGAACTTTAAGTATTACAATACTTCGCTTTAAGTTTTCTACCGGTCGTCACGTAGTTAGTGAAATTGGTAGCAAAATTTAAGTCACGGTGCCCTAGAACTATATGAAATGTATTACTTTTTAAGGATAGGATATGCTTATTAGACTATTTTCAATCTAACTCCGAAAACCTACCAAAATTTGTAGAATTTTACGAAGTCTTACCACAATATGCAGGCAAATAAAATCTATAAATATAATTCAAAACTTTTATCTGCTTTGCAAAAAATACAATTTTTTGAAAAATTCAAGAATGTTTTATTTCTTTTAGCAGATTTGAGATAGCGTATTTTTTAATGTTGTAAAAGTGACAATGCTTTTAACAGCAATATTAACAGTATAAGCTATAACTTCCAAGCGGATTTTCATTAAATTATTCTGAATGCCCGACAATTTATAACAAATGGCCACCACTGTAGGAATATTTACGTTCAGGAACTCCAATAAAATTCAACAATTTCGATAATTGAAAAAACAGTTTATGCTAACCCAACTATATTTACGTTAACTTCGAAAACCTTCCCACATTATGAAGATTTTTCCGAATCTAACCACGATACACAGACAATTAGAATTCACTAGAGTAATTCCGAAGTTTTATGTATGCTACAGTGAGTGTTCTTATTTACAGCGATTCTAACCAAACTCTTAGAGAAAAATGAGTTAGATTTTAGACCGTTCTGTCTGTGTTAGTTGATTTGAGGTAGGACACTTTCCAGAATGTAAAAGTGACCTTTACTATTGATGCAATCATCAAAATAAGAACTTTAAGTATTACAATACTTCGCTTTAAATTTTCTACCGGTCGTCACGTAGTTAGTTAAATTGGTAGCAAAATTTAAGTCACGGAGCCCTAGAACAATATGAAATGTAGTACTTTTTAAGGATAGGATATGCTTATTAGACTGTATTCAATCTAAATCCGAAAACCTACCAAAATTTGTAAGATTTTACCAAGTCTTACCACAATATGCAGGCAAATAAAATCTATAAATATAATTCAAAACATTTATGTGCTTTGCCAAAAATACAATTTTTTGAAAAAATCAAGAATGTTTTATTTCTCTTAGCAGATTTGAGATAGCGTATTTTTCAAGGGTGTAAAAGTGACAATGCTTTTAACAGCAATATTAACAGTATAAGCTATAACTTCCAACCGGATTTTCATTAAATTATTCTGAATGCCCGACAATTTATAACAAATGGCCACTACTGAAAGGAATATTTACGTAAAGGAACTCCAACAAAATCCAACAATTTCGATGATTGAACCAACAGTTTATGCTAACCCAACTATATCTACGTTAACTTCGAAAACCTTCCCACATTTTGAAGATTTTTCCGAATCTAACCACGATACACAGACAATTAGAATTCACTAGAGTAATTCCGAAGTTTTATGTATGCTACAGTGAGTGTTCTTATTTACAGCGATTCTAACCAAACTCTTAGAGAAAAATGAGTTAGATTTTAGACCGTTCTGTCTGTCTTAGTTGATTTGAGGTAGGGCACTTTCCAGAATGTAAAAGTGACCTTTACTATTGATGCAATCATCAAAATAAGAACTTTAAGTATTACAATACTTCGCTTTAAATTTTCTACCGGTCGTCACGTAGTTAGTGAAATTGGTAGCAAAATTTAGGTCACGGAGCCCTAGAACAATATGAAATGTAGTACTTTTTAAGGATAGGATATGCTTATTAGACTGTATTCAATCTAAATCCGAAAACCTACCAAAATTTGTAAGATTTTACCAAGTCTTACCACAATATGCAGGCAAATAAAATCTATAAATATAATTTAAAACATTTATGTGCTTTGCCAAAAATACAATTTTTTTTGAAAAAAAATTCAAGAATGTTTTATTTCTCTTAGAAGATTTGAGATAGCGTATTTTTCAAGTTTGTAAAAATGACAATGCTTTTAATAGCAATATTCACAGTATAAGCTATAACTTCCAAGCGGATTTTCATTAAATTATTCTGAATGCCCGACAATTTATAACAAATGGCCACCACTGTAGGAATATTTACGTAAAGGAACTCCAATAAAATTCAACAATTTCGATAATTGAACCAACAGTTTATGCTAACCCAACTATATTTACGTTAACTTCGGAAGATTTTTCCGAATCTAACCACAATACACCGACAATTAGAATTCACAAGAGCAATTCCGAAGTTTTATGTATGCTACAGTGAGTGTTCTTATTTACAGCGATTCTAAGCAAACTCTTAGAGAAAAATGAGTTAGATTTTAGACCGTTCTGTTTGTCTTAGTTGATTTAAGGTAGGGTACTTTTCAGAATGTAAAAGTGACCTATACTATTGATGCAATCATCAAAATAAGAGCTTTAAGTATTTCAATACTTCGCTTTAAATTTTCTTCCGGTCGTCACGTAGTTAGTGAAATTGGTATCAAAATTTAAGTCACGGAGCCCAAGAACAATATGAAATGTAGTACTTTTTAAGGATAGGATAGGCTTATTAGACTATTTTCAATCTAACTCCGAAAACCTACCATAATTTATAAGATTTTACGAAGTCTTACCAGAATATGCAGGCAAATAAAATCTATAAATATTATTCAAAACATTTACGTGCTTTGCCAAAAATACAATTTTTTGAAAAATTCAAGAATGCTTTATTTCTCTTAGCAGATTTGAGAGAGCGTATTTTTCAAGGGTGTAAAAGTGACAATGCCTTTAACAGTAATATTCACAGTATAAGCTATAACTTCCAAGCGGATTTTCGTTAAATTTCTCTGAACGCCCGACAATTTATAACAAATGGCCACTACTATAGGAATATTAACGTAAAGGAACTCCAACAAAATTCAACAATTTCGATAATTGAACCAACAGTTTATGCTAACCCAACTATATTTACGTTTTTTTCCAAAACCTTTCCACATTTTGAAGATTATTCCAAATCTAACCACAATACACAGACAATTAGAATTCACAAGGGTAATTCCGACGTTTTATGTATGCTACAGCGAGAGATCTTATTTACAGAGATTCTAACCAAACTCTTAGAGAAAAATGAGTTAGATTTTAGACCGTTCTCTCTGTCTTAATTGATTTGAGGTAGGGCACTTTCCAGAATGTAAAAGTGACCTTTACTATTGATGCAATCATCAAAATAAGAACTTTAAGTATTACAATACTTCGCTTTAAATTTTCTACCGGTCGTCACGTAGTTAGTGAAATTGGTAGCAAAATTTAAGTCACGGAGCCCTAGAACAATATGAAATGTAGTACTTTTTAAGGATAGGATATGCTTATTAGACTGTATTCAATCTAAATCCGAAAACCTACCAAAATTTGTAAGATTTTACCAAGTCTTACCACAATATGCAGGCAAATAAAATCTATAAATATAATTCAAAACATTTATGTGCTTTGCCAAAAATACAATTTTTTGAAAAATTCAAGAATGTTTTATTTCTCTTAGCAGATTTCAGATAGCGTATTTTTCAAGGGTGTAAAAGTGACAATGCTTTTAACAGCAATATTCACAGTATAAGCTATAACTTCCAAGCGGATTTTCGTTAAATTTCTCTGAACGCCCGACAATTTATAACAAATGGCCACTACTATAGGAATATTAACGTAAAGGAACTCCAACAAAATTCAACAATTTCGATAATTGAACCAACAGTTTATGCTAACCCAACTATATTTACGTTTTTTTCCAAAACCTTTCCACATTTTGAAGATTATTCCAAATCTAACCACAATACACAGACAATTAGAATTCACAAGGGTAATTCCGACGTTTTATGTATGCTACAGCGAGAGATCTTATTTACAGAGATTCTAACCAAACTCTTAGAGAAAAATGAGTTAGATTTTAGACCGTTCTTTTTGTCTTAGTTGATTTGAGGTAGGGCACTTTCCAGAATGTAAAAGTGACTTTTACTATTGATGCAATCATCAAAATAAGAACTTTAAGTATTACAATACTTCGCTTTAAGTTTTCTACCGGTCGTCACGTAGTTAGTTAAATTGGTAGCAAAATTTAAGTCACGGAGCCCTAGAACAATATGAAATGTAGTACTTTTTAAGGATAGGATATGCTTATTAGACTATATTTCAATCTAACTCCGAAAACCTACCAAAAATTTGTAAGATTTTACCAAATTCTTACCACAAAATGCAGCCAAATAAAATCTATAAATATAATTTAAAACATTTATGTGCTTTGCCAAAAATACAATTTTTTGAAAAAATTCAAGAATGTTTTATTTCTCTTAGCAGATTTGAGATAGCGTATTTTTCAAGGGTGTAAAAATGACAATGCTTTTAATAGCAATATTCACAGTATAAGCTATAACTTCCAAGCGGATTTTCATTAAATTATTCTGAATGCCCGACAATTTATAACAAATGGCCACCACTGTAGGAATATTTACGTAAAGGAACTCCAATAAAATTCAACAATTTCGATAATTGAACCAACAGTTTATGCTAACCCAACTATATTTACGTTAACTTCGGAAGATTTTTCCGAATCTAACCACAATACACCGACAATTAGAATTCACAAGAGCAATTCCGAAGTTTTATGTATGCTACAGTGAGTGTTCTTATTTACAGCGATTCTAAGCAAACTCTTAGAGAAAAATGAGTTAGATTTTAGACCGTTCTGTTTGTCTTAGTTGATTTAAGGTAGGGCACTTTTCAGAATGTGAAAGTGACCTATACTATTGATGCAATCATCAAAATAAGAGCTTTAAGTATTTCAATACTTCGCTTTAAATTTTCTACCGGTCGTCACGTAGTTAGTTAAATTGGTAGCAAAATTTAAGTCACGGAGCCCTAGAACAATATGAAATGTAGTACTTTTTATGGATAGGATAGGCTTATTAGACTATTTTCAATCTAACTCCGAAAACCTACCAAAATTTATAAGATTTTACGAAGTCTTACCAGATTATGCAGGCAAATAAAATCTATAAATATTATTCAAAACATTTACGTGCTTTGCCAAAAATACAATTTTTTGAAAAATTCAAGATCGCTTTATTTCTCTTAGCAGATTTGAGAGAGCGTATTTTTCAAGGGTGTAAAAGTGACAATGCCTTTAACAGCAATATTCACAGTTTAAGCTATAACTTCCAAGCGGATTTTCGTTAAATTTCTCTGAACGCCCGACAATTTATAACAAATGGCCACTACTATAGGAATATTAACGTAAAGGAACTCCAACAAAATTCAACAATTTGGATAATTGAACCAACAGTTTATGCTAACCCAACTATATTTACGTTAACTTCGAAAACCTTCCCACATTTTGAAGATTTTTCGGAATTTATCCACTATACACAGACTATTAGAACTCACAAGAGCAATTCCGAAGTTTTATGTATGCTACTGTGAGTGTTCTTATTTACAGCGATTCTAACCAAACTCTTAGAGAAAAATGAGTTAGATTTTAGACCGTTCTTTTTGTCTTAGTGGATTTAAGAGGTAGGGGCACTTTTCCAGAATGTAAAAGTGACTTTTACTATTGATGCAATCATCAAAATAAGAACTTTAAGTATTACAATACTTCGCTTTAAGTTTTCTACCGGTCGTCACGTAGTTAGTGAAATTGGTAGCAATATTTAAGTCACGGTGCCCTAGAACTATATGAAATGTATTACTTTTTAAGGATAGGATATGCTTATTAGACTATTTTCAATCTAACTCCGAAAACCTACCAAAATTTGTAGAATTTTACCAAGTCTTACCACAATATGCAGGCAAATAAAATCTATAAATATAATTCAAAACTTTTATCTGCTTTGCAAAAAATACAATTTTTTGAAAAATTCAAGAATGTTTTATTTCTCTTAGCAGATTTGAGATAGCGTATTTTTTATGCGTGTAAAAGTGACAATGCTTTTAACAGCAATATTAACAGTATAAGCTATAACTTCCAACGGGATTTTCATTAAATTATTCTGAATGCCCGACAATTTACTACAAATGGACACTACTCTAGGAATATTTACGTAAAGGAACTCCAACAAAATTCAACAATTTCGATAATTGAACCAACAGTTTATGCTAACCCAACTATTTTTACGTTAACTTCGAAAACCTTCCCACATTTTGAAGATTTTTCCGAATCTTACCACATTACACAGAGAATTAGAATTCAAAATAGTAATTCCGAAGTTTTATGTATGCTACAGTGAGTGTTCTTATTTACAGCGATTCAAACCAAACTCTTAGAAAAAATGAGTTAGATTTTAGACCGTTATGTCTGTCTTAGTTGATTTGAGGTAGGGCACTTTCCAGAATGTAAAAGTGACCTTTACTATTGATGCAATCATCAAAATAAGAACTTAAAGTATTACAATACTTCGCTTTAAGTTTTCTTCCTGTCGTCACGTAGTTAGTTAAATTGGTAGCAAAATTTAAGTCACGAAGCCCTTGAACAATATGAAATGTAGTACTTTTTA
Organism: Styela plicata; assembly: GCA_963675895.2. NCBI lineage: Eukaryota > Metazoa > Chordata > Ascidiacea > Stolidobranchia > Styelidae > Styela > Styela plicata. The sequence continues at coordinate 7,494,852 of OZ023140.1, forward strand.
AGGAGAGGATAAGCTTATTAGACTGTATTCAATCTAAATCCGAAAACCTACCAATATTTGTAAGATTTTACCAAGTCTTACCACAATATGCAGGCAAATAAAATGTATAAATATAATTTAAAACATTTATGTGCTTTGCCAAAAATACAATTTTTTGAAAAAATTCAAGAATGTTTTATTTCTCTTAGCAGATTTGAGATATTTTTCAAGAGTGTAATAGTGACAATGCTTTTAATAGCAATATTCACAGTATAAGCTATAACTTCCAAGCGGATTTTCATTAAATTATTCCGAATGCCCGACAATTTATAACAAATGTCCACTACTGTAGGAATATTCACGTAAAGGAACTCCGAAAAAATTCTACAATTTCGATAATTGAACCAACAGTTTATGCTAACCCAACTATATTTACGTTAACTTCGAAAACCTTCCCACATTTTTAAGATTTTTCGGAATTTATCCACAATACACAGACTATTAGAACTCACAAGAGCAATTCCGAAGTTTTATGTATGCTACTGTGAGTGTTCTTATTTACAGCGATTCTAACCAAACTCTTAGAGAAAAATGAGTTAGATTTTAGACCGTTCTGTTTGTCGTAGTTGATTCGAGGTAGGGCACTTTCCAGAATGTAAAAGGGACCTTTACTATAGATGCAATCATCAAAATAAGAACTTTAAGTATTACAATATTTCGCTTTCAGTTTTCTACCGGTCGTCACGTAGTTAGTGAAATTGGTAGCAACATTTAGGTCATGGAGCCCCAGAACAATTTGTAATGTAGTACTTTTTAAGGATAGGATATGCTTATTAGACTATTTTCAATCTAACTCCGAAAACCTTCAGATACTTAGAATACACAAGAGCAATTCCGAAGTTTTATGTATGCTACAGTGAGACCTTTACTATTGATGCTATCATCAAAATAAGAACTTTAAGTATTACAATACTTCCCTTTAAGTTTTCTACCGGTCGTCACGTAGTTAGTGAAATTGCTAGCAATATTTAAGTCACGGTGCCCTAGAACTATATGAAATGTATTACTTTTTAAGGATATGATATGCTTATTAGACTATTTTCAATCTAACTCCGAAAACCTACCAAAATATGTAGAATTTTACGAAGTCTTACCACAATATGCAGGCAAATAAAATCTATAAAATATAATTCAAAACATTTATGTGCTTTGAAAAATACAATTTTTTATGCAAATTCAAGAATGTTTTATTTCTCTTAGCAGATTTGAGATATTTTTCAAGAGTGTAATAGTGACAATGCTTTTAATAGCAATATTCACAGTATAAGCTATAACTTCCAACCGGATTTTCATTAAATTATTCTGAATGCCCGACAATTTACAACAAATGGACACTACTCAAGGAATATTCACGTAAAGGAACTCCAACAAAATTCAACAATTTCGATAATTGAACCAACAGTTTATGCTAACCCAACTATTTTTACGTTAACTTCGAAAACCTTCCCACATTTTGAAGATTTTTTCCGAATCTTACCACATTACACAGAGAATTAGAATTTCAAAAGAGTAATTCCGAAGTTTTATGTATGCTACAGTGAGTGTTCTTATTTACAGCGATTCAAACGAAACTCTTAGAGAAAAATGAGTTAGATTTTAGACCGTTATGTCTGTCTTAGTTGATTTGAGGTAGGGCATTTTCCAGAATGTAAAAGGGACCTTTACTATTGATGCAATCATCAAAATAAGAACTTTAAGTATTACAATACTTCGCTTGAAGTTTTCTACCGGTCGTCACGTAGTTACTTAAATTGGTAGCAAAATTTAAGTCACGGAGCCCTAGAACAATATGAAATGTAGTACTTTTTAAGGGTAGGATATGCTTATTAAACTGTATTCAATCTAAATCCGAAAACCTACCAAAATTTGTAAGATTTTACCAAGTCTTACCACAATATGCAGCCAAATAAAATCTATAAATTTAATTTAAAACATTTATGTGCTTTGCCAAAAATACAATTTTTTGAAAAAATTCAAGAATGTTTTATTTCTCTTAGCAGATTTGAGATATTTTTCAAGAGTGTAATAGTGACAATGCTTTTAATAGCAATATTCACAGTATAAGCTATAACTTCCAAGCGGATTTTCATTAAATTATTCTAAATGCCCGACAATTTATAACAAATGGCCACAACTGTAGGAATATTTACGTAAAGGAACTCCATCAAAATTATACAATTTCAATAATTGAACCAACAGTTTACGCTAACCGAACTATATTTACGTTAACTTCGAAAACCTTCCCACATTTTGAAGATTTTTCCTAATCTAACCACAATACACAGACACTTAGAATACACAAGAGCAATTCCGAAGTTTTATGTATGCTACAGTGAGTGTTGTTATTTACAGCGATTCTAATCAAACTCTTAGAGAAAAATGAGTTAGATTTTAGACCGTTCTGTTTGTCTTTGTTGATTTGAGGTAGGGTACTTTCCAGAATGTAAAGGTGACCTTTACTATTGATGCAATCATCAAAATAAGAACTTTAAGTATTACAATATTTCGCTTTAAGTTTTCTACCGGTCGTCACGTAGTTAGATAAATTGGAAGCAAAATTTAAGTAACGGAGCCCCAGAACTTTATGACTTTATGAAATGTAGTACTTTTTAAGAATAGGATATGCTTATTAGACTATTTCCAATCTAACTCCGAAAACCTTCCAAAATTTGTAAAATTTTACGAAGTCTTACCACAATATGCAGGCAAATAAAATCTATAAATATAATTCAAAACATTTATGTGCTTTGCCGAAAATACAATTTTTTGAAAAAATTCAAGAATGTCTTATTTCTTTTAGCAGATTTGAGATGTATTTTTCAGGAGCGTAAAAGTGACAATGCTTTTAACAGCAATATTCACAGTATAAGCTATAACTTCCAAGCGGATTTTCATTAAATTTCCCTGAATGACCGACAATTTATACAAATGGCCACTACTGTAGGAATATTAACGTAAAGGACCTCCAACGAAATTCAACAATTTCGATAATTGAACCAACAGTTTATGCTAACCAAACTATTTTTACTTCAACTTCGAAAACCTTCACACATTTTGAAGATTTTTCCGAATCTTACCACAATATAATGACAATTAGAATCCTTAAGGTAATTCCGAAGTTTTACATATGCTACAGTGAGTGTTCTTATTTACAGCGACTGCTAATCAAACTCTAAGAAAAAAGAAATATATTTAGACCGTTCTGTTTATCTTAGTTGATTTGAGGTAGGGTACTTTCCAGATTGTAAAAGTGGCCTATACGATGCAATCATCAAAATAAGAGCTTTAAGTATTACAATACTTCGTTTTCAGTTTTCTACCGGGACGTCACGTAGTTAGTTAAATTGGTAGCAAAATTTAGGTCACGGAGCCCTAGAAAAATATGAAATGTAGTACTTTTCAAGGATATGATATGCTTATTAGACTATTTTCAATCTAACTCCGAAAACCTTAGAAAATGTGTAAAATTTTACGACGTCTTACCACAATATGCAGGCAAATAAAATCTATAAATATAATTCAAAACATTTATGTGCTTTGCCAAAAATACAATTTTTTGAAAAAATATTCAAAAATGTTTTATTTCTTTCAGCAGATTTGAGATATGCGTATGCGTTGATGCAATCATCAAAAATAAGAACTTCAAGTATTAC
>OZ023140.1:7505470-7519054 GCA_963675895.2 Styela plicata
TATTGAAATACTTAAAGCTCTTATTTTGATGATTGCATCAATAGTATAGGTCACTTTTACATTCTGAAAAGTGCCCTACCCTACCTTAAATAAACTAAGACAAACAGAACGGTCTAAAATCTAACTCATTTTTCTCTAAGAGTTTGCTTAGAATCGCTGTAAATAAGAACACTCACTGTAGCATACATAAAACTTCGGAATTGCTCTTGTGAATTCTAATTGTCTGTGTATCGTGGTTAGATTCGGAAAAATCTTCAAAATGTGGGAAGGTTTTCGAAGTTAACGTAGATATAGTTGGGTTAGCATAAACTGTTGGTTCAATCATCGAAATTGTTGGATTTTGTTGGAGTTCCTTTACCTAAATATTCCTTTCAGTAGTGGCCATTTGTTATAAATTGTCGGGCATTCAGAATAATTTAATGAAAATCCGGTTGGAAGTTATAGCTTATACTGTTAATATTGCTGTTAAAAGCATTGTCACTTTTACACCCTTGAAAAATACGCTATCTCAAATCTGCTAAGAGAAATAAAACATTCTTGAATTTTTCAAAAAATTGTATTTTTGGCAAAGCACATAAATGTTTTGAATTATATTTATAGATTTTATTTGCCTGCATATTGTGGTAAGACTTGGTAAAATCTTACAAATTTTGGTAGGTTTTCGGATTTAGATTGAATACAGTCTAATAAGCATATCCTATTCTTAAAAAGTTCTACATTTCATATGGTTCTAGTGCTCCGTGACTTAAATTTTGCTACCAATTTAACTAACTACGTGACGACCGGTAGAAAACATAAAGCGAAGTATTGTAATACTTAAAGTTCTTATGTTGATGATTGCATCAATAGTAAAGGTCCCTTTTACATTCTGGAAAGTGCCCTACCTCAAATCAACTAAGACAAACAGAACGGTCTAAAATCTAACTCATTTTTCTCTAAGAGTTTGCTTAGAATCGCTGTAAATAAGAACACTCACTGTAGCATACATAAAACTTCGGAATTGCTCTTGTGAATTCTAATTGTCTGTGTATTGTGGTTAGATTCGGAAAAATCTTCAAAATGTGGGAAGGTTTTCGAAGTTAACGTAGATATAGTTGGGTTAGCATAAACTGTTGGTTCAATCATCGAAATTGTTGGATTTTGTTGGAGTTCCTTTACCTAAATATTCCTTTCAGTAGTGGCCATTTGTTATAAATTGTCGGGCATTCAGAATAATTTAATGAAAATCCGGTTGGAAGTTATAGCTTATACTGTTAATATTGCTGTTAAAAGCATTGTCACTTTTACACCCTTGAAAAATACGCTATCTCAAATCTGCTAAGAGAAATAAAACATTTTTGAATTTTTCAAAAAATTGTATTTTTGGCAAAGCACATAAATGTTTTGAATTATATTTATAGATTTTATTTGCCTGCATATTGTGGTAAGACTTGGTAAAATCTTACAAAATTTTGGTAGGTTTTCGGATTTAGATTGAAAATAGTCTAATAAGCATATCCTATCCTTAAAAAGTACTACATTTCATATTGTTCTAGGGCTCCGTGACTTAAATTTTGCTACCAATTTAACTAACTACGTGACGACCGGTAGAAAACTTAAAGCGAAGTATTGTAATACTTAAAGTTCTTATTTTGATGATTGCATCAATAGTAAAGGTCCCTTTTACATTCTGGAAAAGTACCCTACCTCAAATCAACTAAGACAAACAGAACGGTCTAAAATCTAACTCATTTTTCTCTAAGAGTTTGGTTAGAATCGCTGTAAATAAGAACACTCACTGTAGCATACATAAAACTTCGGAATTGCTCTTGTGAATTCTAATTGTCTGTGTATTGTGGTTAGATTCGGAAAAATCTTCAAAATGTGGGAAGGTTTTCGAAGTTAACGTAAATATAGTTGGGTTAGCATAAACTGTTGGTTCAATTATCGAAATTGTTGAATTTTATTGGAGTTCCTTTACGTAAATATTCCTACAGTAGTGGCCATTTGTTATAAATTGTCGGGCATTCAGAATAATTTAATGAAAATCCGCTTGGAAGTTATAGCTTATACTGTTAATATTGCTGTTAAAAGCATTGTCACTTTTACACCCTTGAAAAATACGCTATCTCAAATCTGCTAAGAGAAATAAAACATTTTTGAATTTTTCAAAAAATTGTATTTTTGGCAAAGCACATAAATGTTTTGAATTATATTTATAGATATTATTTGCCTGCATATTGTGGTACAATTACGTAAAATTTTACAAATTTTGGTAGGTTTTCGTAAGTTAGATAGAAAATAGTCTAATAAGCATATCCTATCCTTAAAAAGTACTACATTACATATTGTTCTGGGGCTCCGTGACCTAAATGTTGCTACCAATTTAACTAACTACGTGACGACCGGTAGAAAACTGAAAGCGAAGTATTGTAATACTTAAAGTTCTTATTTTGATGATTGCATCTATAGTAAAGGTCCCTTTTACATTCTGGAAAGTGCCCTACCTCAAATCAACTAAGACAAACAGAACGGTCTAAAATCTAACTCATTTTTCTCTAAGAGTTTGGTTAGAATCGCTGTAAATAAGAACACTCACTGTAGCATACATAAAACTTCGGAATTGCTCTTGTGAATTCTAATTGTCGGTGTATTGTGGTTAGATTCGGAAAAATCTTCCGAATCTCTGCCCTACCTCAAATCAACTAAGACAAACAGAACGGTCAAAAATCTAACTCATTTTTCTCTATGAGTTTTGTTAGAATCGCTGTAAATTAGAACACTCACTGTAGCATACATAAAACTTCGGAATTGCTCTTGTGAATTCTAATTGTCTGTGTATTGTGGTTAGATTCGGAAAAATCTTCAAAATGTGGGAAGGTTTTCGAAGTTAACGTAAATATGGTTGGGTTAGCATAAACTGTTGGTTCAATTATCGAAATTGTTGAATTTTATTGGAGTTCCTTTACGTAAATATTCCTACAGTGGTGGCCTTTTTTTTATAAATTGTCGGGCATTCAGAATAATTTAATGAAAATCCGCTTGGAAGTTATAGCTTATACTGTTAATATTGCTGTTAAAAGCATTGTCACTTTTACACCCTTGAAAAATACGCTATCTCAAATCTGCTAAGAGAAATAAAACATTTTTGAATTTTTCAAAAAATTGTATTTTTGGCAAAGCACATAAATATTTTGAATTATATTTATAGATATTATTTGCCTGCATATTGTGGTACAATTACGTAAAATTTTACAAATTTTGGTAGGTTTTCGTAAGTTAGATAGAAAATAGTCTAATAAGCATATCCTATCCTTAAAAAGTACTACATTACATATTGTTCTGGGGCTCCGTGACTTAAATTTTGCTACAAATTTAACTAACTACGTGACGACCGGTAGAAAACTGAAAGCGAAGTATTGTAATACTTAAAGCTCTTATTTTGATGATTGCATCAATAGTATAGGTCACTTTTACATTCTGAAAAGTACCCTACCTTAAATCAACTAAGACAAACAGAACGGTCTAAAATCTAACTCATTTCTCTCTAAGAGTTTGCTTAGAATCGCTGTAAATAAGAACACTCACTGTAGCATACATAAAACTTCGGAATTAATCTTGTGAATTCTAATTGTCGGTGCATTGTGGTTAGATTCGGAAAAATCTTCCGAAGTTAACGTAAATATAGTTGGGTTAGCATAAACTGTTGGTTCAATTATCGAAATTGTTGAATTTTGTCGGAGTTCCTTTACGTGAATATTCCTACAGTAGTGGCCATTTGTTATAAATTGTCGGGCATTCAGAATAATTTAATAAAAATCCGCTTGGAAATTATAGCTTATACTGTGAATATTGCTGTTTAAAGCATTGTCACTTTTATACCCTTGAAAAATACGCTATCTCAAATTTGCTAAGAGAAATAAAACATTTTTGAATTTTTCAAAAAATTGTATTTTTGGCAAAGCACATAAATGTTTTGAATTATATTTATAGATTTTATTTGCCTGCATATTGTGGTAAGATGTCGTAAAATTTTACAAATTTTTGAAGGTTTTCGGAGTTAGATTGAAAATAGTCTATTAAGCATATCCTATCCTTGAAAAGTACTACATTTCATATTGTTCTAGGGCCCCGTGACCTAAATTTTGCTACCAATTTAACTAACTACGTGACGACCGGTAGAAAACTGAAAGCGAAGTATTGTAATACTTAAAGATCTTATTTTGATGATTGCATCAATAGTATAGGTCACTTTTACATTCTGAAAAGTGCCCTACCTTAAATTAACTAAGACAAACAGAGCGGTTCAAAATCTAATTCATTTTTCTCTAAGAGTTTGCTTAGAATCGCTGTAAATAAGAACACTCACTGTAGCATACATAAAACTTCGGAATTAATCTTGTGAATTCTAATTGTCGGTGCATTGTGGTTAGATTCGGAAAAATCTTCCGAAGTTAACTTAAATATAGTTGGGTTAGCATAAACTGTTGGTTCAATTATCGAAATTGTTGAATTTTGTCGAAGTTCCTTTACGTGAATATTCCTACAGTAGTGGCCATTTGTTATAAATTGTCGGGCATTCAGAATAATTTAATGAAAATCCGCTTGGAAGTTATAGATTATACTGTGAATATTGCTATTAAAAGCATTGTCACTATTACACTCTTGAAAAATACGCTATCTCAAATCTGCTAAGAGAAATAAAACATTCTTGAATTTTTTCAAAAAATTGTATTTTTGGCAAAGCACATAAATGTTTTAAATTATATTTATACATTTTATTTGCCTGCATATTGTGGTAAGACTTGGTAAAATCTTACAAATATTGGTAGGTTTTCGGATTTAGATTGAATACAGTCTAATAAGCTTATACTCTCCTTAAAAAGTACTACATTTCATATTGTTCTAGGGCTCCGTGACTTAAATTTTGCTACCAATTTAACTAACTACGTGACGACCGATAGAAAACTTAAAGCGAAGTATTGTAATACTTTAAGTTCTTATTTTGATGATTGCATCAATAGTAAAGGTCACTTTTACATTCTGGAAAGTGCCCTACCTCAAATCAACTAAGACAGACATAACGGTCTAGACAGTCTAAAATCTAACTCATTTTTCTCTAAGAGTTTGGTTAGAATCGCTGTAAATAAGAACACTCACTGTAGCATACATAAAACTAAGACAGTGTTGGCCTTTTGTTATAAAAGCATTGTCACTTTTACACCCTTGAAAAATACGCTATCTCAAATCTGCTAAGAGAAATAAAACATTTTTGAATTTTTCAAAAAATTGTATTTTTGGCAAAGCACATAAATGTTTTGAATTATATTAATAGATATTATTTGCCTGCATATTATGGTACAATTACGTAAAATTTTACAAATTTTGGTAGGTTTTCGTAAGTTAGATAGAAAATAGTCTAATAAGCATATCCTATCCTTAAAAAGTACTACATTACATATTGTTCTGGGGCTCCGTGACTTAAATTTTGCTACCAATTTAACTAACTACGTGACGACCGGTAGAAAACTGAAAGCGAAGTATTGTAATACTTAAAGCTCTTATTTTGATGATTGCATCAATAGTATAGGTCACTTTTACATTCTGAAAAGTACCCTACCTTAAATCAACTAAGACAAACAGAACAGTCTAAAATCTAACTCATTTTTCTCTAAGAGTTTGCTTAGAATCGCTGTAAATGAGAACACTCACTATAGCATACATAAAACTTCGGAATTGCTCTTGTGAATTCTAATTGTCGGTGTATTGTGGTTAGATTCGGAAAAATCTTCCGAAGTTAACGTAAATATAGTTGGGTTAGCATAAACTGTTCGTTCAATTATCGAAATTGTTGAATTTTATTGGAGTTCCTTTACGTAAATATTCCTACAGTGTTGGCCTTTTGGTATAAATTGTCGGGCATTCAGAATAATTTAATGAAAATCCGCTTGGAAGTTATAGCTTATACTGTTAATATTGCTGTTAAAAGCATTGTCACTTTTACACCCTTGAAAAATACGCTATCTCAAATCTGCTAAGAGAAATAAAACATTTTTGAATTTTTCAAAAAATTGTATTTTTGGCAAAGCACATAAATGTTTTGAATTATATTAATAGATATTATTTGCCTGCATATTATGGTACAATTACGTAAAATTTTACAAATTTTGGAAGGTTTTCGTAAGTTAGATAGCAAATAGTCTAATAAGCATATCCTATCCTTAAAAAGTACTACATTACATATTGTTCTGGGGCTCCGTGACCTAAATGTTGCTACCAATTTAACTAACTACGTGACGACAGGTAGAAAACTGAAAGCGAAGTATTGTAATACTTAAAGTTCTTATTTTGATGAATGCATCTATAGTAAAGGTCCCTTTTACATTCTGGAAATTGCCCTACCTCAAATCAACTAAGACAAACAGAACGGTCTAAAATCTAACTCATTTTTCCCTAAGAGTTTGCTTAGAATCGCTGTAAATAAGAACACTCACTGTAGCATACATAAAACTAAGACAGTGTTGGCCTTTTGTTATAAAAGCATTGTCACTTTTACACCCTTGAAGAATACGCTATCTCAAATCTGCTAAGAGAAATAAAACATTTTTGAATTTTTCAAAAAATTGTATTTTTGGCAAAGCACATAAATTGTTTTGAATTATATTTATAGATATTATTTGCCTGCATATTGTGGTACAATTACGTAGAATTTTACAAATTTTGGTAGGTTTTCGTAAGTTTGATAGAAAATAGTCTAATAAGCATATCCTATCCTTAAAAAGTACTACATTTCATATTTTTCTGGGGCTCCGTGATTTAAATTTTGCTACCAATTTAACTAACTACGTGACGACCGGTAGAAAACTGAAAGCGAAGTATTGTAATACTTAAAGTTTTTATTTTGATGATTGCATCAATAGTAAAGGCCCCTTTTACATTCTGGAAAGTACCCTACCTCAAATCAACTAAGACAAACAGAACGGTCAAAAATCTAACTCATTTTTCTCTAAGAGTTTGCTTAGAATCGCTGTAAATAAGGACACTCACTGTAGCATAAAAAAAACTTCGGCATTACTCTTATGAATTCTAATTGTCTGTGTATTGTGGTAAGATTCGGAAAAATCTTCAAAATGTTGGAAGGTTTTCGAAGTTAACGTAAATATGGTTGGGTGAGCATAAAACTGTTGGTTCAATTATCGAAATTGTTGAATTTTATTGGAGTTCCTTTACGTAAATATTCCTATAGTAGTGGCCATTTGTTATAAATTGTCGGGCGTTCAGAGAAATTTAACGAAAATCCGCTTGGAAGTTATAGCTTATACTGTGAATATTGCTGTTAAAAGCATTGTCACTTTTACACCCTTGAAAAATACGCTATCTCAAATCTGCTAAGAGAAATAAAACATTCTTGATTTTTTCAAAAAATTGTATTTTTGGCAAAGCACATAAATGTTTTGAATTATATTTATAGATTTTATTTGCCTGCATATTGTGGTAAGACTTGGTAAAATCTTACAAATTTTGGAAGGTTTTCGGATTTAGATTGAATATAGTCTAATAAGCATATCCTATCCTTAAAAAGTACTACATTTCATATTGTTCTAGGGCTCCGTGACTTAAATTTTGCTACCAATTTAACTAACTACGTGACGACCGGTAGAAAAATTTAAAGCGAAGTATTGAAATACTTAAAGCTCTTATTTTGATGATTGCATCAATAGTATAGGTCACTTTTACATTCTGAAAAGTGCCCTACCCTACCTTAAAATCAACTAAGACAAACAGAACGGTCTAAAATCTAACTCATTTTTTTCTCTAAGAGTTTGCTTAGAATCGCTGTAAATAAAAACACTCACTGTAGCATACATAAAACTTCGGAATTACTCTAGTGAATTCTAATTGTCTGTGTATCGTGGTTAGATTCGGAAAAATCTTCATAATGTGGGAAGGTTTTCGAAGTTAACGTAAATATAGTTGGGTTAGCATAAACTGTTGGTTCAATCATCGAAATTGTTGGATTTTGTTGGAGTTCCTTTACGTAAATATTCCTTTCAGTAGTGGCCATTTGTTATAAATTGTCGGGCATTCAGAATAATTTAATGAAAATCCGGTTGGAAGTTATAGCTTATACTGTTAATATTGCTGTTAAAAGCATTGTCACTTTTACACCCTTGAAAAATACGCTATCTCAAATCTGCTAAGAGAAATAAAACATTCTTGAATTTTTCAAAAAATTGTATTTTTGGCAAAGCACATAAATGTTTTGAATTATATTTATAGATTTTATTTGCCTGCATATTGTGGTAAGACTTGGTAAAATCTTACAAATTTTAGTATGTTTTCGGATTTAGATTGAATACAGTCTAATATAGCATATCCTATTCTTAAAAAGTTCTACATTTCATATGGTTCTAGTGCTCCGTGACTTAAATTTTGCTACCAATTTAACTAACTACGTGACGACCGGTAGAAAAATTAAAGCGAAGTATTGTAATACTTAAAGTTCTTATGTTGATGATTAGATCATTGTATTTTTGGCAAAGCACATAAATGTTTTTGAATTATATTTATAGATTTTAGTTGCCTGCATATTGTGGTAAGACTTGGTAAAATAACAAATTTTGGTAGGTTTTCGGATTTAGATTGAATACAGTCTAATCATATCCTATTCTTAAAAAGTTCTACATTTCATATGGTTCTAGTGCTCCGTGACTTAAATTTTGCTACCAATTTAACTAACTACGTGACGACCGGTAGAAAACATAAAGCGAAGTATTGTAATACTTAAAGTTCTTATGTTGATGATTGCATCAATAGTAAAGGTCCCTTTTACATTCTGGAAAGTGCCCTACCTCAAATCAACTAAGACAAACAGAACGGTCGAAAATCTAACTCATTTTTCTCTAAGAGTTTGGTTAGAATCGCTGTAAATAAGATCTCTCACTGTAGCATACATAAAACGTCGGAATTACTCTTGTGAATTCTAATTGTCTGTGTATTGTGGTTAGATTCGGAATAATTTTCAAAATGTGGGAAGGTTTTCGAAGTTAACGTAAATATAGTTGGGTTAGCATAAACTGTTGGATCAATTATCGAAATTGTTGAATTTTGTTGGAGTTCCTTTACGTAAATATTCCTACAGTAGTGGCCATTTGTTATAAATTGTCGGGCATTCAGAATGATTTAATGAAAATCCACTTGGAAGTTATAGCTTATACTGTGAATATTGCTGTTAAAAGCATTGTCACTTTTACACTCTTGAAAAATACGCTATCTCAAATCTGCTAAGAGAAATAAAACATTTTTGAATTTTTCAAAAAATTGTATTATTGGCAAAGCACATAAATGTTTTGAATTATATTTATAGATTTTATTTGCCTGCATATTGTGGTAAGACTTGGTAAAATCTTACAAATTTTGGTAGGTTTTCGGATTTAGATTGAATGCAGTCTAATAAGCATATCCTATCCTTAAAAAGTACTACATTTCATATTGTTCTAGGGCTCCGTGACCTAAATTTTGCTACCAATTTAACTAACTACGTGACGACCGGTAGAAAACTGAAAGCGAAGTATTGTAATACTTAAAGCTCTTATTTTGTTGATTGCATCAATAGTACAGGCCACTTTTACATTCTGAAAAGTACCCTACCTTAAATCAACTAAGACAAACAGAACGGTCTAAAATCTAACTCATTTTTCTCTAAGAGTTTCCTTAGAATCGCTGTAAATAAGAACACTCACTGTAACATACATAAAACTTCGGAATTGCTCTTGTGAATTCTAATTGTCTGTGTATTGTGGTTAGATTCGGAAAAATCTTCAAAATGTGGGAAGGTTTTCGAAGTTAACGTAAATATAGTTGGGTTAGCATAAACTGTTGGTTCAATTATCGAAATTGTTGAATTTTGTTGGAGTTCCTTTACGTAAATATTCCTACAGTAGTGGCCATTTGTTATAAATTGTCGGGCATTCAGAATAATTTAATGAAATCCGCTTGGAAGTTATAGCTTATACTGTTAATATTGCTGTTAAAAGCATTGTCACTTTTACACCCTTGAAAAATACGCTATCTCAAATCTGCTAAGAGAAATAAAACATTCTTGAATTTTTCAAAAAATTGTATTTTTGGCAAAGCACATAAATGTTTTGAATTATATTTATAGATTTTATTTGCCTGCATATTGTGGTAAGACTTGGTAAAATCTTACAAATTTTGGTAGGTTTTCGGATTTAGATTGAATACAGTCTAATAAGCATATCCTATCCTTAAAAAGTTCTACACATTTCATATTGTTCTAGTGCTCCGTGACTTAAATTTTGCTACCAATTTAACTAACTACGTGACGAGACGGTAGAAAAACATAAAGCGAAGTTATTGTAATACTTAAAGTTCTTATGTTGATGATTGCATCAATAGTAATAGGTCATTGTATTTTTGGCAAAGCACATAAATGTTTTAAATTAATTTATAGATTTTAGTTGCCTGCATATTGTGGTAAGACAATTTGGTAAAATATAATTTTGGTAGGTTTTCGGATTTACCGTGAATACAGTCTAATAAGCATATTCCTATTCTTAAAAAGTTCTACATTTCATATGGTTCTAGTTTCCGTGACTTAAATTTTGCTACCAATTTAACTAACTACGTGACGACCGGTAGAAAACATAAAGCGAAGTATTGTAATACTTAAAGTTCTTATTTTGATGATTGCATCAATAGTAAAGGTCACTTTTACATTCTGGAAAGTACCCTACCTCAAATCAACTAAGACAAACAGAACGGTCTAAAATCTAACTCATTTTTCTCTAAGAGTTTGATTTAGAATCGCTGTAAATAAGAACACTCACTGTAGCATACATAAAACTTCGGAATTGCTCTTGTGAATTCTAATTGTCTGTGTATTGTGGTTAGATTCGGAAAAAATCTTCAAAATGTGGGAAGGTTTTCGAAGTTAACGTAAAATATAGTTGGGTTAGCATAAACTGTTGGTTCAATCATCGAAATTGTTGAATTTTGTTGGAGTTCCTTTACGTAAATATTCCTACAGTTGTGGCCATTTGTTATAAATTGTCGGGCATTTAGAATAATTTAATCAAAATCCGCTTGGAAGTTATAGCTTATACTGTTAATATTGCTGTTAAAAGCATTGTCACTTTTACACCCTTGAAAAATACGCTATCTCAAATCTGCTAAGAGAAATAAAACATTCTTGAATTTTTCAAAAAATTGTATTTTTGGCAAAGCACATAAATGTTTTGAATTATATTTATAGATTTTATTTGCCTGCATATTGTGGTAAGACTTGGTAAAATCTTACAAATTTTGGAAGGTTTTCGGATTTAGATTGAATATAGTCTAATAAGCATATCCTATCCTTAAAAAGTACTACATTTCATATTGTTCTAGGGCTCCGTGACTTAAATTTTGCTACCAATTTCACTAACTACGTGACGACCGGTAGAAAATTTAAAGCGAAGTATTGAAATACTTAAAGCTCTTATTTTGATGATTGCATCAATAGTATAGGTCACTTTTACATTCTGAAAAGTGCCCTACCCTACCTTAAATAAACTAAGACAAACAGAACGGTCTAAAATCTAACTCATTTTTCTCTAAGAGTTTGCTTAGAATCGCTGTAAATAAAAACACTCACTGTAGCATACATAAAACTTCGGAATTGCTCTTGTGAATTCTAATTGTCTGTGTATCGTGGTTAGATTCGGAAAAATCTTCAAAATGTAGGAAGGTTTTCGAAGTTAACGTAGATATAGTTGGGTTAGCATAAACTGTTGGTTCAATCATCGAAATTGTTGGATTTTGTTGGAGTTCCTTTACCTAAATATTCCTTTCAGTAGTGGCCATTTGTTATAAATTGTCGGGCATTCAGAATAATTTAATGAATTTAAAATCCGGTTGGAAGTTATAGCTTATACTGTTAATATTGCTGTTAAAAGCATTGTCACTTTTACACCCTTGAAAAATACGCTATCTCAAATCTGCTAAGAGAAATAAAACATTCTTGATTTTTTCAAAAAATTGTATTTTTGGCAAAGCACATAAATGTTTTGAATTATATTTATAGATTTTAGTTGCCTGCATATTGTGGTAAGACTTGGTAAAATCTTACAAATTTTGGTAGGTTTTCGGATTTAGATTGAATACAGTCTAATAAGCATATCCTATTCTTAAAAAGTTCTACATTTCATATGGTTCTAGTGCTCCGTGACTTAAATTTTGCTACCAATTTAACTAACTACGTGACGACCGGTAGAAAACATAAAGCGAAGTATTGTAATACTTAAAGTTCTTATGTTGATGATTGCATCAACATCATTGTATTTTTGGCAAAGCACATAAATGTTTTGAATTATATTTATAGATTTTAGTTGCCTGCATATTGTGGTAAGACTTGGTAAAATCTTACAAATTTTGGTAGGTTTTCGGATTTAGATTGAATACAGTCTAATAAGCATATCCTATTCTTAAAAAGTTCTACATTTCATATGGTTCTAGTGCTCCGTGACTTAAATTTTGCTACCAATTTAACTAACTACGTGACGACCGGTAGAAAACATAAAGCGAAGTATTGTAATACTTAAAGTTCTTATGTTGATGATTGCATCAATAGTAAAGGTCCCTTTTACATTCTGGAAAGCGCCCTACCTCAAATCAACTAAGACAAACAGAACGGTCGAAAATCTAACTCATTTTTCTCTAAGAGTTTGGTTAGAATCGCTGTAAATAAGATCTCTCACTGTAGCATACATAAAACGTCGGAATTACTCTTGTGAATTCTAATTGTCTGTGTATTGTGGTTAGATTCGGAATAATTTTCAAAATGTGGGAAGGTTTTCGAAGTTAACGAAAATATAGTTGGGTTAGCATAAACTGTTGGATCAATTATCGAAATTGTTGAATTTTGTTGGAGTTCCTTTACGTAAATATTCCTACAGTAGTGGCCATTTGTTATAAATTGTCGGGCATTCAGAATGATTTAATGAAAATCCACTTGGAAGTTATAGCTTATACTGTGAATATTGCTGTTAAAAGCATTGTCACTTTTACACTCTTGAAAAATACGCTATCTCAAATCTGCTAAGAGAAATAAAACATTTTTGAATATTTCAAAAAATTGTATTATTGGCAAAGCACATAAATGTTTTGAATTATATTTATAGATTTTATTTGCCTGCATATTGTGGTAAGACTTGGTAAAATCTTACAAATTTTGGTAGGTTTTCGGATTTAGATTGAATGCAGTCTAATAAGCATATCCTATCCTTAAAAAGTACTACATTTCATATTGTTCTAGGGCTCCGTGACTTAAATTTTGCTACCAATTTAACTAACTACGTGACGACCGGTAGAAAACTTAAAGCGAAATATTGTAATACTTAAAGCTCTTATTTTGATGATTGCATCAATAGTATAGGTCACTTTTACATTCTGAAAAGTGCCCTACCTTAAATCAACTAAGACAAACAGAACGGTCTAAAATCTAACTCATTTTTCTCTAAGAGTTTGCTTAGAATCGCTGTAAATAAGAACACTCACTGTAGCATACATAAAACTTCGGAATTGCTCTTGTGAATTCTAATTGTC
>OZ023140.1:7520723-7542708 GCA_963675895.2 Styela plicata
CAACAAAATTCAAACAATTTCGATAATTGATCCAACAGTTTATGCTAACCCAACTATATTTACGTTAACTTCGAAAACCTTCCCACATTTTGAAGATTATTCCGAATCTAACCACAATACACAGACAATTAGAATTCACAAGAGTAATTCCGACGTTTTATGTATGCTACAGTGAGAGATCTTTTTTACAGCGATTCTAACCAAACTCTTAGAGAAAAATGAGTTAGATTTTAGACCGTACTGTTTGTCTTAGTTGATTTGAGGTAGGGCACTTTCCAGAATGTAAAAGGGACCTTTACTATTGATGCAATCATCAACATAAGAACTTTAAGTATTACAATACTTCGCTTTAAGTTTTCTACCGGTCGTCACAAAGTTAGTTAAATTGGTAGCAAAATTTAAGTCACGGAGCACTAGAACAATATGAAATGTAGCACTTTTTAAGAATAGGATATGCTTATTAGACTGTATTCAATCTAAATCCGAAAACCTACCAAAATTTGTAAGATTTTTTCCAAGTCTTACCACAATATGCAGGCAAATAAAATCTATAAATATAATTCAAAACATTTATGTGCTTTGCCAAAAATACAATTTTTTGAAAAATTCAAGAATGTTTTATTTTTCTTAGCAGATTTGAGATAGCGTATTTTTCAAGGGTGTAAAAGTGACAATGCTTTTAACAGCAATATTAACAGTATAAGCTATAACTTCCAACCGGATTTTCATTAAATTATTCAGAATGCCCGACAATTTATAACAAATGGCCACTACTGAAAGGAATATTTACGTAAAGGAACTCCAACAAAATCCAACAATTTCGTTGATTGAACCAACAGTTTATGCTAACCCAACTATATCTACGTTAACTTCGAAAACCTTCCCACATTTTGAAGATTTTTCCGAAACTAACCACGATACACAGACAATTAGAATTCACTAGAGTAATTCCGAAGTTTTATGTATGCTACAGTGAGTGTTCTTATTTACAGCGATTCTAACCAAACTCTTTGAGAAAAATGAGTTAGATTTTAGACTGTTCCGTCTGTCTTAGTTGATTTTAGGTAGGGCACTTTCCAGAATGTAAAAGTGACCTTTACTATTGATGCAATCATCAAAATAAGAACTTTAAGTATTACAATACTTCGCTTTAAATTTTTATAACTTCCAAGCGGATTTTCATTAAATTATTCTGAATGTCCGACAATTTATAACAAATGGCCATCACTGTAGGAATATTTACGCAAAGGAACTCCAATAAAATTCAACAATTTCGATAATTTAACCAACAGTTTATGCTAACCAAACTATATTTACGTTAACTTCGGAAGATTTTTCCGAATCTTACCACAATACACCGACAATTAGAATTCACAAGAGCAATTCCGAAGTTTTATGTATGCTACAGTGAGTGTTAACTTCGAAAACCTTCCCACATTTTAAAGATTTTTCCGAATCTTACCGCAATACACAGACAATTAGAATTCATAAGAGTTATTCCTAAGTATTATGTACGCTACAGTAGTGAGTGTTCCTATTTACTGCGATTCTAACCAAACTCTTAGAGAAAAACGAGTTAGATTTTAGACCGTTCTTTTTGTCTTAGTTGATTTAAGGTAGGGCACTTTTCAGAATGTAAAAGTGATCTATACTATTGATGCAATCATCAAAATAAGAGCTTTAAGTATTACAATATTTCGCTTTAAGTTTCTACCGGTCGTCACGTAATTAGTTAAATTGGTAGCAAAATTTAAGTCACGGAGCCCTAGAACAATATGAAATGTAGTACTTTTTAACGATAGGATAGGCTTATTAGACTGCATTCAATCTAAATCCGAAAACCTACCAAAATTTGTAAGATTTTACCAAGTCTTACCACAATATGCAGGCAAATAAAATCTATATATATAATTCAAAACATTTATGTGCTTTGCCAAAAATACAATTTTTTGAAAAATTCAAAAATGTTTTA
This sequence comes from Styela plicata, assembly GCA_963675895.2. Taxonomy (NCBI): domain Eukaryota; kingdom Metazoa; phylum Chordata; class Ascidiacea; order Stolidobranchia; family Styelidae; genus Styela; species Styela plicata. The sequence goes on from OZ023140.1 coordinate 7,522,696, forward strand.
TTTCTCTTAGCAGATTTGAGATAGCGTATTTTTCAAGAGTGTAAAAGTGACAATGCTTTTAACAGCAATATTCACAGTATAAGCTATAACTTCCAAGCGGATTTTCTTAAAATTATTCTGAATGCCCGACAATTAATAACAAATGGCCACTACTGTAGGAATATTTACGTAAAGGACCTCCAACAAAATTCAACAATTTCGATAATTGAACCAACAGTTTATGCTAACCCAACTATATTTACGATAACTTCGAAAACCTTCCCACATTTTGAAGATTATTCCAAATCTAACCACAATACACAGACAATTAGAATTCACAAGGGTAATTCCGACGTTTTATGTATGCTACAGTGAGAGATCTTATTTACAGCGATTCTAACCAAACTCTTAGAGAAAAATGAGTTAAATTTTAGACCGTTCTGTTTGTCTTAGTTGATTTGAGGTAGGGCACTTTCCAGAATGTAAAAGTGACCTTTACTATTGATGCAATCATCAAAATAAGAACTTTAAGTATTACAATACTTCGCTTTAAATTTTCTACCGGTTGTCACGTAGTTAGTGAAATTGGTAGCAAAATTTAAGTCACGGAGCCCTAGAACAATATGAAATGTAGTACTTTTTAAGGATAGGATATGCTTATTAGACTGTATTCAATCTAAATCCGAAAACCTACCGAAATTTGTAAGATTTTACCAAGTCTTACCACAATATGCAGGCAAATAAAATCTATAAATATAATTCAAAACATTTATGTGCTTTGCCAAAAATACAATTTTTTGAAAAATTCAAGAATGTTTTATTTCTCTTAGCAGATTTGAGATAGCGTATTTTTTAAGGGTGTAAAAGTGACAATGCTTTTAACAGCAATATTAAGAGTATATGCTATACCTTCCAACCGGATTTTCATTAAATTATTCTGAATGCCCGACAATTTATAACAAATGGCCACGTCTGTAGGAATATTTCGTAAAGGAACTCCAACAAAATTCAACAATTTCAATAATTGAACCAACAGTTTACGCTAACCGAACTATATTTACGTTAACTTCGAAAACCTTCCCACATTTGGAAGATTTTTCCTAATCTAACCACAATACACAGACACTTAGAATACACAAGAGCAATTCCGAAGTTTTATGTATGCTACAGTGAGACCTTTTCTTATTTACATGCAATTCAACAAAATAGAGAAAAATTTAAGTTTTACACCGTTCTACTGTCGCTTTTGAGTTTTCTGTACCGGTTTACTATTGATGCAATCATCAAAATAAGAACTAGTATTACAATACTTCGCTTGAACGTATTTAGTAGCATTATAGCAAAATTTAAGTCACGGTGCCCTAGAACTATATGAAATGTATAACTTTTTAAGGATAGGATATGCTTATTAGACTATTTTCAATCTAATTCCGAAAACCTACCAAAATTTGTAGAATTTTACGAAGTCTTACCACAATATGCAGGCAAATAAAATCTATAAATATAATTCAAAACTTTTATCTGCTTTGCAAAAAATACAATTTTTTGAAAAATTCAAGAATGTTTTATTTCTCTTAGCAGATTTGAGATAGCGTATTTTTCAAGGGTGTAAAAGTGACAATGCTTTTAATAGCAATATTCACAGTATAAGCTATAACTTCCAAGCGGATTTTCATTAAATTATTCTGAATGCCCGACAATTTATAACAAATGGCCACCACTGTAGGAATATTTACGTAAAGGAACTCCAATAAAATTCAACAATTTCGATAATTGAACCAACAGTTTATGCTAACCCAACTGTATTTACGATAACTTCGAAAACCTTCCCACATTTTGAAGATTATTCCAAATCCAACCACAATACACAGACAATTAGATTTCACAAGGGTAATTCCGACGTTTTATGTATGCTACAGTGAGAGATCTTATTTACAGCGATTCTAACCAAACTCTTAGAGAAAAATGAGTTAGATTTTAGACCGTTATGTCTGTCTTAGTTGATTTGAGGTAGGGCACTTTCCAGAATGTAAAAGGGACCTTTACTATTGATGCAATCATCAAAATAAGAACTTTAAGTATTACAATACTTCGCTTTAAGTTTTCTACCGGTCGTCACGTAGTTAGTTAAATTGGTAGCAAAATTTAAGTCACGGAGCCCTAGAACAATATGAAATGTAGTACTTTTTAAGGATAGGATATGCTTATTAGACTGTATTCAATCTAAATCCGAAAACCTACCAAAATTTGTAAGATTTTACCAAGTCTTACCACAATATGCAGGCAAATAAAATCTATAAATTTAATTTAAAACATTTATGTGCTTTGCCAAAAATACAATTTTTTGAAAAAATTCAAGAATGTTTTATTTCTCTTAGAAGATTTGAGATAGCGTATTTTTCAAGGGTGTAAAAATGACAATGCTTTTAATAGCAATATTCACAGTATAAGCTATAACTTCCAAGCGGATTTTCATTAAATTATTCTGAATGCCCGACAATTTATAACAAATGGCCACCACTGTAGGAATATTTACGTAAAGGAACTCCAATAAAATTCAACAATTTCGATAATTGAACCAACAGTTTATGCTAACCCAACTATATTTACGTTAACTTCGAAAACCTTCCCACATTTTGAAGATTTTTCCTAATCTTACCACAATACACAGACAATTAGAATTCATAAGAGTTATTCCGAAGTTTTATGTATGCTACAGTGAGTGTTCCTATTTACAGCGATTCTAACCAAACTCTTACAGAAAAATGAGTTAGATTTTAGACCGTTCTTTTTGTCTTAGTTGATTTGAGGTAGGGCACTTTCCAGAATGCAAAAAGGACCTTTACTATAGATGCAATCATCAAAATAAGAACTTTAAGTATTACAATATTTCGCTTTAAGTTTTCTACCGGTCGTCACGTAGTTAGTTAAATTGGTATCAAAATTTAAGTCACGGAGCCCAAGAACAATATGAAATGTAGTACTTTTTAAGGATAGGATATGCTTATTAGACTACATTCAATCTAAATCCGAAAACCTACCAAAATTTTTAAGATTTTACGTAGTCTTACCACAATATGCAGGCAAATAAAATCTATATATATAATTCAAAACATTTATGTGCTTTGCCAAAAATACAATTTTTTGAAAAATTCAAAAATGTTTTATTTCTCTTAGCAGATTTGAGATAGCGTATTTTTCAAGAGTGTAAAAGTGACAATGCTTTTAACAGCAATATTCACAGTATAAGCTATAACTTCCAAGCGGATTTTCATTAAATTATTCTGAATGCCCGACAATTTATAACAAATGGCCACCACTGTAGGAATATTTACGTAAAGGAACTCCAATAAAATTCAACAATTTCGATAATTGAACCAACAGTTTATGCTAACCCAACTATATTTACGTTAACTTCGAAAACCTTCCCACATTTTGAAGATTTTTCCTAATCTTACCACAATACACAGACAATTAGAATTCATAAGAGTTATTCCGAAGTTTTATGTATGCTACAGTGAGTGTTCCTATTTACAGCGATTCTAACCAAACTCTTAGAGAAAAATGAGTTAGATTTTAGACCGTTCTTTTTGTCTTAGTTGATTTGAGGTAGGGCACTTTCCAGAATGTAAAAGGGACCTTTACTATAGATGCAATCATCAAAATAAGAACTTTAAGTATTACAATATTTCGCTTTAAGTTTTCTACCGGTCGTCACGTAGTTAGTTAAATTGGTATCAAAATTTAAGTCACGGAGCCCTAGAACAATATGAAATGTAGTACTTTTTAAGGATAGGATATGCTTATTAGACTGTATTCAATCTAAATCCGAAAACCTACCAAAATTTGTAAGATTTTACCAAGTCTTACCACAATATGCAGGCAAATAAAATCTATAAATTTAATTTAAAACATTTATGTGCTTTGCCAAAAATACAATTTTTTGAAAAAATTCAAGAATGTTTTATTTCTCTTAGAAGATTTGAGATAGCGTATTTTTCAAGGGTGTAAAAATGACAATGCTTTTAATAGCAATATTCACAGTATAAGCTATAACTTCCAAGCGGATTTTCATTAAATTATTCTGAATGCCCGACAATTTATAACAAATGGCCACTACTGAAAGGAATATTTAGGTAAAGGAACTCCAACAAAATCCAACAATTTCGATGATTGAACCAACAGTTTATGCTAACCCAACTATATCTACGTTAACTTCGAAAACCTTCCCACATTTTGAAGATTTTTCCGAATCTAACCACGATACACAGACAATTAGAATTCACTAGAGTAATTCCGAAGTTTTATGTATGCTACAGTGAGTGTTCTTATTTACAGCGATTTTAACCAAACTATTTGAGAAAAATGAGTTAGATTTTAGACCGTTCTGTCTGTCTTAGTTGATTTGAGGTAGGGCACTTTCCAGAATGTAAAAGTGACCTTTACTATTGATGCAATCATCAAAATAAGAACTTTAAGTATTACAATACTTCGCTTTAAATTTTCTACCGGTCGTCACGTAGTTAGTGAAATTGGTAGCAAAATTTAGGTCACGGAGCCCTAGAACAATATGAAATGTAGTACTTTTTAAGGATAGGATATGCTTATTAGACTGTATTCAATCTAAATCCGAAAACCTACAAAAATTTGTAAGATTTTACCAAGTCTTATCACAATATGCAGGCAAATAAAATCTATAAATATAATTTAAAACATTTATGTGCTTTGCCAAAAATACAATTTTTTGAAAATATTCAAGAATGTTTTATTTCTCTTAGCAGATTTGAGATAGCGTATTTTTCAAGGGTATAAAAATGACAATGCTTTTAATAGCAATATTCACAGTATAAGCTATAACTTCCAAGCGGATTTTCATTAAATTATTCTGAATGCCCGACAATTTATAACAAATGGCCACCACTGTAGGAATATTTACGTAAAGGAACTCCAATAAAATTCAACAATTTCGATAATTGAACCAACAGTTTATGCTAACCCAACTATATTTACGTTAACTTCGGAAGATTTTTCCGAATCTAACCACAATACACCGACAATTAGAATTCACAAGAGCAATTCCGAAGTTTTATGTATGTTACAGTGAGTGTTCTTATTTACAGCGATTCTAAGGAAACTCTTAGAGAAAAATGAGTTAGATTTTAGACCGTTCTGTTTGTCTTAGTTGATTTAAGGTAGGGTACTTTTCAGAATGTAAAAGTGACCTATACTATTGATGCAATCAACAAAATAAGAGCTTTAAGTATTACAATACTTCGCTTTCAGTTTTCTACCGGTCGTCACGTAGTTAGTTAAATTGGTAGCAAAATTTAGGTCACGGAGCCCTAGAACAATATGAAATGTAGTACTTTTCAAGGATAGGATATGCTTATTAGACTATTTTCAATCTAACTCCGAAAACCTTCCAAAATTTGTAAAATTTTACGACGTCTTACCACAATATGCAGGCAAATAAAATCTATAAATATAATTCAAAACATTTATGTGCTTTGCCAAAAATACAATTTTTTGAAAAATTCAAAAATGTTTTATTTCTCTTAGCAGATTTGAGATAGCGTATTTTTCAAGAGTGTAAAAGTGACAATGCTTTTAACAGCAATATTCACAGTATAAGCTATAACTTCCAAGCGGATTTTCATTAAATTATTCTGAATGCCCGACAATTTATAACAAATGGCCACTACTGAAAGGAATATTTAGGTAAAGGAACTCCAACAAAATCCAACAATTTCGATGATTGAACCAACAGTTTATGCTAACCCAACTATATCTACGTTAACTTCGAAAACCTTCCCACATTTTGAAGATTTTTCCGAATCTGACCACGATACACAGACAATTAGAATTCACTAGAGTAATTCCGAAGTTTTATGTATGCTACAGTGAGTGTTCTTATTTACAGCGATTTTAACCAAACTATTTGAGAAAAATGAGTTAGAGTTTAGACCGTTCTGTCTGTCTTAGTTGATTTGAGGTAGGGCACTTTCCAGAATGTAAAAGTGACCTTTACTATTGATGCAATCATCAAAATAAGAACTTTAAGTATTACAATATTTCGCTTTAAGTTTTCTACCGGTCGTCACGTAGTTAGTTAAATTGGAAGCAAAATTTAAGTCACGGAGCCCTAGAACTTTATGAAATGTAGTACTTTTTAAAGATAGGATAGGCTTATTAGACTATTTTCAATCTCACTCCGAAAACCTTCCGTAATTTATAAAATTTTACGATGTCTTACCACAATATGCAGGCAAATAAAATCCATAAATATAATTCAAAACATTTATGTGCTTTGCCAAAAATACAATTTTTTCCAAAATTCAAAAATGTTTTATTTCTCTCAGCAGATTTGAGATAGCGTATGCGTTGTTGCAATCATCAAAATAAGAACTTTAAGTATTACAATACTTCGCTTTCAGTTTTCTACCGGTCGTCACGTCGTTAGTTAAATTGGTAGCAAAATTTAAGTCACGGGGCCCTAGAACAATATGAAATGTAGTACTTTTTAAGGATAGGATAGGCTTATTAGACTATTTTCAATCTAACTCCGAAAACCTACCAAAATTTATAAGATTTTACGAAGTCTTACCACAATATGCAGGCAAACAAAAATCTATAAATATAATTCAAAACATTTATGCGCTTTGCCAAAAATACAATTTTTGAAAAATTCAAGAATGCTTTATTTCTCTTAGCAGATTTGAGATAGCGTATTTTTCTAGAGTGTAAAAGTGACAATGCTTTGAACAGCAATATTCACAGTATAAGCAATAACTTCCAAGCGGATTTTCATTAAATTTCTCTGAATGACCGACAATTTATACAAATGGCCACTACTGTAGGAATATTAACGTAAAGGACCTCCAACAAAATTCAGCAATTTCGATAATTGAACCAACAGTTTATGCTAACCCAACTATATTTACGTTAACTTCGAAAACCTTCCCACATTTTGAAGATTTTTCCGAATCTCACCACAATACTCAGACAATTAGAATTCACAAGAGTAATTCCGATGTTTTATGTATGCTACAGTGAGAGTTCTTATTTACAGCGATTCTAACCAAACTCTTAGAGAAAAATGAGTTAGATTTTAGACCGTTCTGTTTGTCTTAGTTGATTTGAGCTAGGGTACTTTCCAGAATGTAAAAGTGACCTATACTATTGATGCAATCGTCAAAATAAGAACTTTAAGTATTACAATATTTCGCTTTCAGTTTTCTACCGGTCGTCACGTCGTTAGTTAAATTGGTAGCAAAATTTAAGACACGGGGCTCTAGAACAATATGAAATGTAGTACTTTTTAAGGATAGGATAGGCTTATTATACTATTTTCAATCTAACTCCGAAAACCTACCAAAATTTATAAGATTTTACGAAGTCTTACCACAATATGCAGGCAAACTAAAATCTATAAATATAATTCAAAACATTTATGCGCTTTGCCAAAAATACAATTTTTTGAAAAATTCAAGAATGTTTTATTTCTCTTAGCAGATTTAAGATAGCGTATGTTTCTAGAGTGTAAAAGTGACAATGTTTTTAACAGCGATATTTACAGTACAAGCTATAACTTCCAAGTGGCTTTTCATCAAATTTCTCTGAATGCCCGACAATTTATAACAAATGGCCACTACTGTAGGAATATTAACGCAAAGGAACTCCAACAAAATTCAACAATTTCGATAATTGAACCAACAGTTTACGCTAACCCAAATATTTTTACGTTAACTTCGAAAACTTTCCCACATTTTGAAGATTTTTCCGAATCTTACCACAATACACCGACAATTAGAATTCATAAGAGTAATTCCGAAGTTTTATGTATGCTACAGTGAGTGTTCCTATTCACAGCGACTGATAATCAAACTCTTATAGAAAAATGAGTTAGATTTTAGACCGTTCTGTTTGTCTTTGTTGATTTGAGGTAGGGTACTTTCCAGAATGTAAAAGTGACCTTTACTATTGATGCAATCATCAAAATAAGAACTTTAAGTATTACAATATTTCGCTTTAAGTTTTCTACCGGTCGTCACGTAGTTAGTTAAATTGGTAGCAAAATTTAGGTCACGGAGCGCCAGAACAATATGTGATGTAGTACTTTTTAAGGATAGGATATGCTTATTAGACTATTTTCAATCTAACTTACGAAAACCTACCAAAATTTGTAAAATTTTACGTAGTTGTACCACAATATGCAGGCAAATTAAATTCTTCAAATATAATTCAAAACATTTACGGGCTTTGCCAAAAATACAATTTTTTGAAAAATTCAAAAATGTGAATTTCTCTTAGCAGATTCGAGATAGCGTATTTTTCAAGAGTGTAAAAGTGACAATGCTTTTAACAGCAATATTCAGAGTATAAGCTATAACTTCCAAGCGGATTTTCATTAAATTATTCTGAATGCCCGACAATTTATAACAAATGGTCACTACTGTAGGAATATTTACGCAAAGGAACTCCAACAAAATTCAACAATTTCGATAATTGAACCAACAGTTTATGCTAACCCAACTATATTTACGTTAACTTCGAAAACCATCCCACATTTTGAAGATTTTTCCGAATCTCACCACAATACTCAGACAATTAGAATTCACAAGAGTAATTCCGATGTTTTATGTATGCTACAGTGAGTGTTCTTATTTACAGCGATTCTAACCAAACTCTTAGAGAAAAATGAGTTAGATTTTAGACCGTTCTGTTTGTCTTAGTTGATTTGAGGTAGGGCACTTTCCAGAATGTAAAAGGAACCTTTACTATTGATGCAATCATCAAAATAAGAACAAGTACTACAATATTTCGCTTTAATTTTTCTACCGGTCGTCACGTAGTTAGTTAAATTGGTAGAAAAATTTAAGTCACGGAGCCCTAGAACAATATGAAATGTTGTACTTTTTAAGGATAGGATATGCTTATTAGACTTTATTCAATCTAAATCCGAAAACCTACCAAAATTTGTAAGATTTTACCAAGTCTTACCAGAATATGCAGGCAAATAAAATCTATAAATATAATTCAAAACATTTATGTGCTTTGCCAAAAATACAATTTTTTTGAAAAATTCAAAAATGTTTTATTTCTCTTAGCAGTTTTGAGATAGCGTATTTTTCAAAGAGTGTAAAAGTGACAATGCTTTTAACAGCAATACTCGCAGTATAAGCTATAACTTCCATGCGGATTTTCATTAAATTATTCTGAATGCCCGACAATTTATAACAAATGGCCACTACTGTAGGAATATTTACGCAAAGGAACTCCAACAAAATTCAACAATTTCGATAATTGAACCAACAGTTTATGCTAACCCAACTATATTTACGTTAACTTCGAAAACCTTCCCACATTTTGAAGATTTTTCCGAATCTAACCACAATACACAGACAATTAGAATTGAAAAGAGTAATTCCGAAGTTTTATGTGTGCTACAGTGAGTGTTCTTATTTACAGCGATTGTGACCAAACTCTTAGAGAAAAATGAGTTAAATTTTAGACCGTTATGTCTGTCTTAGATGATTTGAGGTAGGGCACTTTCCAGAATGTAAACGTGACCTTTACTATTGATGCAATCATCAAAATAAGAACTTTAAGTATTACAATACTTCGCTTTAAGCTTTCTACCGGTCGTCACGTCGTTAGTTAAATTGGTAGCAAAATTTAAGACACGGAGCCCTAGAACAATATGAAATGTAGTACTTTTTCAGGATAGGATATGCTTATTAGACTATTTTCAATCTCACTCCGAAAACCTACCAAAATTTGTAAGATTTTACGAAGTCTAACCACAATATGCAGGCAAATAAACTCTATAAATATAATTTAAAACATTTATGTGCTTTGCCAAAAATACAATTTTTTTGAAAAAAATCAAGAATGTTTTATTTCTCTTAGCAGATTTGAGATAGCGTATTTTTCAAGAGTGCAATAGTGACAATGCTTTTAATAGCAATATTCCCAGTATAAGCTATAACTTCCAAGCGGATTTTCATTAAATTATTCTGAATGCCCGACAATTTATAACAAATGGCCACTACTGTAGGAATATTCACGTAAAGGAACTCCGACAAAATTCAAAAATTTCGATAATTGAACCAACAGTTTATGCTAACCCACTACATTTACGTTAACTTCGAAAAGCTTCCCACATTTTGAAGATTTTTCCGAATCTTACCACAATACACAGACAATTAGAATTCATATGAATAATTCCGAAGTTTTTTGTATGCTATAGTGAGTGTTCTTATTTACATCGATTCTAATAAAACTTTTAGAGAAAAACGGGTTAGATTTTAGACCGTTGTGTTTGTCTTAGGTCATTTGAGGTAGCGTACTTTCCAGAATGTAAAAGGGACCTTTACTATTGATGCAATCATCAAAATAAGAACTTTAAGTATTACAATATTTCGCTTTAAGTTTTCTACCGGTCGTCACGTTGTTAGTTAAATTGGTAGCAAAATTTAAGTCACGGAGCCCTAGAACTATATGAAATGTTGTACTTTTTAAGGATAGGATATGCTTATTAGAATATTTTCAATCTAACTCCGAAAACCTACCAAAATTTGTTAAATTTTACGAAGTCTTACCACAATATGCAGGCAAATAAAATTTATAAATATAATTCAAAACATTTATGTGCTTTGCCAAAAATACAATTTTTTGAAAAATTCTAGAATGTTTTATTTCTCTTAGCAGATTTGAGATAGCGTATTTTTCAAGGGTGTAAAAGTGACAATGCTTTTTACAGCAATATTAACAGTTTAAGCTATAACTTCCAAGCGGATTTTCATTAAATTATTCCGAATGCCCGACAATTTACAATAAATGGACACTACTGTAGGAATATTTACGTAAAGGAACTCCAATAAAATTCAACAATTTCGATAATTGAACCAACAGTTTATGCTAACCCAACTATATTTACGTTAACTTCGAAAACCTTCCCGCATTTTGAAGATTTTTCCGAATCTAACCACAATACACCGACAATTAGAATTCACAAGAGCAATTCCGAAGTTTTATGTATGCTACAGTGAGTGTTCTTATTTACAGCGATTCTAAGCAAACTCTTAGAGAAAAATGAGTTCGATTTTAGACCGTTCTTTTTGTCTTAGTTGATTTGAGGTAGGGTACTTTCCAGAATGTAAAAGTGACCTATACGATGCAATCATCAAAATAAGAGCTTTAAGTATTACAATACATCGCTTTCAGTTTTCTACCGGTCGTCACGTAGTTAGTTAAATTGGTAGCAAAATTTAGGTCACGGAGCCCTAGAAAAATATGAAATGTAGTACTTTTCAAGGATAGGATATGCTTATTAGACTATATTCAATCTAACTCCGAAAACCTTCCAAAATGTGTAAAATTTTACGACGTCTTACCACAATATGCAGGCAAATAAAATCTATAAATATAATTCAAAACATTTATGTGCTTTGCCAAAAATACAATTTTTTGAAAAATTCAAAAATGTTTTATTTCTCTCAGCAGATTTGAGATAGCGTATGCGTTGATGATTGCGTTGATGCAATCATCAAAATAAGAACTTCAAGTATTACAATACTTCGCTTTCAGTTTTCTACCGGTCGTCACGTCGTTAGTTAAATTGGTAGCAAAATTTAAGTCACGGAGCCCTAGAACAATATGAATGTAGTAGTTTTTAGGGATAGGATAGGCTTATTAGACTATTTTCAATCTCATTCCGAAAACCTACCAAAATTTGTAAGATTTTACCAAGTCTAACCACAATATGCAGGCAAATAAACTCTATAAATATAATTTAAAACATTTATGTGCATTGCCAAAAATACAATTTTTTGAAAAAAATCAAGAATGTTTTATTTCTCTTAGCAGATTTGAGATAGCGTATTTTTCAAGAGTGCAATAGTGACAATGCTTTTAATAGCAATATTCACAGTATAAGCTATAACTTCCAAGCGGATTTTCATTAAATTATTCTGAATGCCCGACAATTACTAACAAATGGCCACTACTGTAGGAATATTCACGTAAAGGAACTCCGACAAAATTCAACAATTTCGATAATTGAACCAACAGTTTATGCTAACCCAACTACATTTACGTGAACTTCGAAAACCTTCCCACATTTTGAAGATTTTTCCGAATCTTACCACAATACACAGACAATTAGAATTCATTAGAATAATTCCGAAGTTTTTGTATGCTACAGTGAGTGTTCTTATTTACATCGATTCTAATCAAACTTTTAGAGAAAAACGAGTTAGATTTTAGACCGTTTTCTTTGTCTTAGTTCATTTGAGGTAGCGTACTTTCCAGAATGTAAAAGGGACCTTTACTATTGATGCAATCATCAAAATAAGAACTTTGGGTATTACAATATTTCGCTTTAAGTTTTCTACCGGTCGTCACGTAGTTACTTAAATTGGTAGCAAAATTTAAGTCACGGAGACCTAGAACTTTATGAAATGTAGTACTTTTTAAGGATAGGATATGCTTATTAGACTATTTTCAATCTAATTCCGAAAACCTACCAAAATTTGTTAAATTTCACGAAGTCTTACCACAATATGCAGGGAAATAAAATCTATAAATATAATTCAAAACATTTATGTGCTTTGCCAAAATTACAATTTTTTAAAAAATTCTAGAATGTTTTATTTCTCTTAGCAAATTTGAGATAGTGTATTTTTCAAGGGTGTAAAAGGGACAATGCTTTTAACAGCAATATTAACAGTTTAAGCTACCGACAATTTATAACAAATGGCCACCACTGTAGGAATATTTACGTAAAGGAACTCCAATAAATTTCAACAATTTCGATAATTGAACCAACAGTTTATGCTAACCATACTATGTTTACGTTAACTTCGAAAACCTTCCCGCATTTTGAAGATTTTTCCGAATCTAACCACAATACACCGACAATTAGAATTCACAAGAGCAATTCCGAAGTTTTATGTATGCTACAGTAAGTGTTCTTATTTACAGCGATTCGAAGCAAACTCTTAGAGAAAAATGAGTTAGATTTTAGACTGTTCTGTTTGTCTTAGTTGATTTGAGGTAGGGTACTTTCCAGAATGTAAAAGTGACCTATACTATTGATGCAATCTTCAAAAAAGAGATTTAAGTATTACAATACTTCGCTTTCAGTTTTCTACCGGTCGTCACGTAGTTAGTTAAATTGGTAGAAAAATTTAGGTCACGGAGGCCTAGAAAAATATGAAATGTAGTACTTTTCAAGGATAGGATATGCTTATTAGACTATTTTCAATCTAACTCCGAAAACCTTCAGAAATTTGTAAAATTTTACGACGTCTTACCACAATATGCAGGCAAATAAAATCTATAAATATTATTCAAAACATTTATGTGCTTTGCCAAAAATACAAATTTTTCAAAAATTCAAGAATGTTTTATTTCTTTCAGCAGATTTGAGATAGCGTATGCGTTGATGCAATCATCAAAATAAGAACTTCAATTATTACAATACTTCGCTTTCAGTTTTCTACCGGTCGTCACGTCGTTAGTTAAATTGGTAGCAAAATTTAAGTCACGGAGCCCTAGAACAATATGAATGTAGTACTTTTTAAGGATAGGATAGGCTTATTAGACTATTTTCAATCTCACTCCGAAAACCTACCAAAATTTGTAAGATTTTACCAAGTCTAACCACAATATGCAGGCAAATAAACTCTATAAATATAATTTAAAACATTTATGTGCTTTGCCAAAAATACAATTTTTTGAAAAAAATCAAGAATGTTTTATTTCTCTTAGCAGATTTGAGATAGCGTATTTTTCAAGAGTGCAATAGTGACAATGCTTTTAATAGCAATATTCACAGTATAAGCTGTAACTTCCAAGCGGATTTTCATTAAATTATTCTGAATGCCCGACAATTTATAACAAATGGCCACTACTGTAGGAATATTCACGTAAAAGAACTCCGACAAAATTCAACAATTTCGATAATTGAACCAACAGTTTATGCTAACCCAACTATTTTTACGTTAACTTCGAAAACCTTCCCACATTTTGAAGATTTTTCCGAATCTTACCACAATACACAGACAATTAGAATTCATAAGAATAATTCCGAAGTTTTTGTGTGCTACAGTGAGTGTTCTTATTTACATCGATTCTAATCAAACTTTTAGAGAAAAACGAGTTAGATTTTAGACCGCTCTGTTTGTCTTAGTTCATTTGAGGTAGCGTATTTTCCAGAATGTAAAAGGGACCTTTACTATTGATGCAATCATCAAAATAAGAACTTTGGGTATTACAATATTTCGCTTTAAGTTTTCTACCGGTCGTCACGTAGTTACTTAAATTGGTAGCAAAATTTAAGTCACGGAGCCCTAGAACTATATGAAATGTAGTACTTTTTAAGGATAGGATATGCTTATTAGACTATTTTCAATCTAATTCCGAAAACCTACCAAAATTTGTTAAATTTCACGAAGTCTTACCACAATATGCAGGGAAATAAAATCTATAAATATAATTCAAAACATTTATGTGCTTTGCCAAAATTACAATTTTTTAAAAAATTCTAGAATGTTTTATTTCTCTTAGCAAATTTGAGATAGCGTATTTTTCAAGGGTGTAAAAGTGACAATGCTTTTAACAGCAATATTAACAGTTTAAGCTATAACTTCCAAGCGGATTTTCATTAAATTATTCTGAATGCCCGACAATTTATAACAAAAGGCCACCACTGTAGGAATATTTACGTAAAGGAACTCCAATAAAATTCAACAATTTCGATAATTGAACCAACAGTTTATGCTAACCCAACTATATTTACGGTAACTTCGAAAACCTTCCCGCATTTTGAAGATTTTTCCGAATCTAACCACAATACACCGACAATTAGAATTCACAAGAGCAATTCCGAAGTTTTATGTATGCTACAGTGAGTGTCTTATTTACAGCGATTCTAAGCAAACTCTTAGAGAAAAATGAGTTCGATTTTAGACCGTTCTTTTTTGACTTAGTTGATTTGAGGTAGGTACTTTCCAGAATGTAAAAGTGACCTATACGTTGCAATCATCAAAATAAGAGCTTTAAGTATTACAATACTTCGCTTTCAGTTTTCTACCGGTCGTCACGTAGTTAGTTAAATTGGTAGCAAAATTTATGTCACGGAGCACTAGAAAAATATGAAATGTAGTACTTTTCAAGGATAGGATATGCTTATTAGACTATTTTCAATCTAACTCCGAAAACCTTCCAAAATGTGTAAAATTTTACGACGTCTTACCACAATATGCAGGCAAATAAAATCAATAAATATAATTCAAAACATTTATGTGCTTTGCCAAAAATACAATTTTTTGAAAAATTCAAAAATGTTTTATTTCTCTCAGCAGATTTGAGATAGCGTATGCGTTGATGCAATCATCAAAATAAGAACTTCAATTATTACAATACTTCGCTTTCAGTTTTCTACCGGTCGTCACGTCGTTAGTTAAATTGGAAGCAAAATTTAAGTCACGGAGCCCTAGAACAATATGAATGTAGTACTTTTTAAGGATAGGATAGGCTTATTAGACTATTTTCAATCTCACTCCGAAAACCTACCAAAATTTGTAAGATTTTACCAAGTCTAACCACAATATGCAGGCAAATAAACTCTATAAATATGATTTAAAACATTTATGTGCTTTGCCAAAAATACAATTTTTTGAAAAAAATCAAGAATGTTTTATTTCTCTTAGCAGATTTGAGATAGCGTATTTTTCAAGAGTGCAATAGTGACAATGCTTTTAATAGCAATATTCACAGTATAAGCTATAACTTCCAAGCGGATTTTCATTAAATTATTCTGAATGCCCGACAATTTATAACAAATGGCCACTACTGTAGGAATATTCACGTAAAGGAACTCCGACAAAATTCAACAATTTCGATAATTGAACCAACAGTTTATGCTAACCCAACTACATTTACGTTAACTTCGAAAACCTTCCCACATTTTGAAGATTTTTCCGAATCTTACCACAATACACACACAATTAGAATTCATAAGAATAATTCCGATGTTTTTTTGTATGCTACAGTGAGTGTTCTTATTTACATCGATTCTAATCAAACTTTTAGAGAAAAACGAGTTAGATTTTAGACCGCTCTGTTTGTCTTAGTTCATTTGAGGTAGCGTATTTTCCAGAATGTAAAAGGGACCTTTACTATTGATGCAATCATCAAAATAAGAACTTTAAGTATTACAATACTTCGCTTTCAGTTTTCTACCGGTCGTCACGTAGTTAGTTAAATTGGTAGCAAAATTTAAGTCACGGAGCCCTAGAACTATATGAAATGTAGTACTTTTTAAGGATAGGATATGCTTATTAGACTATTTTCAATCTAACTCCGAAAACCTTCCAAAATTTGTAAAATTTTACGAAGTCTTACCACAATATGCAGGCAAATAAAATCTATAAAGATAATGAAAAACATTTATGTGCTTTGCCAAAAATACAATTTTTTTTGAAAAAATTCAAGAATGTTTTATTTCTCTGAGCAGATTTGAGATAGAGTATTTTTCAGGAGCGTAAAATGACAATGCTTTTAACAGCAATATTCACAGTATAAGCAATAACTTCCAAGCGGATTTTCATTAAATTTCTCTGAATGCCCGACAATTTATACAAATGACCACTACTGTAGGAATATTAACGTAAAGGAACTCCAACGAAATTCAACAATTTCGATAATTGAACCAACAGTTTATGCTAACCCAACTATTTTTACTTTAACTTCGAAAACCTTCACACATTTTTAAGATTTTTCCGAATCTTACCACAATATAAAGACAATTAGAATCTATAAGGTAATTCCGAAGTTTTATGTATGCTACAGTGAGTGTTCCTATTTACAGCGACTGCTAATCAAACTCTTGGAGAAAAATGAGTTAGATTTTAGACAGTTCTGTTTGTTTTAGTCGATTTGAGGTAGGGTACTTTCCAGAATGTAAAAGTGACCTTTACTATTGATGCAGTCATCAAAATAAGAACTTTAAGTATTACAATACTTCGCTTTCAGTTTTCTACCGGTCGTCACGTAGTTAGTTAAATTGGTAGCAAAATTTAGGTCACGGAGCGCCAGAACAATATGTAATGAAGTATATTTTAAGGACAGGATATACTTATTAGACTATTTTCAATCTAACTTACGAACACCTACCAAAATTTGTAAAATTTTACGTAGTTGTACCACAATATGCAGGCAAATGAAATCTATAAATATAATTCAAAACATTTATGTGCTTTGTCAAAAATACAATTTTTTGAAAAATTCAAAAATGTTTTATTTCTCTTAGCAGATTTGAGATAGCGTATTTTTCAAGAGTGTAAAAGTGACAATGCTTTAAACAGCAATATTCACAGTATAAGCTATAACTTCCAAGCTGATTTTCAATAAATTATTCTGAATTTCCGACAATTTATAAAAAATGGCCACTACTGTACTCACGTAAAGGAACTCCGACAAAATTCAACAATTTCGATAATTGAACCAACTGTTTATGCTAACCCAACTACATTTACGTTAACTTCGAAAATCTTCCCACATTTTGAAGATTTTTCCGAATCTTACCACAATACACAGACAATTAGAATTCATAAGAATAATTCCGAAGTTTTTTTGTATGCTACGGTGAGTGTTCTTATTTACATCGATTCTAATCAAACTTTTAGAGAAAAACGAGTTAGATTTTAGACCGTTCTGCTTGTCTTAGTTCATTTTAGGTAGGGTCCTTTCCAGAATGTAAAAGGGACCTTTACTATTGATGCAATCATCAAAAATAAGAACTTTAAGTATTACAATATTTCGCTTCAAGTTTTCTACCGGTCGTCACGTAGTTAGTTAAATTGGTAGCAAAATTTAAGTCACGGAGCCCTAGAACAATATGAAATGTAATACTTTTTAAGGATAGGATATGCTTATTAGACTGTATTCAATCTAAATCCGAAAACCTTCGAAAATTTGTAAGATTTTACCAGGTCTTACCACAATATGCAGGCAAATAAAATCTATAAATATAATTTAAAACATTTATGTGCTTTGCCAAAAATACAATTTTTCGAAAAAATTCTAAAATGTTTTATTTCTCTTAGCAGATTTGAGATATCGTATTTTTCAAGGGTGTAAAAGTGACAATGCTTTTAATAGCAATATTCACAGTATAAGCTATAATTTCCAAACGGATTTTCATTAAATTATTCTGAATGTCCGACAATTTATAACAAATGGCCACTACCGTACTCACGTAAAGGACCTCCGACAAAATTCAACAATTTCGATAATTGAACCAACAGTTTATGCTATCCTAACTACATTTACGTTAACTTCGAAAATCTTCCAACATTTTGAAGATTTTTCCGAATCTTACCACAATACACAGACAATTAGAATTCATAAGAGTTATTCCGAAGTTTTATGTAAGACCGTTCTATTTGTCTTTGTTGATTTGAGGTAGGGCACTTTCCAGAATGTAAAAGAGGCCTTTACTATTGATGCAATCATCAAAATAAGAACTTTAAGTATTACAATATTTCGCTTTCAGTTTTCTACCGGTCGTCACGTAGTTAGTTAAATTGGTAGGAAAATTTAAGTCACGGAGCCCTAGAACAATACGAAATGTAGTACTTTTTAAGGATAGGATATGCTTATTAGACTGTATTCAATCTAAATCCGAAAACCTACCAAAATTTGTAAGATTTTACCAAGTCTTACCACAGTATGCAGGCAAATAAAATCTATAAATATAATTTAAAACATTTATGTGCTTTGCCAAAAATACAATTTTTTGAAAATATTCAAGAATGTTTTATTTCTCTCAGCAGATTTGAGATAGCGTATTTCTCAAGAGTGTAATAGTGACAATGCTTTTAATGGCAATATTCACAGTATAAGCTATAACTTCAAAGCGGATTTTCATTAAATTTCTCTGAATGCCCGACAATTTATAACAAATGGCCACTACTGTAGGAATATTAACGTAAAGGAACTGCAACAAAATTCAACAATTTCGGTAATTGAACAAACAATTTATGCTAACCCAACTATTTTTACTTTAACTTCAAAAACCTTCACACATTTTGAAGATTTTTCCGAATCTTACCACAATATAAAGACAATTAGAATCCATAAGGTAATTCTGAAGTTTTACATATGCTACAGTGAGTGTTCTTATTTACAGCGACTGCTAATCAAACTCTAAGAGAAAAGAAATATATTTAGACCGTTCTGTTTGTCTTAGTTGATTTGAGGTAGGGTACTTTTCTGAATGTAAAAGTGACCTTTACTATTGATGCAATCATCAAAATAAGTACTTCAAGTATTACAATACTTCGCTTTAAGTTTTCTACCGGTCGTCACGTAGGTAGTTAAATTGGTAGCAAAATTTAAGTCACGGAGCCCTAGAACAATATGAAATGTAGTACTTTTTAAGGATAGGATATACTTATTAGACTGTATTCGATTTAAATCCGAAAACCTTCGAAAATTTGTAGGATTTTACCAAGTCTTACCACAATATGCAGGCAAATAAAATCTATAAATATAATTTAAAACATTTATGTGCTTTGCCAAAAATACAATTTTTTGAAAAAATTCAAAAATGTTTTATTTGTCTTAGCAGATTTGAGATAGTGTATTTTTCCAGGGGTGTAATAGTGACAATGCTTTTAATAGCAATATTCACAGTATAAGCTATAACTCCCAAGCGGATTTTCAATAAATTATTCTGAATGTCCGACAATTTATAACAAATGGCCACTACTGTACTCACGTAAAGGAACTCCGACAAAATTCAACAATTTCGATAATTGAACCAACTGTTTATGCTAACCCAACTACATTTACGTTAACTTCGAAAATCTTCCCACATTTTGTAGATTTTTCCGAATCTTACCACAATACACAGACAATTAGAATGCATAAGAATAATTCCGAAGTTTTTTTGTATGCTACGGTGAGTGTTCTTATTTACATCGATTCTAATCAAACTTTTAGAGAAAAACGAGTTAGATTTTA
>OZ023140.1:7546994-7559590 GCA_963675895.2 Styela plicata
GTTAATATCACATGCTGCAGTAGATTATTTAGTAAAATGATAAACATCCGAACATAAAAACGAATATTAAGCTAAATTTTTGATTTGATATGTTAATATTTGTTCAAGAACAAGTAGCAAAATACAGCTCATATTTAGTTGAAATTTCATCAAGTAATAATGTCAATACACAACAAGACAAGCATTGGTCCAATCTTCAAATTTCTGTGAGACGATGATGGATGTTTTACGTTAAAAATCGAGTCGTTGGACAGAACTCTTCTCGTCTCCATCACTGAAATGTATTTATCGGAATATGGATATATATATATTTCTTTATTATTATCAGATTTTATATTTTTTTTATTAGAGAAACTGATTTTAGAAGTTTGGAGTCATTAAAAATTACAAAAAATCTGATTCAACATGTATCTAAACTTTGTGTCACAAATACATTAAATATTCAATAGTACGGTAATAAGGTAAATGCGACTCGCCGTGGGGTGAGTGTCAAACATGACATCATAAGGATGGATGCTTTTTTCTAAATATCAAGTAGCTTGACAGAACTTTTCTTATCAAAATCACTAAAGAATGGAAGTCTTAGTTCTGACTATTTTGCTCAACCGGTGAAATAAAAACGATGTTTTTCCAACATTTTGAATATCTATTCAGATATCCTTCATTATGGCAATGGAAATGAAGGATATTTGAATTGATATTCGAAACAATGGCTAAACATTGTTTTCATTTCACTGGTTGAGCAAAATAGTCAGAAACTATGAATAAGCCTGGTGGCAAACACTTGATAAATGAAAGTTTTGTTTTGATAAATTTACCTTTACAGATGCCAGAGCAAAACTATTGAATGAGATATACTACATATTAAAAAAAATATGAATTGGACGGATGAATTATGAATGGAGTGCGTAACTGCGCAATATTTATTTCATCAAATTTCAAGGTCTTAAATCACATTTTTTTGAAATTATCCACGTATATTCAGTGCATTTTTTGGTCAATATTGTCATGATGTACATTACATCAAGGACAGTATTTTTAACCCCCTTTTTGCGTGTGGAACCCATTTTTTGATCACAATTTTTTTCGAATATTGGTTACCCTCTTTCAAGGTTATAAATACATCACTTTTTTATTAGAATTTGAAAAAATGATCTTACCTGCCAATGATATATAAGTCACTCTCTAATGGGATAAATCCAGAAATTCCTTTGGAAAGTGAAAAGTCATATAACTTAATCCAGAAATCATTCACTGGATGATAAATGTTGAAAAACACATTACGTGAAATACCTGTAACAATAAAAAATAATGATATAAGAAAATTGATATATTTTCATTTGTTGCGCAAATTAGAAAATTATCATGATGAAATTCAACTTCGTGATTTATAATGAAAAATGAATGAATTTAAAATAATCGAAAAATTGAACTATTTGAAATAAGTCCAGAATACCTACCTGTTGGAGGAAGGCTCACCTACTATAAAGCAGAGTTGAGGAACCTGACGCAAAAGTAATATTGCAGTGAGTAATGTATGTGAATGAATTGAGAATGTTATACCTTTTCTGCTTATCAGTATTATTTTGGACGTTACTATTGCATAGTTTGGGTTTTAGCCATGGCAAGTCCGGCTCGGTAATCTATGTCGACCATTCAACTCAAAGTGTAATATCAAATATGCTTGTCTAAACTTATAAGCTCACGACTTTCCCCCAACACTACTACTGTAGTTGGTTTCAAAATAATGAATTTCCCGATTTAAAATCATAAAAAATTGCAGGCCTTTTTTGCAAACAAATGGTATATTATTAAATACCTTCAGTTCATGGTAGTCACTAAATTTTTAAATCAGTTTATGAAGTCACAAATCAAAACGGTTGGGAACCACTAAATAATATCATTAGATTGCCATTTATAACTTTATTTTGCAATGGGATCAAATCATTTACAGTTGATTTGTTCAAAACGGACTCTGTTTCAAAGGTTAATGAAAATAAATAGTCATTTATTTAAAATATCGATGGAAAGATTTGCAAATATAAATTATTTGGGGCAAGTATTTAGAATGGATTCAAAGGCCTAGTGGTTATCATGATGACATCACAGGTCGATGATCTTGAGTTTGATTCCCGGCTAGTTCAGCCCGTTAGGATAAGGATAATATCGTTCCAAATATTCTAACCCCGTTCATCTATAAGTGGCCACTGTCACAGGGCCTTGGTCAAGATGATCTAATCCAAGAAGTGGCTATAAAAAAAATAGACAAATGAAGATGGCATAATCAGAAAAAATGATAATATGACAAAGAACAAAATCAAAATGGATGAAAAAAATATACAAGAATAATATTAGCAAAAGACCAAATGTTTAGAAATATGTCATGTATGAGATATGTCATGTATTTATGAATGAATGAATGAATAAGAAACGAATATTTGGATCAGCCGAATCAAAAATTTATGCATATTGCATATTCTGGTATTACAGTTTGCAATAACCTCTTGCAATATAAATGGCTGTTACTTGTTTTCTTTTTCAGCTCTGGTCTAGAATAAATTTCATTGATAATAAAAGATTATCAAACCTGTTCAGATTCTTCAATATCTCTGAAAAATGTACATTCTCATCCAACAGGATTTTACGTTCCATTCTTATGGTGTTTATAATTAATTATTAGTAACTATATTATAAGTGAAGCTAGAATATAATGAAATATATAATGAAGCAATCATACAGAAACTTACACAATTTTTCTTGAAATTTATTGTTTGTCGACAAGAAAACAAGGCAATATACCATATAAAAACAGACACAAAAAATATTTACAGTACAGACTAGATGGTAACGAAACAGTCAAAAAAGGTTCAAAATCATCAATACTGCCACAAAATCATAGTACTAGTATGGATGGTTTTAAAGAGTTTATCCAGTCTATATCATTTTACCTTATGGTGAGAGTAAAACAAGATTATGATTTGAATATTCTGAAAAATTCGAATTACTATAGTTTATCATGCATTGCATATTAAACAAATTTTCGATGAGATAAAAATTTTGAAGCCGAACTTTGTTAAGTATGGGTCATACCAATCAGACGACGTATATCCAAGGCCCAAGATTGACTGAACAAAATTTTTGATTTAATGTACTGCTCTCAGTGTGTGTGTGTGAGAGAGAAGTGTCAACTCAATCAGAAAAAGTCTAGGAAATACATGGGATGGGTATATGCAGGACTGTTGGACACCACGCTAGCGAACGTTGATCCACACAATCACAGATTACGATTTCTTCCTCCGACTATGTCTATGCACAAGAAAATATCCCATTTAGACAAGAACTTCAACATGAAAGTATGTGGTTTGCCAAATGGTTAAGTGTATTTTCATCGGTCCTTCAACAAGATAAAAATGAAATCCTGTCTCTACCTTATAAACCTAAACCAAATTACCTCAATCAAAGAGCGAACAGTGCTCTTAGCATAAATAATATTGAAGGTTTTTGCGGAATTTAGTGCCTTTAGCCTTCATTGTCTATTCATGAACGAGCTATTCGATTTTTATTTTTCAGTTGCCTCATGCCTAGGATGTACAATCCTGAAAACTATACCACCTGAACAAGTGTAAGATAATCAACAACTTTATTTAAAAAGAATGAGTAATATCAAAACAGAAATTGAATCATAAGCTAATTAATACAATACTGAATAGAATAACCTAATTTAATTTACGTCTTTACATTATTACTTGCTTTTTCAGAATGTCACCATATAAACTTCGGACCAATCAACAAATTTTTGCATTTGAATGGTGAAGTTTTTCCTAGGCGGGATAAGCACAGAAATGCTGCTTTTGTCTTTCTCACTAAATGAAAAAAATAAGTCTTTGAGATTTGAATAAAAGTTCCAGAAATAATTCCTTATTCTTTGATATGTCGCGCATTCAATGTTTTTAATCACAGACCAGTTAAATATATATTGTGCACATGGTAGGCAAAAATTTTGATGACTCAAGAGACTACCTGATGTGTCAAATAAAATTTTCATTGGTTAAGCGTAAAAATCAAATACAAATTATGAGGGTCAACGCTTTGACAGGGGAAGATAAGATATTCTCACGCAATGAGTACAATTAGGGTGAATAAATATGCTGAATCCCTGAATATCATATGGAACAAGTTCATTAGCACAATCTGCATATCATTATATCATTATGTATAACTGAGTATGATACTGCGTTCAAATATTTTTGAAACAGATTTTAAAACTTTCCAATCTGATGTGCGAGACAATCAAAAAAAGCCTCTGCAAAATAGTTTACTCACCAACTTACGATATAAAGATCATCATTTAACGAACACATGCCTGATATATTTGGTGGAAAAACATAGTCATTGATGATTGCCCACAAGTTCTCAGTGGTAATATATATGAATAAGGCAGGTGCATATCTGTTACCAGTATCGGTACCTGAATATAGTAAGTATGTAAGTAGTTATTATTTATCCCTATGCAAAAATAAAGAAAGGGAATAAGACTATTACACAACAAAACATAACTTCTCAATGGTGAAAGGGGTTAGAAAGAACTGCTCACGGTTTTCGACCTGTGACCCCTTTTTGGGCTACAGAAGGGTATAAGGCTCAGGTTTAAAATTAAACCAATACAATTTTATTTTTCAAATTTTCACTAATCTTTATAATCAAATTTCGAGATTTATGACTGTAGGAATTGATATGGTGATGGCATATGATGTGATCTTATGTGGGTGTAAATTCATAATTCTGAATTCCTCGTTGAAGGCAGAAGGAAGCCACTCGTTTGAGTGGAAAGAAGGAAATTTTAGGATCGGATAGAGCGCACATTATAAAAAAAAGGTGAACTAGTCATTCAATTTTTTGAGAATCATTAAAACTTTCCGGTCTGAAAAAATATATTTTTATAAAGTCACGCTTCTGTAGCAAATGTTCTAACGAATCTGATGATAATACTCTACTTAATTCTTTACAAAAATATTATTTCTCTACAATTTGAACAAAAAGAATATAATAAACAAAAAAATTTTATTGTTGTAGTGATTTTACAATTTGCACTATAACGTAGTAGGTGAAGAGGTAAAACGATTAAACCTGACAACTTTTGATAGCGTGGAAGAGAAAGATGCATAATTTCAAGAAATAATTGGGCAATTAATGTTATTATAGCGTCGTCACCCCTCCTCTCTGGCTCAAAATTTTTTTTGGAAATTGGCCTTGTTTTGTTAGAAAACATGGAATATCGCAGAATTTTTCACGATATCGTGTTGAATTTGGCTAACCTATGTTGAAAAGATTTCACATCATTGTGATATAACAATTGGGAGGGTCTCCCCATGTCCCCGTAGGTCCAAATATTGTGGCGGAGGTTCATAAAAAATTTGTCTAAATTTAGCTCTATTTAGGGAAATATTACAACTCACGAATATGAAGTGTGACGTAACAACTATTATAATACTATACTACAAGAGATTACGTACAAAATTCGTGGTCTTATAATATTCAACAACAAAAAAAACAAAAACAAGAATACACGAAAACTATGTACAAAAAATGTTCGGTTAATGTTATTTTTTGTACCGTAATAGTTTATTTTTGAACATGAATATTACCCTTGCACTCACATATAAAATTTTCATTGAGAAGAGAGTATAAATGCGGAAACCGATGGAACACCAGATATAACTTTATGTGTTTGTGAGCTGACTCAACATTAAAAACAAATGTTAATTTACGACCAATCAAGAATGATTCAAAATTGGAAAACATTTAAAACGAAACTGTGAGCCTACTTTTTGTACCCACACAAGACAATCCTCTGCATGTCATTCTAGGTGGCGATATTCAATAAGAGTTGAATGAATCATAGACTCGTTCAAACTATCCCTGGTACTATAACATTCAATAATTAGATTTGGATGTTTAGATTAAGAGAAAATATTTCCCAAAATATGGCCTCCACTCTATTAGAACTGCAGTATGTCAAAAGTTTCAAGGTCACATGAGGTTTCAGCTCCTTTATAATATGTTTACAAGTTTGATCAAAATACAAAATTTGTACAAAAAATTTAAGTCAAAAATTATATATTTCCAGTTTTCCGACAATATGAGTTCATGTAAAAGAAATTGTTTTCCGGTTGAGGACAATAAAATAGCTTGCCGTATTTTTTTTTAAATTGTGTACCTTGCTCTTACATGCAATCCACGGTTGTCAGGCTCAGTCGTATTGGCAACAAACCTTCCTGCATACTACTTTACATTATAAATGCAAAAACTCCAAAGGACAGAAATTTCTTTGGTAAATTTTTTTATTCTAACAGTAGAAAAATGTCTTTTTTCAAAAAGAATTCCCCTGAAAAGTGATACCTTAGACTTGCGTGAACTTTTGCTACATAGCTACGACATAATGAAAATTTTTTTGGGGGTCATGGATGGGATATTATGATGTCACAAATTCGAATGTCTCGATAATTCATTTTTCTTAGAATTTCTTACTCTATCCGTTCCCCAAATTTCATGCTTCTTCACAATAATGCACAATTCAACTATTTTTTCCCGGCCTTAGCCACTGGACTATGATTACAAACATACAACAGAAACAGGTTAGGCTGTTTAATAAATATCGCATTCAATTTAGTGAATCTAATAACTTAGACATCACGTAAAAATTCAAATCCAACTTGTAACATAGATCTTGTCTCCTTTCACAGCAGATGACTCGATTGAATGTCCTGGACATTCTGAAATATATGTCCATTGATTTGATGAATATTTTTCACTTTCAGAATCAATGGCATACAAGGAATCTAAAAAAATATTATGATTTAATAAAATTAGGGTAAAATGGAACATTAAAGCAAAATTTCTCCCTTCATAAAAAATACCACAATTTTGTTCAGAGTTGGTTATTCAAATTTTCAATGTCATTTCATCCATTCACAGAAATCCTGATTGCACCAAAAAACGATCAATGACAAGGATACATAAAAATTGGTCCCTATAAACTTTAGTTTGTTATAAACAATATGCTGTAGCAGCAACTCCTACCTCCAACAGAATGCATAGCAAATCTATATCTTGAATTATTCATTGGCTGCACATCCCCCCATGTCTGGGTTGAAGTTGAAAAACGTGCTACTATGTCTACACTGTTATAGGCATATTCACCACCAGCAAGATAAAGAGAGCCTGGAGAAGACAACACACAAGTTTTGATTGACAAATTTATAGAAGAGAAACCAAACTTCATAGAATAAAATAGCAACAAACATTGACTGTATTTTATGTCTCTCCTGGCAGTGGAATGGAAAATGTATACAAAATCTCGGTTAATGTGGCATTTGAAATAATTTATAATAACATGCAAATGTGTGAAGTGGGGAAAATATCAGTTTTCATTTCAGCATAAAAATTACCTTCATGAGTAGCAACACTGAAATCTGTGTATTCCGTGTCATCACCCTCAACAAATGACCATTTTTTTGATTTATCCATGATGTATAAATCTCTACCCTCACACACAATGTAAAGTTTTTTGTTCAACACAGCACAACCATAAATAGTTTTCTTCGCAGGCTGAAAATGTTGCATAAAATAAACCATTAAATGCCCCGATTATAGTGTTAATATTTCAGGAATGGATTTTATTAACAGACTAACACTATACTTTTGGCTTTTAACTCGCGTGCATTTTTGAAATGAATCATGACTGTCTAATACAAAAAAATTACTTTCATTAAACTGCCGTACTCAAAGGTAAAGACCTAATGATAAGTTCAGTTCACCGCGAGACATCAAGTATGCTATAAAAACATTTGTGGAGGAAATTTATCAGCACACTTCAATCATGCGAATATGCTCACATTATTTTGAAATTTGCTATTTTGCAAGTATTTGAAGAGTCTTGCAAACTTGCGAGGACAGAAGAGAGTAATATACTCATGTAATCTCATGTTATTTGCGTTGCACCTCAGATATTTTACAGACAGTACTTTCAATCAACAATTTTACCTCCAAAACCTCATTCAATACGAAGTATTGCCCATTCACTCACGGATTCACTGATTCAAGTATTTACAAAACTTCATGATTTATTACCTTAAGGTTGTTAGTAAAACATAGAAGCGTAATGCATTCCTACTTGTCCTGCATGTAGGATTGAATCTATAGGGGATGATTATATGCAAGGCTGGTTGCGACTTCCATATATTAAAAATAAAATGAAAATCCCATTCCATCCTCAAACCTTTAAAAAAGGCAAGTCACAAACCACCAATGGTTTGAAATGGAGATTGTGCCTGGTTAGCTCAATCAGAAAGCACTGAGAATACGCATCTTTAAAGTACTGTGTTCGAATCCAATATGGAATGATTATATACGAGACATCTGCTGGATACTTCACTGGTGCATGGCAGCTCATGTAAGTACTGCTTACGGCCTCCTCCATCAACCATGTGCAGGCACAGGAAAATTAAATTAATGTTAAGCCAAAATCAACACTACGATTCGGAACTGGTATCTGCATGAGAGGTCATGGTTTATGATAAGGCTAAGCTGTATTCTTGCCTTTACTCTCCTGCAGGATAAAAATGAAATCGTATTGTATATTCAATCCCTTTTTCAATAAAATTTGTATGATTTACCTTAAATCATATATTCAAAAAATTTGACATGCTTTTTTCAAACAGTTTTGCAATGGTTTCATTCATAGAAGGCATTTTTGATAAGTTAACAGTTCTTTATAAAATCCCTTTATTGTTGAAACCATATCTAACCTGTTCATACTCAGGTTGGTTAAGTCTGTTTGGATTATAAGTTTCAATTGGTTGATCATAATTCGAAATTATCAAGATTTCAGTACCTGGATAAAATGGTGATAATTGTATTAAATTGCACATAAAGAAATTTTAAATGGGAAAATTATTCCGTAAATTATTAAAATTATTATAGTTATATCTCATACTATTGTTATAGTATTAAGTAGATTACTCTAAGTTAGATTCAATATAAAAAGAATTGGTCTCGGTGTTAAATGCATGACAATGGAGTTGGTGAAAATGCACATATCGAATGAGTGAGGATTGGTAAGATCGGACTGAACGAGTGAGTGATTATTCTTGCCAATTGATTTTATGAACAATTTTTAAAATACACCAAAATATAAGTTTGATGTCACTTGAGAATATAATAAACGAGATAATAAACATTTATTGGTAGATTGTTGTAGCTTTGCCCAGGGGAGATACCCCTTTTTGAATTTCATTCAAGTGGAATATTTCGACTCCTCACCAACTATCTTAGTTGGACTGCATTTACCGGTACTACATTTCAAAGTGACTCTTTGCCGTACAAGTGGCCGTTAATTCATTCCTTTTAGGCACTGCTTCAACCCTTGCTTGGAGAAAATTATGTCATATCAATCAGTCATGGATATAAATACCTTGGTCCATGGCACCAATACGTTCAACATCAGTTACTTGTCTTGTGGAAACTTGTCGTATGGCTTTCTGCACTAAACCAAGACAGTTCTTGTTCTTTCGAACCAGTTCCTATATATATGTAAGAAAATATAAATCTCTCAACCCGTCACTTCATATTTCCTAAAATATTCCTGTTGAAATGATAAAAAAGCATCGAGGGTCCAGAATCACACACACACACACACACAAAATAATAAGGCTTTAGTTTCCTAAACCTGAAATGTGGCTTTTGACATTTGAAGCTGATTAATATTAAATGTTGACCATGAAAAACCCTGAAGGGAGCTGGTTAACTCGCTTTGACTTACTCATCAATAATTTTTATGATGCTGGTTTGAAACCTGTGAGAAGGATAATATAGAAAGATTTGCTGGACTCTTTGCCAGTGCACGCTCGCTGGTTTACATACCCAATCAATAGTTTTATTTTGTCAAGCATGAGCCATAGATGGACCTTGTCTCATCACGGCAATCCATCAGTGAGTGACAAATGCCTAATGCTTATTAACCAACGATAAAAATTTTCCCATCGGAAAAGCCACTGGTTATAGCTTTATTTACAAAGTATGTTCAACACATTAAAATTGGGCATAATAAAGGCCATATTAACATATAAGTGTTAAAAACTTTCCTTGTAATGCTTTTTATATGCATTCAAATTTTAGGGGCACAGAAAAGTATATGAGTTGATATGTAACGCCCAGACACTTGACATACTTATGTATCACTATCCTTTGTAAAATCAGTAAATATTTTTGTTTATTGCAGTGTATTTATTGTCTTTTGAACGAAATCATGGAAAGCCGAAATAAGTTCAGTTAATTGATTGATTGATTGATTAAGGTTAGCCAATAATTTCACATCTAACATGGTTCACCATATAGTTGAAATGAATTTTCAGCTTTCCTTTCCCGCAAAATAAAAATAAAATCCTATCCTTTCCATAGTAATATATGGCCTAATGGTTATCATGTTGGCATCGCAAGTTCAAGATCTTGGGTCCGAGTTCCGGAAAGTCCGGATTGTTAATCCAAGCCCACAACTCAACCCAGGGTATAATAACTTGGGTAAGCCAGCTCACACCAGTGAAATTATATCTTTCCAATAGCACCTACGATGCTCATCTACAAGTGGCTGCAAGAACATTGCCTTGTTCAAGATGATCCACACAACTGAGTTGATATAAAATAATAGATTTATCATCAATTACCTCTTCGCTAACAACATCATAGAGAAAGTCAGCAGACAGTAAAGTCAATCTCAAGTTGGAGAATAATTCCACAAAGTATTCCTCTCTCTTTTCTAGATCATGCTTGATCCAAGAAAGCAAAATTTCATACACAAGTTCTTCATTAGCCACCTAAAACAAGATTTATTACTAAATCTCCCCATCAAAACAAAAAATATACATGATATGCAGTTCATCGATTATCATATTTTTATTACCTCTCGACCATATTATTAATAAATGTGTGTTGCAAATGAGGTATCTGAGATTACCTAGTATGGGACAGGCCACTTAGGCATTACTAAATACTAAACTATTTTGATTCATTTCAATACTCTGGTTAATCGCTATTTTATTGATAGAATAGAATTCATTTTTATCCTGTGGGAAAAGGAAGCCGGGAATACAGCTTGATCATATGGCAAACCACAAACTCTTGTGTAGACACCAGTTCCGAAGATTCTGGACTAACATTAACATTTGAGAAATGCTCAACATGGGTAACAAAGTTTTACAAACAAACGTAGTTCATTGCCGTTCAGTGGTATGGGAAAATCATCGTGATGCGTGAATGAATTATACAATTTTCCATGTGAGAGGATTACTGGATACCCCGCCGGCAAACAGTAGCCGATGATTGCGGTTTCCTCCACCAACCATGTATATGCACAGGAAAAACGATTAGGCGAAAACCATATCCACGAGCTGGTATCTGAACGTAAGGTCATGGTTAAGCCACATTCTCAGTTTTCCTCTCCCAAAGGATAAAAATGAAATCCAATCTTATGCATGAGAGAAGGTTTGCAGCTAGCTGGGTCAGATATAAAAAAAAGAAATATCGATAAGAGAAACAAACCATTTTAAACATTTTAATTCAAATTTATTTTGAGCAGTTAGAAAGCTGTGGCAATTTTCTCTGTACCAAAATGGTACTTTCATCTTTATTCGAGTGAACAAAAAACATTCCAAACCATCAACACTGCCATTGTTTTGATTGCAGTGGAACAGTGTATGGAACATTTTTTAGATTTTCTTAAATCATTTTCTTCAGATGTCAGAGTACCTGACATTCTTCCCCATAAAGTATAGATCTAGCAACCACATCCTGATTTTAGATCATTTAATCAGAACTGAACTACTATAATAGAGTGCAGAAGTATCTGACCTGGCAATGAAAAAACTTATTTACCTCAGCATTTTCGGATGCTGAAATTTCACCCAAACTTGTCGCGTCCATTATTTGATTAAAATCCTGGTTTTTCGCAACTTCTTCAAAATTTTCAGTGATGAAGTTTGTAATCAGGCCTCGAAGTTCATCATTGTTGTAAATTTTCGCAATCTTAAAAGATTCCAAGCAATTGCCAATTGTTATGTTTCGTTTGATGAAATTCATGCAGAGATTTTGCAGATCTGAAATATAGAATAAATTCTCGTTCAGAAGATTCCAAAATGCTAAGCAATGAAAGTGAGTCTTGATTTGAAGCCATATGTGACTATTGAATATGTATTAATGAGATTTTTTCATTGAAGTTTCTTCTGAACAAGACTGGAAGCATGGCCTAAAATTGCAGGCTAATAACTGCACTCGGGACAGGAAAAAATCTCAAACACAATCTGAATCACTATAGTAGAGTACAGTAATGGATCTGTCCTGGGTGATAAACCCAGTATTCTTAACTTCTCAAGTTGAGTGTAAAAAGTCAAACAATAGAATGTTAAGATCTAAAACAATTTTTTCCTTTGTGCATGGATATGTTGGTGTGGAGGAATCATAATAAGCATCACTTACTGGAAACACCAAGCACTGGTAAGAAATCCACAATCTCTCTAGCATATTAATCATCCCACCTTGAACTT
>OZ023140.1:7559690-7570630 GCA_963675895.2 Styela plicata
TTGCAACAAATTTGGGTGAGATGTTTGAACTTATCTATCGAGCTACTAAAATTCCGAGAATATACTGTCCAGGATTTGAATTGAGACGTTTGGAGTCAATCTCAAAAAATTTAACTTCCTGCCAGTAGGTATTTTTTGTTACTGGAATATGGTTTTATAACCATTTTTACTAAATTTGCAAATAAAGCACAGTTTGAACATAGATACTGCTTTAGTGAATCAGATAAATAAATTGTATTACATTTGAAACTTGCACTGCTGGTTATTCTGGGCTAAAACAGTTAGTTATAAGTGGAGAGTAGTTTCCAGCCCAGTTGGTATTGACTTATATGTTGTATTAAGCAAGGAGCCTGAAGGTGAACTAAAGGTCTTTAAGCCAGCAACGCACAAACACATGATTTCTGTATCGGTATCAATTATTATACTTCCGCTAATAGTACCGAGTAATCAGTCCTCCACTTTTAAAGTCATATCATTGGAAAACGTTCCTTTTGACTCTGGTACAATTGATGCCCGATTATATGCTTTGGGCTACTGATCTCTGATCATCCTGCCGAAGGTTCGAATCCTGTGAGGGATGATTATATGCGAGAGATTTTTTGTGGTTTCTTACCAGTGCTTGGTGTTTCACGTAAGTGATGCTTATGGATTCTTCCACCAACCATATCCATGCACAAAGGAAAAATTGTTTTAGATCTTAACATTCTATTTTTGACTTTTACACTCAACTTGAGAAGTTAAGAATACTGGGTTATCACCCAGGACAGATCCATTACTGTACTCTACTATAGTGATTCAGATGTGTTTGAGATTTTCTCCTGTCCCGAGTGCAGTTATTAGCCTGCAATTTTAGGCCATGCTTCCAGTCTTGTTCAGAAGAAACTTCAATGAAAAAATCTCATTAATACATATTTAGTAGTCACATATCAAGACTCACGGTCATTGCTTAGCATTTTGGAATCTTCTGAACGAGAATTTATTCTATATTTCAGATCTGCAAAATCTCTGCATGAATTTCATCAAACGAAACATAACAATTGGCAATTGCTTGGAATCTTTTAAGATTGCGAAAATTTACAACAATGATGAACTTCGAGGCCTGATTACAAACTTCATCACTGAAAATTTTGAAGAAGTTGCGAAAAACCAGGATTTTAATCAAATAATGGACGCGGCAAGTTTGGGTGCAATTTCTGCATCTGAAAATGCTAAGGTAAATAAGTTTTTTTTCATTGCCAGGTTAGATACCTCTGCACTCTATTTTAGTAGTTCAGTTCTGATTGAATGATCTAAAATCAGGGTGTGGTTGCTAGCTCTATACTTTATGTTGAAGAATGTCAGCTACTCAGACACCTGAAGAAAATGATTTTCATCAGAAGAAAATTTAACGAATGTTCCATTATACGTATATGCTGTACATGATTTTATCATTGCCCAGAGCAGATATCACTGCTCTTCACTATAGCAGTTTAATTAGAATGTTTTCCGACTGCAGTGCAGTTGCTGGTACTATATCTTGTAGTGGCTCTTTACCATCAAGTGGTCGTTAGTTGGTTCTTTTTCCAGCTTATTTCATATTTCCAGCTTTGCTCAGAGTAAATTTTAGAGAAAAAGAAAAATACATTTCTTGCTGTATGATTAAAATATCTCCTTTTAAATGTCTTATAGCAAACAAACTGTAGAAGACGGATTAAAATCATTAATGCTGCAATCAAAGCAATGGCAGTGTTGATGGTTTGGAACGTTTTTTGTTCACTCGAATAAAAATGAAAGTACCATATTGGTCACCCAGAGAAAATTGCCACAGCTTTCTAACTGCTCAAAATAAATTTGAATTAAAATGTTTAAAATGACTTGTTTCTCTTATCTATATTTCTGCTTTTGTATCTGACCCAACTACCTGCAAACATTCATTAATCTCATGCATAGGATATGATTTCATTTCTATACCCGGGAGAGCAAAACCGAGAATGTGGCTCAACCACGGCCCCTCGTTCAGATACCAGCTCATGGATAAGGTTTTCACCCAATCGTTTACAGTTTTTCCTGTGCACATACATGGTTGGTGGAGGAAACCACAATCATCGTCTACTATTTGCCGGCGGGGTATCCAGTAATCCTCTCACATGGAAAATTGTATATTTCTGATTCACAAATTCATTTGCAATCACGAAGATTTTCTCATACCACTGAACGGCAATGAGCTCCGTTTGTTTGTAAAACTTCGTTACTCATGTTAAGCACTTCTTAAATGTTAATGTTAATCCAAAACCTTCGAAACTGGTGTCTACATGAGAGTTCGTGGTTTGCCATATGGTAAAGCCGTATTGTTGGCCTTTCTTTTCCCACAGGATAAAAATGAAAACCTATCCTATCAATAAGATAGCGATTAACCAGTGTATTGAAAAGCTTCAAATTAGTTTAGTATTGTAATTCCTAAGTATTCTATTTCATACTAGGTAATCTCAGATACCTCATTTGCAACACACATTTATAAATAGTATGGTCGAGAGGTAAAAAATGATAATCGATGAAATGCATATCATGCATATTTTATGTTCTGGTGAGGAGATTTACTAATGAATCTTGTTTTAGGTGACTAACGAAGAACTTGTGTATGAAATTCTGCTTTCTTGGATCAAGCATGATCTAGAAAAGAGAGAGGAATCCTTTGTGGAATTATTCTCCAACTTGAGATTGACTTTACTGTCTGCTGACTTTCTCTTTGATGTTGTTAGCGAAGAGGTAATTGATAAACCTATTATTTTATATCAACTCAATTGTGTGGATCATCTTGAAACAAGGCAATGTACTTGCAGCAACTTGTAGATGAGCAACGTCAGTGTTGTTGGAAAGATATAATTTCACTGGTTCGAGTTGGCTTACCAAGTTATTATACCCTAGGTTGAGTTGTGGGCTTGGATTAATGAGCCAGACCTGCTGAAACTCGGGCCCAAGATCTTAAACTTGCGTTGCCAACATGATAATCACTAGGCCATATAATACTATGGAAAGGATAGGATTTTATTTTTATCTTGGGGAAAGGAAAGCTGAAATTTGTCTCAACCACATGGTGAACCATGATAGGTTTGAAATTCTTGGTTAACATCAATCAACTCAACTTATTTCGTTCTTTCCGTGAATTTGATCGAAATAAAATGAATACACTGCAATAAATAAAAAATTTTACTGATTGTACGAAGGATAGTGATTCATACGTATGTCTAATGTTCCGGGCGTTACATGTTAACATATATACTTTCATGTGCCCCTAAAATTTGAATCCATATGAAAAGCGTTACAAGGAAAGTTTGTAACACTTATATGTTAACATGGCTTTTATTATGCTCATTTTTATTGTGTTGAAAATACTTTGTGAATTAAAGCTATAACCAGTGGCTTTTCCGATTGAAAAATTTTGTCATTTGTTAATAAGCATTAAGCATTAGTCACTCACTGATGGATTCTCCCAATAAGATGACGTCCACCTATGGCTCATGCTTGACAAAATAAAATTTCTGATTGGGTATGTACGTTAAACCAGCAAGCGTGCACTGGCAAAGAGTCCAGCAAATTTTTCTATATAATCATCCTCACAGTTTCCGAACCAGCATTATAACAATTGTTGATGAGTAGCTTGAAGCGCGTTAACAAGCTCTCTATCATGGGTAACATTTAATATTATTCATCTTCAAATGTCAGTCAACACATTTCAGACTGAGGACCTGGACCCATGATTCTGACCCTTGCTGCTATTTCATGATTTCAACAGGAATATTTTGGGAAATACGAAGAAAAAGGTTGAGAGATTTATTATTTTATATTATATTTATATTAGGAATTGGTTCGAAAGAACAAAAAACTGTCATGGTTTAGTGCAGAAAGCCATACGACAAGTTTCCGCAGGACAAGCAACTGATGTTGAACGTGTTGGTGCCATGGACCAAGGTATTTATATCTATGACCGATTGATATGATGACATAGTTTGCGCCAATCGGGGTTGAAGCATTGCCTAAAAGGAATGAATTCACGATCACTTTTTTTTTTATAGCCATTCTTAGAGTGGATCACCCTGTCCAAGGCCTGTACTAGCCGCCACTTATAGACGAACAGGGTTACAAATACTGGAAAGATATCATCTTTTCCTGTTTGGCTTAGCCTACCCAAGTTATTACCACCTGGGTTGACTGGTGGGCATGGATAAGCGAGCCGAACTCGCCGGGTCTCGAACGCGAGATCTTCAACCTGCTATGCCAACATGTTTACCCAACGGGGCCATCGCGCCTCACCAGCTTTGTATGGCAAGGAGCTACTTCAAAATGTGGGACTGGTAAATGCACTCTAACTATGTAGAAGACATTCCAAACAGAACTTATCAACTTAAAGTGCAATGTGTGACATCTACTCCTTCTTCATTCCCATTTCAGTCGCTAGTTATGACAAGCAGGAAAAATTTTTGAGCAAATTTAAACCCTAACCTATGGGTCCATGAAATATTTAGACAAGCAGAATAATATCTAGTATTCCATTGAAAATATGAAAAGATAAATATTTAGTTTGAATGATATCTGCCTTATCACATACTTCAAAAACCACTTTTCGGCTCTGAATCAGTCTTTGAGAAAAATCATTGTCGGACTCATCTTACCAATCCAAACATTCATTCAATACTAATCTTTTTTATTAAGCTATGCCCAGATTCACCTACTCAAGTCATTAATTATAGAAAAACAGTTTTTTTCCAATTTAAAGTATCTTAATGTGCCACTTAATACAATTATCAACATTTTATCCAGGTACTGAAATCTTGATAATTCGGAAAAACATCAAGGCTAGCGATCAACGACCAATTGCAACTTATCATCCAAACAGACTTAACCACCCTGAGTATGAACAGGTTAGATATGGTCCCAACAATATCTGGGCTTAGTGAAGAACTTTTCAGCTTCTATGCCTTCTATAAATGAAAGCATTGCAAAACATTTAAAAAGGCATGTGAAATTTTTTAGATTTTTCGATTCAAGATATATCATACAAATTTTATTGAAAAAAGGTTTGAATATAGAATAGGATTTCATCTTCATTCGTGGTAGGGAAGGCCTAGTTATGGGCTTAGCCCTATCGTGAAGCATGACCTCTCGTGCAGACACCAGCTCCCAATCGAAGTGAAAGTTTTCGTTTAACATTTATTAAATTTTACCGTGCATGGACATACTTGGTGGAGGAGAACATAAACAGCGCTACGTGAATCACCATGCAGACTTTTTGCATATAATCATTTCTCATGGACCCGGGGCGTTGTGTAGCTCGAAGCATAATCCCAGTGCTTTACCGACTGAGCTAATCGAGCCATCTTCATTTCGAACAATTAGTGCTTCATATTTTGGCTTTTTGGTTTAAGGCTGGTATAGAAGTTTTTATTTTACTTTTATTATATGAAATTCATTACCAGTCTTGTATATATTCATCCCCTATAGCTTCAAACCTACATGCAGGACAAGTAGGAATGTATTACGCTTCTATACCTATTACTAACAACAATAAGGTAATTAATCATAAAGTTTTGTAAGAACTTGAATCAATGGATTCGTAAGTGAATGGGCAATACTTCGTATTAAATGAGTTTTTGGAGGCAAAATTGTCAATTGAAAGTACTTTCTGTAAAATATCTGAGGTGCAACACAAATAACATGAGATACGAGAATATTACTCTCCTCTGTTCTCGCAAGTTTGCAAGAGTCTTCAAATACTTGCAATATATCAATGTTGGAAAGAAATGTGAGTATATTCGCATGATTGAAGTGTGCTGATTAATTTCCTATACAAGTGTTTTTAAAGCATACTTGATTTCTCGCGGTGAACTGAACTTATCATTAAGTCTTTACCATTGAGTACGGCAGTTTAATGAAAGTGATTTTTTATATTAGACAGTCACGATTCATTTCAAAAATGCACGGGAGTTAAAAGCCAAAAGTATAGTGTTACTCTTTTAATGAAATCGATTTCTGAAATATTAACACTATAATCGAGGCATGTAATGGTTTAATTCATGCAACATTTTCAGCCTGCGAAGAAAACTATTTATGGTTGTGCTGTGTTGAACAAAAAACTTTACATTGTGTGTGCGGGTAGAGATTTATACATCATGGATAAATCAAAAAAATGGTCATTTGTTGAGGGTGATAACACGAAATACACAGATTTCAGTGTTGCTGCTCATGAAGGTAACATTTTTCCCAATGGACACATTTGCATGTTATTATAAATTATTTCAAATGGTATATTATGCGAGATTTTGTATACATGTTCCATTCCCACTTGAGAGAGACATAAAATACAGTCAATGTTTGTTGCTATTTTATTCTATGAAGTTTGGTTTCTCTTCTATAATTTTGTAAATCAAAACTTGTGTGTTGTCTTCTTCAGGCTCTCTTTATCTTGCTGGTGGTCTTCATGATGCCTATAACAATGTAGACATAGTAGCACGTTTTTCAACTTCAACCCAGACATGGGGGGATGTGCAGCCAATGAATAAGTCAAGACGTCATTTTGCTATGCATTCTGTTGGAGGTAGGAGTTGCTGCTACAGCATATTGTTTATAACTAACTAAAGTTTATAGGGACCAATTTTCATGTATCCTTGTCATTGATCGTTTTTTGGTGCAATCAGAATTTCTGTAAATGGCGGAAATGACATTGAAAATTTGAATACCAACGATGATCAAATTTGTGGTATTTTTTATGAAGTGAGAAATTATACTTTAATATTCCATTTTACCCTAATTTTATTAAATCATAATATTTTTTTAGATTCCTTGTATGCCATTGATTCTAACAGTGAAAAATATTCATCAAATCAATGGACATATATTTCGAAATGGCTAGGAAATTCAATGGGGGCATCAGCTGCGAAAGGAAACAAGATCTATATTACAGGTTGGCTTCGAATTTTCACATAATGTCTAAATGATTAGGTTCACTGAATTGAATGCGATATTTATTAAAGAGCCTAACCTGTTTCTGTTGTATGTTTGTACTCATAGCCAGTGGCTAAGACCGAAAAAAAAGAATTTAACTGTGCATATGTTGTGCTTCTTTCTCTTCCAGGCTACCGACAGTTATCAGGTTCGGTTATCGGTTCACCACTTACCTACTACAGTATATTGCAAATTCTAAGATTACAACAACAATAAAAATTTCTTTGTTTATTATATTCTTTTTGTTTAAGTTGTAAAAAAATATTATTTTTGTATCTAAAGTGATTATTATCATCAGATTTGTGAGAACATTTGCTACAAAACCTCTACACTATAGAAAAATATTTTTTCTGCATCGTGGGGGGAGTTTTGATGAGGCTCGAAAAGTTGAATGTCTCCATAACTTATTTTTAGAGCACTCTATCTGATCCCAAAATTTCATTCTTTTCACTCAAATGAGTGACTTCTTTTTGTGTACATAAAGGAATTCAGAATTGTGAATTTACGACCTCATAAGATCATATCATATGCCATCATCATACCAATTCCTACAGTCATTAGTCTCGAAATTTGATTATAAAGATTACTGAAAATTTCAAAATAAAAAATTGCATTTGTTTAATTCTAAACTGAGGCTTATACCCTACTATATCACACCAGACAGGTGTCACAGGTCGGAAAACTGTTAGCAGTTCTATCTGACCCCTTGCGCCATTGTGAAGTTATGTTTTCTTGTGTAATAATCCTATTCCTTCTTCTCTTTTTGCATAGCGATGAATAATAATTTCTTACTAACTATATTCAGGTAGTGTATATCATGGTAACGAATATGTACCTACCTTATTCATATATCATACCACTGGGAATTTCTGGTCAGTCGTCAATGACTATGTTTTTCCACCAAATATATCAGGCATCTGTTCGTTAAATGATGATCTTTATGTCGTAAGTTGGTGAGTAAACTATTTTGTAGAAGCTTTTTTTGATTGTATCGCATATCAGATTGGAAAGTTTTAAATCTGATTCAAAAATATTCGAATGCAGGTTCATACACAGTTATACATAATGATATGCAGATTGCGCTAATGAACTTGTACCATATGATATTTAGGATTCAGGGATTCAGCATATTTATTTACCACGATTGTACTCATTGCATGAGCATATCTTATCTTCCCTTCCCAAGCGTTGACACTCAATTTGTATTTGATTTTTATACTTGGCAAATGAAAATTGTACTAAAGGCTTTCCGTGGTTTCTTGAGTCATCAAAATTTATGCCTACTATGCGCACAATAAATATTTAACTGGTCTGTGATTAAAAACATATCAAAGAATAAAGAATTATTCCTGGAACTTTATTTAAATTTTCTGAACATATCACTTCATTTAACTCAATCGTAGTTATCATTATTTATTTTTTATTGTATTATTTTACGGATAGTCACAAGGAAATATTCGTAACTATTCACAATACACAGCCACACAAGGCTCTGAATTTTGGTCTGCTGTACTCAATAAAACTTTATACCATATTTTGCCACAACCAAAAATTGCAATCTCATTACAAGAGAATAAGTATGACGAAGAATGAAATTATTTATGTCCGAAATGTGCCCATTATATTCCATCATACTACGTAGTGAGCTCCCACTCGTTCAGTCGCCGTGAACCCTGACACCACGCTTGACCGACTGAAGTCCCTGAAATTCACTCTCGCCATCCCCGTGAGCACAAATAGTTTGCGGTGATGGTAGGTAAATTTCCCAATGTGTATTTCGGACTTTTAGTTTGTTTATCGAAATAAAAGAAATTGTTTTTGATGCCAACTTTCTGCACAGTTTTATGTAGAGTGCCGAAGTTTGATACCAAGGTGTGAAGTTCAATCCGAATAGTAAGCCTTCAGTAGACAAATTCGGAGCGGTGGACTTCTGGCATGCAGTTAAAAGTGACCAGTCTATTCAGAGGGGTTATTTGACTGTCAAAAACATTTTGATTTCACATTCACACAAGAAAAGTGTTTTTTCGGGAATTGTAAGAGCCATATAAAAATTGTTGAGGCCTGAGGGTGTCATGTTTCAACTCTTAATGACTTATTTTTTTGTTTAGTAGGGCGGCAAAAGCAGCATTTCTATGCTAATCCTTCCTAGGAAAAACTACACCATTCAAATGCAAAGGTTTGTTGATTGGTCCCAAGTTTTATGGTGACGTTCTGAAAGAGCAAAGTCACCCTAGTAATGTAAAGAGCTTTAAATCAAATTGATTTATTCTATTTAATGTTATTTTAATTTGCCTAAGATTTAATTTCTCTATCAATATAACTTCTTTTTCAGAAGAAAATTGTTTTCGATAATTATTTTTATGAGTATATTTTTCTTAATATACTTCCAAAAACGACTAAACACACTATTACTGTGTTTTCATGCAACATTTGAATCATTTTCTATGGGTTGTTGTTTAGCAAAGTAACCGACATTCTGCCAGTCTACTCGTGCCATAACGACGCAGTTCTATTAATGATGGTCCATTAGCATATGTTATTTTCTTTAATAACTAGTAATGTTTTTATTGAATATGTTGACTTGATTTCGTTTTCTACAAATTCTTATTGCAGTTTAGTTTTGAACATATTGTCTATTCTTTACTGTTCTTGTCTGAACTAGTGAGCAAGTGTATAACCTTATAATCTATTGTGTGTCAGCTA
Organism: Styela plicata; assembly: GCA_963675895.2. Taxonomy (NCBI): domain Eukaryota; kingdom Metazoa; phylum Chordata; class Ascidiacea; order Stolidobranchia; family Styelidae; genus Styela; species Styela plicata. The sequence goes on from OZ023140.1 coordinate 7,569,372, forward strand.
CTCTGCTACCTGGAATCTCCAAGAAAAAAGAACATCTGAAGGATTTTGCGTTAAAAATAATATTCTACAAATCTATTATATGGGAATTCACTCTAAGCAACACCTAAGAGGAACCAACCGATTAAGACTAATATAACAAAGAGCTTTACCACGGATATATAAAATGTAAAGCCAGCAACTTTATATTGTGTGAAACATTTCATACGGAACTGAATTACTGTAGTAAAATGCAGTAAGTGATATCTACCCTGGACAGTTTATCAAATTCTGTTTCATTGAATATGTTCTGAATTCGTTGAAACATGCGAGACAAATGCGAGAGTCAAACACTGGCTGTATAATATGAATTTGTGGAGCGGACGTAATCAACTAATCATGGGATTTAGCGGTGCTTCGGCGGTACAAAACAAAATACCTCAAACAGCTGATACTATGGTTTAAAATATGGGAGTTTTTTAACATTGAAATTCATTATGTAGTTCCTTTTTAGCAATGCTTCTGGCTTTGCTTAGAGTGAATGTTGGTAAAAATATGTTTCCGGTACAGTGACTTTTATAACGTTCAAACACTGTAAAAAGGCATTTTAATTTTTCCTCGTCTCTTCTTTTTTGAAAAAAATTCCTATGGTTTGCAAGAATTTTCCTCCTTTGTCAGAGTAGCTGACATCCTGCTTGAGATAATCTTTCTCTCTCTCTTACACACACACTGAGAGCGGTAAATCAAATCAAAAATTTTGTTCAGTCAATCTTGGGCTTGGATATACCTCGTCTTATTGATATGACCCATACTTAACAAAATTTTGGTTCAGAATTTTTAATCTCATTGGGAATTTGTTCAATATGCATTTTAATCCTTGTCTCAGAGATTTAGTTTTGTTAATCATGAGCACAGATGGACCGTGCGTGTCATACATCAGTGACTGATCTTTAACAAAACATATTTGACAATTAGTAATGAGGGTGTTGCTAGTCCCCCATTGTGATTTATACAAAGAAAATTGGGAAGGGAAAAAAGGATTGAATGTTTTATATATCGTTAATATCATCTGTATGTATGTATGTTTATTTGTTTCGAGTCCTAATATGGTTTGTTTTACAGTTTTTCAGTGATTATGAGACTAACAATATAAAAAGAATATTTTACTAATAAATATTTTAAAATATTTAGTGTAATAGAAAACATTTTGGTTGATTTACGATTTAGTTTGGAATCCGTCGAAAATCTAATTTATTCATCTGCATATTACCAATTGTTGTCAT
>OZ023140.1:7570730-7583349 GCA_963675895.2 Styela plicata
CGGTAGAAACTTAAAGCGAAATATTGTAATATTGTAATTGTAATACTTAAAGTTCTTATTTTTAATGATTGCATCAATAGTAAAGGTCCCTTTTACATTCTGGAAAGTACCTTCCTCAAATCGACTAAAACAAACAGAACGGTCTAAAATCAACACATTTTTCTCCAAGATTTTGATTAGCAGTCGCTGTAAATAGGAACACTCACTCTAGCATATAAAAGACTTCGAATAACTCTATGAATTCTAATTGTCTGTGTAATGTGGGTATATTCGGTAAAATCTTCTAAATATGGGAAGGTTTTTCGAAGTCAATGTAAAAATAGTTGGGTTTAGCATAAACTGTTGGTTCAATTTTCGAAATTGTTGAATTTTGTTGGAGTTTCCTTTACGTTAATATTCCTACAGTAGTGGCCATTTGTTATAAATTGTCGGGCATTCAGAATAATTTAAAAAAAGAAAAAAAAAAAAAGCTTATACAAAGAAAATTGCCTGTTAAAAAAAAAAAAAAAAAAAAAATAAAAAAAAAAACCCAAAAACAAAGAGAAAGAAAAAACTAAAAATATCTCTTCAAAATGTGGGAAGGCTTTCGAAGGTTAACGTTTAATTAATAGTTGGAAAGTTAGCATTCAAACTGTTGTGGTTCCTAGAATTAACGAACATTGTTTTGAATTTTGATGGGATTTCCTTTACGTTAATTTTCTACACAATATGAAGTGGGCCCCCCTTTTATTTATTCATAATTTGTTTTGTAGTGTCGGGCAATTTCAGAGTATATTTGAGTTGGATTGTTTTTTGAAAATCCGATAGGAAGTTACAGCTGTCCGCTATACGGGAATATTGATGTGTTTAAAAACATTGTCAATCTTTACACTCTAAGAAAAACTATCTATCTCAAATCTGCTAAGCAGTCGCTGTAAATAAGAACAAGCCCGGTTGCATTCTTTGTAATTAACTTACGGATATTACCTTTGTGGATTCTAGTGGTCTGTGATAATGTGGCCAGATCGCATAAGATATCTTCCAAAACAAGAAATGTGTTAGATTGTGTTTTCGAAGTTTAAAGTAAAATTAATAGTTGGGGTAGCATAAACTGTTGGTTCAATTATCGAAAAATTCGTTGAATATTGTTGGAGTACCTACTTTTACGTTAATATTATTTATCAGTGTGGCCATTTGGTAGGAAATTATTGTTCGTTAGTTCAGGAGAATAATATGTTATTAGTAATAAATTACGGCTTGGAAGTGGGAGTCTTATACTTGTGTATCCCGTGAACCTTATTGTGTCTATGTTGATATACCTCATTGGTCCACTATTACAGTAACTTGTGACCGACATACTTGCCCCTGGCTACTGCCCGTCCGTGTCCTACACGGGACGTAGCGTAAGAATCTATAATCCCCAAATAATCGCCTATTCATGATTTTGATAGCCAACCTTGAACCGTATAATTGCCTACTTGTTGGACTAGATTAGCCATCCCCATAAAATGTTTTGTATCTATAAGCGAAGATTTATAATGATGCATACTTAATTGCGGGTTAATATCTTGTTAATTGCAACTCTAGTAAAGCCAAAATTTTACATTCTGGAAAGTACCTATAGCTCAGATCAAACTTAAGACATAACAGTATAGTCTAATATCAGACTCACTATTTCGCTTATCTTTGAGTTTGATTATACAGTCCCTGCTTGTGGAAATTAGGACATAACAACTCTCTGTAGCATACATAAAACTTACGGGTATAACTCTTATTAAATTCTAGAGGTTCGGTTTTTGTTATTGTGTAAGAATTCGGAAAAAGAAAAAAAAAAATCTTCTAAATCATGGGCGTGTCGGGGAGTCTTACCGAGAAGTTAACGTCAATTTCAGTGAGTTAGCGTATATTGTTAGTTCAGGGTTACGACAGAAAATCGCTTGAACTTTTGCCGAAGTTGGAGTTCCTTTTGACGTGTAATAAGCATAAAGCTTGTCGGCTGTATGCCCATATTTGGTTTAAAAATTGTCTTGCATACTTTCACGAGGAAACTTGTTGTAAAATCCACATTTGGAATTACGTAATAGGCTTGTATGTGTTTATCGCTGATGTTTTTAAAATCATTGTCAATTTTTAACTCTAAATAAAATTACGCATATCTCAAATATGCCTAAGACAGAAATTGAGAAAAGTAATATAAACATTCGTGAAATCACTTATAATATAAATGGGTTTCTTTGGCACTGCACATAAAGGTTTTGGATTATTATTTATAGATTTTTCGTTTTGTTTGCTTGGCACTGCATTATCGGGGTCATATTATAATAGTATTGAATTCGTGTTATTATCAATATAAATCTTTATAAATTTTGGAAGGTGTTCGGAGAGTTAGTTTGCTATAAATTGCCTTATAAGGACTTTCCTATCCTTAACAAAAGGTTACAACATTTCATTTTTACCCAGTGCCACTTGAATTTAATTTATTTCTTCGTCTTAACTAACGTTGTGACGACGGTTTATAGTTTAGCTAGAAAGAAAGAAAGAAAGGACAAACCGAAAGCGAGAAGGTCTGGCTCCAAAGTTTGGTTTAATACTTGAAAAGTTCACTTATTCTTTGATGTAGGCTGAGTTCTTATGGCATCCCTGCACGATTAGGTTTGGTTAAGGTCACTTCATGTTAACTTTCTGATAATATGTTTACCCTACCTCAAATGGGCCCCTTTAGAATCAATCTTGTCACGGTCTGCTCTTCAAATTCTAATCATGTTTCTCAAAAAGTTTAGTTTTGGCAACTATAAAGTGTTAGTCGCTGGTTCGTTAGTTGGGAACACACATGTTTTCTTGTCTTGTGCATATTTATTCCTTACCCCCAAAATAATCTCTTTATGAATTATATTTGTATGTGTCTTGTGGTAATATTCGGAAAACTCATCATAAACTGTGGGTAGGTTTTCAGAAGCTTAACGTAAAATATTAGTTGGGTTGAGCATAAAACTGTTGGTTCCCATTTTTAACGAAATTGTTAAATTTTGTTGGAGTTCATTTTCGTTAATTTTCCTCCAGTTTGTGGCCATTTGTTTAAAATTTGGTCGGAACAGTTTTGAGAATCCGCTTTGAAGTTATGCTAATATACTGCCAGCTTGATCTTAAAAGCATTGTTGCTTGAAAAAATACTCTATGAAAAATGCTGTTAACCCAAAAATAAACATTTTGAATTTTTCTCAAAAATAAATTTGTATTTTGGATCGAATTGCCACAATAAATGTTTTTCAAATTATTCTTTATAGTTTTTTTTTGCATGCATATTTATGGTAAGATCTTCGTTATTATTTTTTCCTAAATTTTGGAAGGGTTTTCCGCGAGTTTAGATTGAAATGTTGTCTAACTAAGCATATCTTATTCCATTAAAAAGTACTAACATTTCATATATGTTCTCTAGGGCTCCCGTGACTTAAATTTTGCCTACCCAATTTAATAACACTGACGACGTTAGACAGCGACCGACCTGGTAGAAATATTGAAGCGGATGTTAATTGTATTCACTTAAAGTTCTTATTTTGATGATTGCATTCAATAGTAAAGGTCACTTTTTACATTGGAAGGAAAGTACGCTACCTCAAATGAACTAAGACAAACAGAACGTCTCTATAAATATCTAACTCCCGGTCTTTTCTCTAAAAGTTTGGGATTTAGAATCGATGTTAAACTAAGAGAACACTCACTGTAAGCATACACAAAAAAACTTCGGAATTATTTCTTATGAATTCTAAATTGCTTCTGGTGTATTGTGGTAAGGTTCGGAAAAATCTTCAAAAATGTGGGATGGTTCGAAGGATTTTCTGAAGTTAATTGCTCTAAATTATGTAGTTGGTAGGTTTATTTAGTATTATAAACTACTGTTGGTTCAATTATCGAAATTGTTGAATTTGTTTGGAGTTCCTTTACGTTATCGGATTCCTACAGTAGTGGCCATTTGTTATAAATTGTCGGGCATTCGTAATTATTTTAATGAAAATCCCGCTTGGAAAAGTTATAGCTTACTACATGTGATACCATTTGCTTTGTTAAAAGCATTGTCCAACTATTACACTCATGAAAATCATACGCTCTCTCAATACTCTGCTAGAGAACGAAAAATAAAGCATTCTGTGAATTTTTTTTCTCATAAAAATTATATTTTTGGCAAAGCAACACTAAATTGTTTTGAATTTTATTATTTTATAGATTTTAATTTGGCCTGCATATTGTGGTAAGACTTGGTGAATCTGTGAATCTTACCATTTTTTCGGTTACTAGGTTTTTTTTGGTAACACGAGTCTTGTGGAGTCTAGTTAGATTGATAATACCAGTCAAATAAATAGACATTATTCCTATCCTTTAAAAATATTTACTACATTTCTAATAGTTCTAGGGGCTCCGTGATGTTATAATTTTTGCTACCAATTTATAACTAAACTAAGTGACGACTCGGTAGACATAAGTTTGAAAGCTTTTAAAGCGAAATATTGTAAACACTTTCCAAAGTTGTCTTATTTTGTTGATTGCTATCAATAGTAATGTGGTCTATTCTTGTACATTCTGGAAAGTGACAGTACGCTACAATCAAATGAACTAAGGACAAACAGAACAGCTGGTTCCAATCATCTTAACTCTTTCTTTTTGTTTTCTTCTCTAAAAGTTTGATTAGAATCGATGTAATGTCTCCTAATAAGAATATAACACTCACTGTAGCATACAAAAAAAACTTCGGAATTATTCTTTGTGAATTCTAGATTTGTGTGGTGTATTGTGGTAAGATTTTCGGAAAAAAATCTTCAAAATGTGGAAAATGGTTTTCGAAGTTTAACGCATAATGTAGTATAGGTGGAGCATAAACTGTTGGTTCAATTATCGATAATTGTTGAATTTTGTCGGGGTTCCTTTACGTGAATATTTCGAATAAGTAGTGGCCAAATTTGTTATATAATTGTCGGGGCCACTTCAGAACTAATTTAAAGAAAATCCGCTTGAAAAGTTATTGCTTTATACTGTGATTATTGCTATTAAAAGCATTTGTCCACCTGGCTTCACAATCATGGAAACTTATTGTATTCCTTTCTGCTTAAGCACATAAAAAGTTTTTTAAATTAACGTTCTCAATATTAGATTTTAATGTTTGCCTGCACCCTTGTAAATGTAAGATGGTTATAAATCTGTCAGAAATTTTGAGAAAGCCTTTTATTCAGATTTAGACTTCGAAACATCACAGTACACCCTGGTAGGTCAACGGAGGTTAGCTTGAATCTTTGCAAATTAAACAAATCTATTGAAAAGTACTACATTTCTTATTGTTCTAGTGCTCCGTGTACTTAAATTTTGTACACATTTAACTATATACGTGACGACGGTTAGAAAACTGTTAGCGAAGTTATTGTTAATACTCAAAATTTTATCTGGCAGATTGCGTCAACTCTGTAGCTATCTCAAATTGTGACAGTAATAGTACATTCTTGATTTTTTGAAAAATTGCAAATCACAAAGCACATAAATGTGTCCACTTAGATTTATTGATTCATTTGTCTGGAAATTGTGTTACCCATAGGTAATCCCTTCAAATCAACTCAGACAAAAATCGGAGTAATACTGAAAAGAGTCTAATAAGCATTTCATTGCTAAAATCTCCCACAATTCCTATGTCCGACGCACGCCGTGCCTTAAATCATGCTAGATTGTATACTAACGACGTGCCCCGGGGTTGACGGCTATGGTTCCCCCCCGTCTCCTTATAGTGCGATTTTGATGTTGCATCAATAGTAAAAGAGTTGGTTTTACTTTCTGGAAAGTGGTTACCTCAACTCATCTAAGACAGACATACTGTTAATACTTCTGGTATTTTATACCTTATGGGATTGGTCTGACATATCGTGTCTTTCTTACTATCACTGTAGTAGACAGAACACTTCGGATAACTATTATGGATTATAAAATGTTGTGTCTTGTGGTTAGATTCTGGAATAAATTACAATAGACTAACCTTATGAAGGTTAGCCCGGTCGTTTATTAGCATTAGCATCAACTGTTGGTTCAAAATTATTCGAAATTTGTGGATATTTTGTTTGGAAGTTCCTTTACGTTATTATTCCTCCAGCTAGTGGCCATTTGTTAGTAAATTGTCGGACTTTCAGAACAAATTTAATGAAAATCCGTTCGGACAGCTTTATAGCCTTATACTGTGACTATTCCTATTAAAAAGCTTGTGTCACTATTTACAACCTCTTTAGATAAAATTTTAACCCCAGCTAACTCTCAAAATCTGTCTATGTAAGAGAAATAGAAAAAGCAACTCTATCGTATTCTTTTCTAAAAAAGTGAATTTTTAGGTCCAAAAGCAAATAAATTGTTTTAAATGTTTATATTTATGTGATGTTTTTATATGCCTGCATATCCCGGCCCTGGCCTCTCCCCCCCCCCCCCCCCCCCCCCCCCCCCCCCAGCTTGGTACAAATCATTACAAATTTTGGTTGGTTTTCGGATTTTAGATTGAATTAAGTTAATAAGCATATCTATCTTAAAAAGACAACTATTTCATAATTGTTAGGCTCGTGATTAAAATTTTGTTCCATTTAAAATAAACTTACGTGACGACGGTAGAAAACTTAAAGCGAAATATTGTGTACTTAAAGTTCTTATTTGATGATTGCATCAATAGTAAAGGTCCCTTTTACATTCTGGAAAGTGCCCTACCTCAAATCAACTAAGACAAACAGAACGGTCAAAAATCTAACTCATTTTTCTCTAAGAGTTTTGTTAGAATCGCTGTAAATAAGAACTCTCACTGTAGCAAACATAAAACATCGGAATTACTCTGTGAATTCTAATTGTCTGAGTATTGTGGTGAGATTCGGAAAAATCTTCAAAATGTGGAAGGTTTTTCGAAGTTAACGTAAATATGGTTGGGTGAGCATAAACTGTTGGTTCAATTATCGAAATTGATGAATTTTGTTGGAGGTCCTTTACGTTAATATTCCTACAGTAGTGGCCATTTGTATAAATTTTCGGTCATTCAGAGAAATTTAATGAAAATCCGCTTGGAAGTTATTGCTTATACTGTGAATATTGCTGTTAAAAGCATTGTCACTTTTACGCTCCTGAAAAATACATCTCAAATCTGCTAAAAGAAATAAAACATTCTTGAATTTTTTCAAAAAATTGTATTTTCGGCAAAGCACATGAATGTTTTGAATTATATTTATAGATTTTATTTGCCTGCATATTGTGGTAAGACTTCGTGAAATTTTACAAATTTTGGAAGGTTTTCGGAGTTAGATTAAAAATAGTCTAATAAGCATATCCTATCCTTAAAAAACTACTACATTCATAAAGTTCTAGGGCTCCGTGACCTAAATGTTGCTACCAATTTAACTAACTACGTGACGACCGGTAGAAAACTTAAAGCGAAATATTGTAATACTTAAAGTTCTTATTTTGATGATTGCATCAATAGTAATGGTTCCTTTTACATTCTGGAAAGTACTGTACCTCAAATGAACTAAGACAAACAGAACGGTCTAAAATCTAACTCGTTTTTCTCTAAAAATTTGATTAGAATCGATGTAAACAAGAACACTCACTGTAGCATACAAAAAACTTCGGAATTAATCTTATGAATTCTAATTGTCGGTGTATTGTGGTAAGATTCGTGAAAATCTTCAAAATGTGGGAAGGTTTTCGAAGTTAACGTAAATGTAGTTGGGTTAGCATAAACTGTTGGTTAAATTATCGAAATTGTTGAATTTTTCGGAGTTCCTTTACGTGAATATTCCTACAGTAGTGGCCATTTGTTATAAATTGTCGGGCATTCAGAATAATTTATTGAAAATCCGCTGAAAGTATAAGCTTATACTGTGAATATGCTATTAAAAGCATTGTCACTCTTACACTCATAAAAAATACGCTCTCTCAAATCTGCTAAGAGAAATAAAGCATTCTTGAATTTTTCAAAAAATTATATTTTTGGCAAAGCACATAAATGTTTTGAATTATATTTATAGATTTTAATTGCCTGCATATTCCGGTAAGACTTCGTAAAATCTTACAAATTTTGGTAGGTTTTCGGAGTTAGATTGAATATATCTAATAAGCATATCCTATCCTTGAAAGTACTACATTTCATTTTTTCTAGGGCTCCGTGACCTAAATTTTGCTACCAATTTAACTAACTACGTGACGACCGGTAGAAAACTGAAAGCGAAGTATTGTAATACTTGAAGTTCTTATTTTGATGGTTGCATCAACGCATACGCTATCTCAAATCTGCTGAGAGAAATAAAACATTTTTGAATTTTTCAAAAAATTGTACTTTTGGAAAAGCACATAAATGTTTTGAATTATATTTAAAGATTTTATTTGCCTGCATATTGTGGTAAGACGTCGCAAAATTTTACACATTTTGGAAGGTTTTCGGAGTTAGATTGAAAATAGTCCAATAAGCATATCATATCCTTGAAAAGTACTACATTTCATATTTTTCTAGGGCTCCGTGACCTAAATTTTGCTACCAATTTAACTAACTACGTGACGACTGGTAGAAAACTGAAAACGAAGTATTATAATACTTTAACACCTTTTTTTTGATGATTGCATCAACAGTATAGGCCACTTTTACATTCTGGAAAGTACCCTACCTCAAATCAACTAAGACAAAAAGAACGGTCTAAAATCTAACTCATTTTCTCTAAGAGTTTGCTTAGAATCGCTGTAAATAAGAACACTCACTGTAGCATACATAAAACTTCGGAATTGCTCTTGTGAATTCTAATTGTCGGTGTATTGTGGTTAGATTCGGAAAAATCTTCAAAATGCGGGAAGGTTTTCGAAGTTAACGTAAATATAGTTGGGTTAGCATAAACTGTTGGTTCAATTATCGGAATTGTTGAATTTGGTTGGAGTTCCTTTACGTTAATATTCCTACAGTAGTGGCCATTTGTTATAAATTGTCGGGCATTCAGAGAAATTTGACGAAAATCCACTTGGAAGTTATAGCTTGTACTGTGAATATCGCTGTTAAAAACATTGTCACTTTTACACTCTAGAAAAATACGCTATCTCAAATCTGCTAAGAGAAATAAAACATTCTTGAATTTTTCAAAAAATTGTATTTTGGCAAAGCACATAAATGTTTTGAATTATATTTATAGATTTTTGTTTGCCTTCATATTGTGGTAAGACTTCGTAAAATCTTATAAATTTTGGTAGGTTTTCGGAGTTAGATTGAAAATAGTCTAATAAGCATAACCTATCCTTAAAAAGTACTACATTTCATATTGTTCTAGGGCCCCGTGACCTAAATTTTGCTACCAATTTAACTAACGACGTGACGACCGGTAGAAAACTGAAAGCGAAGTATTGTAATACTTAAAGTTCTTATTTTGATGATTGCAATAACGCATACGCTATCTCAAATTTGCTGAGAGAAATAAAACATTCTTGAATTTTTGAAAAATTTGTATTTTTGGCAAAGCACATAAATGTTTTGAATTTTATTTATAGATTTTATTTGCCTGCATATTGTGGTAAGACTTAGTAAAATTTTACAAATATCTGAAGGTTTTTGGAGTTAGATTGAAAATAGTCTAATAAGCATATCCTATCCTTGAAAAGTACTAAATTTCATATTGTTCTAGGGCTTCGTGACTTAAATTTTGCTACCAATTTAACTAACGACGTGACGACCGGTAGAAAACTGAAAGCGAAGTATTGTAATACTTGAAGTTCTTATTTTGATGATTGCATCAATAGTATAGGTCACTTTTACATTCTGGAAAGTATGCTACCTAAAATCAACTAAGACAAACAGAACGGTCTAAATATATTTCTTTTTTCTTAGAGTTTGATTAGCAGTCGCTGTAAATAAGAACACTCACTGTAGCATATGTAAAGCTTCGGAATTATCTTATGGATTCTAATTGTCATTATATTGTGGTAAGATTCGGGAAAACCTTCAAAATGTGGGAAGGTTTTCGAAGTTAAAGAGTAAATGTAGTTGGGTTAGCATAAACTGTTGGTTCAATTATCGAAATTGTTGAATTTTTCGGAGTTCCTTTACGTGAATATTCTACAGTAGTGGCCATTTGTTATAAATTGTCGGGCCATTCAGAATAATTTAATGAAAATCCGCTTGCAAGTTATAGCTTATACTGTGAATATTGCTATTAAAAGCATTGTCACTCTTACACTCATGAAAAATACGCTCTCTCAAATCTGCTAAGAGAAATAAAGCATTCTTGAATTTTTCAAAAAATTATATTTTTGGCAAAGCACATAAATGTTTTGAATTATATTTTATAGATTTTATTGCCTGCATATTCCGGTAAGACTTCGTAAAATCTTACAAATTTTGGTAGGTTTTCGGAGTTAGATTGAAAATAGTCTAATAAGCCTATCCTATCCTTAAAAAGTACAACATTTCATATTGTTCTAGGCTCCGTGACTTAAATTTTGCTACCAATTAACTAACGACGTGACGACCGGTAGAAAACTGAAAGCGAAGTATTGTAATACTTAAAGTTCTTATTTTTGATGATTGCAATAACGCATACGCTATCTCAATTTGCTGAGAGAAATAAAACATTCTTGAATTTTTGAAAAATTTGTATTTTTGGCAAAGCACATAAATGTTTTGAATTTATTTATAGATTTTATTTGCCTGCATATTGTGGTAAGAACTTAGTAAATTTTTACAAATATCTGAAGGTTTTCGGAGTTAGATTGAAAATAGTCTAATAAGCATATCCTATCCTTGAAAAGTACTAAATTTCATATTGTTCTAGGGCTTCGTGACTTAAATTTTGCTACCAATTTAACTAACGACGTGACGACCGTAGAAAACTGAAAGCGAAGTATTGTAATACTTGAAGTTCTTATTTTGATGATTGCATCAACGCATACGCTATCTCAAATCTGCTGAGAGAAATAAAACATTTTTGAATTTTTCAAAAAATTGTATTTTTGGCAAAGCACATAAATGTTTTGAATTATATTTATAGATTTTATTTGCCTCATATTGTGGTAAGACGTCGTAAAATCTTACAAATTTTGATAGGTTTTTGGAGTTAGATTGAAAATAGTCTAATAAGCATATCCTATCCTTAAAAAGTACAACATTTCATATTGTTCTAGGGCTCCGTGACTTAAATTTTGCTACCAATTTAACTAACTACGTGACGACCGGTAGAAAACTTAAAGCGAAATATTGTAGTACTTAAAGTTCTTATTATGATGATTGCATCAATAGTAAAGGTCCCTTTTACATTCTGGAAAGTGCCCTACCTCAAATCAACTAAGACAAACAGAACGGTCTAAAATCTAACTCATTTTTCTCTGAGAGTTTGGTTAGAATCGCTGTAAATAAGAATTCTCACTGTAGCATACGTAAAACATCGGAATTACTTTTGTGAATTTCTAATTGTCTGTGTATTGTGGTTAGATTCGGAAGAATCTTCAAAATGTGGGAAGGTTTTCGAAGTTTACGTAAATATAGTTGGGTTAGCATAAACTGTTGGTTCAATTATCGAAATTGTTGAATTTTGTTGGAGTTCCTTTACGTTAATATTCCTACAGTAGTGGCCATTTGTTATAAATTGTCGGGCATTCCGAATAATTTAATGAAAATCCGCTTGGAAGTTATAGCTTATACTCTGAATATTGCTTTTAAAAGCATTGTCACTATTACCCTCATGAAAAAACGTTCTCTCAAATCTGCTAAGAGAAATAAAGCATTCTTGAATTTTTCAAAAAATTATATTTTTGGCAAAGCACATAAATGTTTTGAATTATATTTATAGATTTTATTTGTCTGCATATTCTGGTAAGACTTGGTAAAATCTTACAAATTTTGGTAGGTTTTTGGAGTTAGATTGAATACAGTCTAATAAGCATATCCTATCCTTAAAAAGTACTACATTTCATATTGTTCTAGGGCTCCGTGACTTAAATTTTGCTACCAATTTAACTAACTACGTGACGACCGGTAGAAAACTTAAAGCGAAGTATTGTAATACTTAAAGTTCTTATTTTGATGATTGCATCAATAGTAAAGTCCCCTTTTACATTCTGGAAAGTGCCCTACCTCAAATCAACTAAGACAAACAGAACGTCTAAAATCTAACTCATTTTCTCTGAGAGTTTGGTTAAGAATAGCTGTAAATAAGAACTCTTCACTGCAGCATACGTAAAACATCGGAATTACTTTTGTGAATTCTAATTGTCTGTGTATTGTGGTTAGATTCGGAAGAATCTTCAAAATGTGGGAAGGTTTTCGAAGTTAACGTAAATATAGTTGGGTTAGCATAAACTGTTGGTTCAATTATCGAAATTGTTGAATTTGTTGGATTCCTTTACGTTAATATTCCTACAGTAGTGGCCATTTGTTATAAATTGTCGGGCATTCAGAATAATTTAATGTTTTGAATTATATTTATAGATTTTATTTGCCTGCATATTCCGGTAAGACTTCGTAAAATCTTACAAATTTTGGTAGGTTTTCGGAGTTAGATTGAAAATAGTCTAATAAGCCTATCCTATCTTTAAAAAGTACTACATTTCATATTGTTCTAGGGCTCCATGACTTAAATTTTGCTACCAATTTAACTAACGACGTGACGAC